>OY720441.1:19162852-19585542 GCA_963082915.1 Dolichopus griseipennis | reverse complement strand
AAAAGATTTTGTAAGAATCGAATCATCAACAAGAACAACAACAACAACCACAAGAGCAACAACAACAACAGAATATAACAAAAAGTAAGTAAAAACTTTAGATTAAGTAATTTATATTAAATATAAGCCTTAGATTCTAAGATTATTGAAGGTTGATAAGATAATTCATTTTACTCCATCTTTTCTACAAATAAATCATCATTTTTTATTTCACAGGACTTGAACTAGGATCATTCAAGTCACAGGACATTTTCAATTTAATTTTTTTTTTTTTTTATTTAATTTTATTTTAACTTTTTTTTTCAAATAAATTCAAAACTTTTTTTTTAAAATATTTTGACCAATTTAATTTTTTAATTTATTTAATTATTTTGACTAAATTTAGGTACGTGGTTATAATTCACAATGAAAAATTTCTTTCATTTTTTAATTTAATCAAATTTATAATTTTAAAAATTTTAAATATTTTTTTTTATTTTTAACCAATGGTATAAAATTAAATTAAATATTTTTTTTAAATTGGATTCATTTTTAAGCAATGGTATAAAATTAAATTTAATATTTTTTTTAAATTAAATTTATTATTTTTTAATTTTTTAACAATTTCAAATTACCACATAAATTATACATTTTTTTTTTAAAATGAATTTTTATCTATAGATATTTTTTAATTTAATTTTTTATTTGTAAATTATAATTCATTTATTTCAATTTAAAAAAATTCATTTTAATTCACAATATACAACTTTTTAACACATTATTTATTTTTATTTTCAATAATATTTTCAATTTAATAACAATATATTTTATTTTTATTTCACTATTTTTTTTTTTTTTATTTTTCGATTAAAAAACAATTAAAAAATAATTTTTATTATTTTTAAATATTGGAAAAAAACTGTTAAAATAATCCAGAATCATAACTTTACATATTATAAAAAAACAGATATTTTACTTAATTATATTTTGGATAAAAAGTGGATAAAAAATGAAAACACTAGAAAAAAAAAAAAAAACGACAATACGACAAAAAAAACCGAAGAGGAAAAAAAATTCACGATTTTTTTTTTTTTTTTTTTTTTTTTAAGGATAACAAAACATTTTTTTATTTATTTTCATTTATTTTATTTTTTTTTTTGATTTTATTTTAGTGTGTAACGTTGCCACCTCGTGAAATCAGGGTAAACTACTATAGTAGCACCCAAAAACAATGTGTTTTGATGATGATGATATGAGAAGAAAAACAGAACATGCATATCCAAAAAAAAAAAAAAATAAAATAAAAAAAAAGCAATAAAAAAAATGTAGAGAGAAAATAATAAAAATAAACAAACAGAACAGAAAAATATGCTGTGAGTAAACAATATCTTTTTTTTTTTTACATTTTTTTATTCTTTTTTTTTTTGAAATTTTATTTTCTATCCTCTTTTCTCTTCTAAAAAAATCTTTTAAAGTATACTGTTACACTCAATTCAAACTTATATTGCACAAGTATTTTATAAGTACCGTAATATACAAAAAGGATAATAATAACAAACAAAAACAATTTACATAAATTTCAAAAACCGTTATATCTTCGAAAAAACAAAATAAAATAATAAAAAATTTATTAAACACTTAAATTTTGAAATTCCCCTGAATTGCAAATAATAAATAAACTTTGGGAATTTTCATGGTTCATTACCATAGAAATTGAAAAAAATACATATACATAACATATTATATATACATATACATATTTTATAAAAATCTAAAATAACGTTTTTTCATAACCAAAGTCAATAATACAAAATATAATTTACAGTTATTTCATTCAATAAATTTCTTTAATAGTCTCAATTGAAAGAAAACTAAATTTTCTATTAAACAACACTAACGCTTTTAAATTTTATAGTGGTGAATAGTTGAAACTTTAATTTTAATTCAATACAACTTATTATTTAAAATAATAATATTTACTAATAGAAAAATTTGTTTACATGAATATTTTTATGTACGCATGTTCTTTAAAAATCCCGTTATTTTATTTAATATTATTTCATAATTTTACCGTTATTTTTTCGAATTTGAAAAAATTTCGAAATTTTACATGTTTTTGAAAAAAAAACTTATTGAGAACTTGATTTGTATAAAGTTGAAAATTGTCACAACTATTAATATAGGAGAAATTTTTTTAAAAACTATTTCAAAATAAACTATTGTGAATTATATATATTTTTTTTTAAATAACCTATTGTGAATAGTTTTAAATTTTTAGTGTTTTTTTTTTTAGGAGAAATGTCATCAAAAAGGATAATATGCTTGTAAAAGGACATTAGTAATAAAAATATACCGTATTATATATATAAATATGTATATCGTTTTCCTTTGATAAGGGATTGATATTAAATTGAATATTTGATTTTTTTTTTTTTTTGTTATGTCCTTTTGATCCTTTTTTTTTTATTTTGTATCGATATATCATTTTGTTGATAGTTTATATATTGTTGTTGTTATATTGTTGATGATTGTTTAGTTTATAAGTCAGAATTGGTTTGGTCATGAAAGTTACATATATGTACATATATACATATGTTAAGTATTCATTTAAAAAGGATTCTTAAAATGTTTTTAAGTTTTTGTATTTGTATTTAATTTAAGAAAAGAAACGGTAAATTTTGAAGAAAAAAAATTATTTAGAAAAATATGAAAAAAAAGTGATGAAAGAGAAGGAAGATATTTTGATGAAAAAAAAATCAAAAAAAAAAATTGTTTCTTAAAAACTATTTTTATACTGCTTCTTGAATAATAATTGAGTATATATTGTATATATATGTATTTTATTTTATTGTTTTTCATTGTTTGTTATTGTGAATGTAAAGATAAAATCATAATTTTGTTTTTTTTTTGTTTTTTTTTTTTGATTTTTGATATTATTGTATTGACATTGAATGAATGACGACATAGAAAAGAAAGAAGAAACATTAAGGAAATAAATATAACAATAAAATAATGTTAGTTTAATAGGACATGTATGAGACATTTAATAAACATATGTGTATTATATATGTATGTTATGTACATAGAGATCATTATAGTGTGTAATATAATGTTGAAAAAAATATTGCTTTTTAAGTATAAGAAAATTATAAGTATAAAATAGTGGTGCAATTCAATTATTTTTGAAATAGTTCGGGAAGGACTGAAAAGAGATAGATATAGATATATTTATATATATGTATATATATTGACAAATTGGTTTTAATATCGTCTAGACTAGGAGATTTTATACAAAGTAGAACTAACCTTATGAAGTGGTTAATTTTTGAGAACAATATATTTGTTCATATCTTCTACCGTATTTATACCGTAATTTATAACTTATACCGTAAATATTTAATTTTCAGTGAAAGGACAATTATAGCGGAACTTTTGTTACCATTATAAGGTGCTTTTGGGTGATAATAGTTAATAACCTTTAAACCAGCCCAAAGTATACTTTCTAGCTTCAATATTAATCTTAGGATCAGGAGTTTAATGCAGATGAATAGTTAAGTTTTGAAAATAAAATTTAGAAGAGAAAGCTTTGACACACGATTAAACGTAATATTTTGAGGAAATAAAATATTTAATACTATTCTTATAATACTAGTTTGATTCAAAGTGAAATTTAAAAATTTTAAATAAAACCAATTAAATATGGTTTTTAGCTAATTCTCGATAATTTTAATACTTAATTCGAAAGCTGAGACTATGCACTAGCTGTTGTAAAGAATTTATAGCATATTTATTATTACATCCTAAGTCTTTGGCTAAGGTTCAATAAAATAAAATTAGATTAAAATTTTACGAAGAGTTCGGAAAATAAATTAGTTCCGTAACATGGAATTAAATTCGTATCACATGTTTCGGTAAACGGTGCATTCAAAATAAAAATAAAATATTAAAACCATGATAATCATATCTATCACCAATTTTCGGAAAAATCTTAATACAGGGTTTTTTTTAATTAAGTGCACTGTTATGAACCACTGCATACATACTTATGAGTAGATAAGTTTTGATAGTTTAAAAGGTAGAAAACGATAGAAAATTAAAAAGGACGCTTAAGCTTTCGAATACATTTTACAAAATTGTCATAAGTAGTTTAAAAACAAAGTTAAGGGTAAAATTATGAAAACTAAAAAAAAATATTAAAATTCCACTTAAGTCCCTATATCTTGGAAACTAGGAGAGGCCCCGATACATAAAATGTGCCTACTAATAAGTACCTTTCCACTGGTATATGGCTGGGAACATAATTAGGAAACAACCTGTATAATAATCTATTTGGAGTTTTATAATCACATTTCGAACCATATTATGTACTCCAATACTAAAATCTGGTATTCAGCACTGAAAATATTATGTAAAATTAATATGGATAGTATTATAATTTTCAATCCTATTTTTTTTTTTTTGATTTAATTTATTACAAGTCTTGGAATATAGAGAAAAATAAGATAAAAAAATACAGGTGTCACGTAAACTGAATTGGAAAGGTAATTCATTTCTATCTATCATAATGAAATTTAATTATCATTGTGAATGCTTGATTATTGGACTTTGCTATATGATATTAGAATACACAAAAAATGACATTCTTAAATATTTTTTTATACATAAATATTTTCATTTTAAATACAAAAATTTCAATTTTTGCTCTATTCAAAATTTTTTGATTAAATGTAAATTGTTATTTTGTATCCGGTTTATAGTTCATAATAGTTTTAAAATTTGAATAAAAGTCATATTTAGAAAATAGATTATGCAAAAATATAATCTAATTTGGGAAAAAAAAATTTAGAAAAATATATAATATATTTTTTATTGAAAATGTTTGCAAATAAAAATGTAAGTAAGTGTTAAGTGATAAACTTAACGATTCGGTAGAAAGTATGAATTATAATTCATTTACTTCTACTTACTAAACTCACAGTCTGGGTAATGGGTAAAAACTGGGTAAAACAAAATGGGTAAAAATTTTCTATTATCATCCTATCTGATATAAACGACCATATTACTGTTGTCAGTTGGAATTTCAGAAAAATTTCATGTGATGTCTTCAGCCTCTGATTTACTTCAAATAAATATAATTCACATTCTTTCCAGATTTAAATATAAAATTTTGCATATTGGCCCCTATTATGACAGTCAACTATCAATAAGTTAAAACTATTATGAACTATCAAAAAACTTAATATTGTGAAAATTAATTGAAAAAATATTGATAAATTATTTTCTATTGTGAATTTGATCAATTATTTTGACATTTGTAAAATTTTAAAATAAATTTTTTTTTACTTGTTTGAATTAAATTGAAAAAAAATTTATAAGAATAATGGCACCACTTTATTGGTATTTGGATACTGACGACAACACACAAAAAGAATTTACAAGGCAGATGAGCATTGCTAGGAGAAACATTAGAGATTTATCGAATAACCAAAAGTAAGTAAACCTTTTTTTTTTAAATGAGAGAGCTAGTTTTGGACCAGGTATCTCTGGTAATTTCTAAATTAGAAATCAATCGGCCTAATTATTTCTCGCCTGTAACTACTTTAGTCCTTAACAGAATTTAATATTTATTAATTAAAAGTTAAATATAAATTTTTCTATTATTTCATTTAATTTAAATTTTTTCTGTTTAAAACCTTTTTTTTCAATTCTAACAACTAAAATTTTTTCATTGATAGAATAATTGACAACGGACAACTTAATTTTATTTCGCAATAGTAATTTTGAGTTGAGTGTTGATAGTTGATAAATGAATTCACAATTTTTTCAACATAGTTGAAAAGTTGCATTATATTTCAAGAAATTGATTGGTAGATAGTTGACAGTCATAATAGAGGCAATTTTTTGGATCACCTATTACCTGAGATCTTCAATTTCTGAATAAGATTCGACTGAAGTTATTAATATCAGGAATGCCATCTTTAAATAATTGTTAAAACTAAGGAAGTGTCAAATATCGACACGAGGTAATCCTTCAGAAAAAAATTTAAAGTGGTATACGCAACATATTTGGCACAGAGCTTTTGCACTTGCTTATTAGCACAATAGAATTTATAAGAAGTAGGGACAGCCTTTTGAAGTCTGAATACTTATCCAAAGTATATATAACATACTGTTGGGTAATATTAGCTTATTGTGATCCGAATAAGGTCTACTTTGCATAAAAGCTATACAATATTCTGACATTGCTAAAGTATATTTTTCACAAATCTTAGGTTTGAGAAAAATTAAAAAAAATCAATTTACACCCTTTTAAAGTCCCAATACAATTTTTAATTTAAATACTTCATGCCTTTTCTTCATCTTTCCACTTCACGTTCCTTCGTCATTTTGCTGGGCTTTCTTTAGAGTGTTTATCTCACAATTTTGGACTAAAAATGGAGGTGATACTAGTGAATAAAATCCTTACACTACTTTTACTACCAAAAGGGCGCTTCCATTTTCCTTCTATATTTAAAAGTATCAAAAAGGGGGTTTAAAATTTTCCTTCTATTTTCAAAAGTGCCAACGTCCCTTATTAGAATTAATACTTTTCAAATAAAACTGCATTTAAATGCAACTATTTGCTTCTTTAACATTTAATTTCAAAAAACTTTTAATTTTTTGATTAAATTTCGGAATTTTTAAATTTTGTTTTTTTGTTTGAACTTTTATTCTGATTTTACAATTCCTTTCAATCAATTGAACACTTTACTCCTACATTAAAAAAAAAAAATTTGCATTTTCCTAAGACTTCAAATAAAATTTTTCAATGTTTTTGAAAAGCATAACAAATCCTAAAAAAATAAAATACAGTCAGACAATCATTTCCACTTGATATACAACAAAATTTTCTATTTATTTTTTTTTTTTTAATGTATCAATAAATTTTTATCCTTTTATTTGTCATTTAGTTTTTCATCTACCCCCGTCTCCAAACTCCCACCCACTACTAAAAAAGTTTTTATGCAAAATAAAAAAAAAAAAAACAAAATATGTAATTTAAACATTTTAAATTCCAGCTGAGTTCATTATATTTTGTTGTAGATTTTTTTATTCATTCTTTGTAGGACGTATCACTTGAATTATTCCAAAAAAAAACAAAAAATTCGATACAAAATGCAAAATAAAAGGGGATTTCCCATTTTTTTTTTGTTGTTTTGCTTTTTTTTTATTCCATTGCTCCTTTTAATAATGATTCAGGAAAATTGAAATGACTCTGAAGTTTTATATGATGTTTTTGTTTTTTTTTTAATTTTTCAATTTTCAAAAGAATATGAAAAAACAACAAAACAAATTTTTGAATATTTTTACAAATTTCCCTCTTTTTACGTTTTTTTTCTTCAAAATTTATGACATTTTACTGTTGTTTTTTTTCTCTTTCTTTCATTTGTTTTTTTTTCTCTTTCTTTCTTTTGTTAAAAAATAAATTTAAGAAACGAAAAAAACAAAAAAACATTTGCTTTGTTGTATTTATTATTATTGTAGTTATTACTTATCAGTTATCACGTATGCATGCGTATATATATATTCATTTTATTTATAAATATGTTTGTATGTTTGTAATAAAAAGAAGGAAAAACAAGTGATGAAAAAACGCGAAGGTTTTTAAAATTGGACATCTTCAAAATTGAACAGTCAGTTCATTCACAGTTTCATACTGAGTTTAATTTTGGGAATATTTGCACTGATGAGTCCCAATAACCCTTCAATGCGGAAGGTTCTAAAATTTTTACTAAGCAAACTTATAGTGATTCTGGAGGAGTTGATCCAACCTCCCGACTTCCAAAATTTTGAGGAAATTTCAGGAAAGCCTTATACCAATGCTAAAATATAATATTTGAGCTTTGAATTTTATATATTACTAAAAAAAAGTTCGAAGGGGTATTTAAGTTACAAGTGCTTAAAAATAGCAACATTTTAATTTTTAACGCCTAACAGCTGCTGAACAGGGGGCGTGACAAAATAATTTTCTTTACCGACTCCTACTAATTTCTGACGATATAACTCCTCCAAGTTTCTAAATTGAGCTGTTAAGAAAGTATGAGAGGCCAAAAATTAAAATAAACCTGAAAGAACCTTGTTATAACAATTTTAATTTCGGTCTTTTTCATTCTTTGGGTGGCTGCAGCTCCATAACGGGTAGGGCTAAAGAAAATAAGTGCTCCATGAAATTATTATTTTTTTAAAACCTAGACGTAAATAAAATTTATTTTCTCTATTTCAAGCGGTGTAAAAGTATTTGTAAACAAACTGACGAATGGACGGACAAAGTAAAACTATATGGACACATTTTTACAAAATCTTTTGAAAATGTACTAAAAATATGAGACGGAAAGAAATCGATCAAAAGTAAAATCCTTTACAATGTGGTCTTATGCCTTTATCATATTAAAAAAAAATAATAAACAAAATAAAAAAAAACAAAAATTAAAATTAAAAAATAAAAACAAAATGTTTATTTTATTTCAAAAAATAAAAAAAAAAACAACAGTCAGGATAACATATCCTGGTTAGGTATTATGTATAATATGACATTCTGATGGAAAAACAACTTAACAAAATATAACTTCAAAAATATTAACATACATATATTTCGATTACAATGATCCTGCACTCAAAATGAACACAAAACATAAAATGAATGAGCAAAACATTAAACAAAAAGGAAGTAAAAATGGGGGGATTTCAACTGTGTCAATTTTAGGATTCTCGCACAAACATAATGTGTACATAATAAGATTATGACGTAGAAGTTAATTGATAAAATTTACAATCATCCAAGTAAAGTACTATGGGATATACTTTGAAGTTATATGACAGCCTAACTAATCAAAGTAATATTATTATAACAGTTGTGGCAATAAAATTTTATAATATTTACTATTGCATTTAAATATTCGTTTATGTGTTCGTCTATTTGAGTATTCGATTATTATTCGATTATTGCGCGGTATCATATTCACTAACTCATTGATTACTAGTTATTGTATAAGATTATAAATACACAAATGTTAATTTTGTTCACCATCTATTATCTTACATATAAGTTATTGATATGTTTTTATTAAATCTTATTTTATATTAGGATTTAAACTATTACGATATAATTATACTTTTTTATTAGATGTGATCTGACAGGGGTGTGAACTCGATAACTTCCGCATGCAAATTGGCGTCTTTACCACTACGCCATTGGTCAGCTATTAAATGTTTGAAGGATACTTTTATTATTTTATTGAATTACAACGGAAGTTTCTTTCATCATCAAATCAAACATCAAGCCCAGTTCAAGTATATTCAAGTACACTAAAAGTTCGAATGGATGGTTGCGTTCAGTAGCATCTAGCGCTATTGTACTGAACGATTTTCAACAAAATTAAATGAATTTTGATTTTGAGCGACTTTATTATATTTTTATTTTAAAATCATTTTAATTTTAAAATTTTTAATATTAATGTAATTCATTTTTTTTTAGGTTAAAGCTACAATTTTCTTGTAGCGCTAGATGCTACTGAACGCGATCAATAACAACAAAATGTAAAGATATTTTGTAAGGATCACTTAGATTTTTGATATTTAAAATCAGAGTGACACACAGCCAACAGACAAATAGCCAAAAATATAATAAAATATTAAAAGTCAGTAATTTAATAAAATAAAATAAATTGGCTAGATATAATAATTCACTTTTGTTTCAGTTTCTTATCATGTAAATTTTAATATTGAATATTAAAAAAATGAAATAAAAAAAAACATAAAAACGCACGCCCAGCTAATTGAAATTCATGTGAATTTTTTATGAGCTACAGTATTGGGATTTTAAACGAATTGATTAATGTTATATTCAATTAAAAGTAACAAAAAGTGTTCTTTTAAAATTAAATGGTGGAAAATATGAAGAGCATATTGAGTTATTTCAATAAAGAATTTATGATGGATTATTGGGCGAAATATACATTAGGTTAAAGTTTTATTTAAGACTTTTTTATTCATTTATCGGAGTTATTAATGACAGGTCATATCATTTTATAATAATTTATATAAAGGTTTTAATAAATTTAGTGCATTCGGTATTTTATTATCTTTAATTTATTTTTATATTTTTTATGAATTAAAAGCAACCTATTTGTATTAAATATGCAGTACCTCTGCAGTAAAATTTTAATTGTAAGAAATATAAATTAATTAATTTCGAAAGGAAGGTGATAAGTAGTAATTAAAATTTGTATTCAAATTTACATATACACCAATTCACTTTGAAAAATTTGAAATAACGGGTTTTGCAAAAATGATTCAATTCTCTTTTTACGCGATCGTATTTGAAATAACGCGATTAGAAGAAAAGCTTTTTGTAAAGAGGTTTGTCTAAAACCTTCTTCTTCTTTTGCTGCATATCCATTATTGAATGTTAGCGATCATATGATACTGTTGATCAACTGCTGATGGCTAATGCGATCCCTGGCTATGTACATTAGCTCTCCTATATCTGAAACACCTGACCACTGTCTGCTGTTTCTTACCCATGAAATTTGTTTCCTATCTATGCCCCTTCTTTCTTTAATTTTGCCTAGGACAATAAGTTCAAGCTCTCTATTTGCACCAATTCTACTGAGGACATCCTCATTTGAAACGTGTTCAGTCCATCAGATTTTTTGCATTTTTCTGTAGACCCACATTCCAAATGCTTCCAATTTGTTGATGTCTTTAATTTTTTAAAGTTCAAGCCTCCATGTCATATAGAAGAATTGACCATATATAGCACTTCATGAATCTTATGCGGTGTTTGACATTTAAACCTCTTCAGCAAAATAATATTTTATATTTTGAAAAACCATTTCTAGTATACCTAAAAAAACTATATAGACCTTTTATTCTTTTGATGTTATCGGGCTATCTACCCAAACCATGTGATTAAATCACCCAATTAAATAATACCCAAGGGTACTATAGCATGGGAGTACTATAGCGTCACCATTGTGAGAGCTAATTTTTTAATATATCTAAATTTATATTATGTTGATAGAAATCGGCTTGCCCCACATGTATATTGCACCCTTCAGCTATTATAGGCTCATTATATTTCATTCCATTCTACAATGATTTCGGGCCATTCACTCGTTGTAAACTAAGATAGACAAGTTTATTATCGTGTTAGCTCTTTTATCGGAGGACTAAATTTATTTAAAGTTCAAATTTTCAGCTTCAAAAAGCACAACTTGGTTTTTTATATTAAAATATTTTTATAAAAAAAATTAATTATAGCTTTTAGGTAAAAAATGCATTCTAAGATAACTTGAAGATATTCTAATGTTCATTTTCCATTTTTAAACAAAATAGAGCACGTATAATATTAAGAAAAAAAAAAAAATTTCAATTGTTGCAGCAAATAAAAACTTGTTTCTTATAATTTTAAAACAATTGAACACAATTTATAATAAAATATAATGCAAAAATTGCATTTAAAAACAAAAATAAAAACAATAAAGAACAAATTTGCACGTTTCTATATTAATAAAATCACGAATTGAAAATAACTCTTTCATTATTTTTAGATTTAATTTTTATTTTATTTTAATATAATATATATATATATATGTATATATAAACTTACCTGTAAATGTGGTAGAGATAACAATTGAATTAATTCGCCTTTATCCCTAGCATATTTGTGTCCTGTTGATGATGATATTGCATCAATAGCATCACGACATCTTGTAACAGCATCACCTGGTGGTGCTCTTGCTGGTGACATAACAGTACAACTAATACGATCGTATAACTGTAAAAATTTAAATTAAAATTTATTTTATTTTTTTTTTTTATTATTATTATTATTATTATTGGAAATTAAATATTATTAAGCGGAAACGAATATTATTAATATTAAATGATAGGCCAATGCCTCTACATACTAAAGGCCACAGTTCTCAGAGAGCAACTTTAAAATTAGATTTTATTTATACAATAAGCCTTATGGGAGTTTTTTTTTATATCGCAGGTTCTTATTAATTTGCAGGAATATTTCAAATGTGAAATATATTTTAAAATATATAATGTCTCCTTTTTCAGAAAATTTTATTGAAAAACATTAACATTTTCCTTCATAGTTTTTAATTTATTTGATTCAATTAAAAAAAATTAAATTATTTGAAAATATTTTGTGACTTTTTTGTGATTTTCGAGGTTTTATTGTATACGAATAGATAACGATAGACAGACTTCAGGTAAATATCGGAAAAAATTTCAGCACTGGCGCCCTTAGTATATAGAGACATTGGATAGGCGTTTAATAGAGAATAATGAAAAACATTATGTATTACACAGAATCATACAGGCGTTTAATACACAGAATCAATTTTGAATATTTCTAAATTTATATGAGTAGATGCTTCCTTTTTTTAAATGAAAATTTAAATTTAAAACCTCACAAAACTTCATTAAAATTATTTCAAATTCAAATTATCTCAATTTCCGCAAATTTAACTCCTGAATATTATTTTATGATCTGTGGTACTCATCTATTCTGAAGTACAAATTTATGATGAAGACGTGTGTAGAATGAAAAAACAAAAATCATTTGATTTTAACTTCAAGAAACCTTAAACAAGCGGTGAAACTAGGTTGACACCATGAGTTTAACTGACTAATACGTCAATACTGATGGGCCATATCAAAACAAATTCTCTACCGTCAACGTTAAAATATTAGTTTATCAGCTAAATTGTTGACGACGTATACTATCATTTAAAATTATTTCAAAATAACGGAATACTGATGGTAAACGTGATAGTGTATACCACGCTTAAATGATATAAATAAAATATGATTGACGAAAAAGATGGTTCAAAATCTAATTATTGCATTCCACTTTTAATAAATGTAACACAGTTTTAAAGTTACTGCATTTTAAAATTTAAACTTGTTTTCAGTGCATGTATCAGTGTTCCTCAAATTATTTGAAAACACAGTATAAGTTACAAAGAGTTTTGAAGCTTTACATTAAGTTTATACAAGGTTTTTCTCAAATGATAATTAGACAATTCTTTTCGATATAATCTAAATTAAAACTAATGGAATTTGTTTTTCTTAGGACTATCAGTGATAGTAACTTTATAACAGATAGTAAAATAATATATAAAATTACATATATAAAATTTAATAAAATCATCAATTCTGAATTAATTTCATGCTTTCAACTTTCAAACATCTTAAATTACCCATAGCACTTATTCTATGATATAATATTTAAATATATCTGTTAAAATATTAAATTATAAAGTTTTACAGAATATATTATTAAAATATTTCCTCAAAACTTTTTAAAACTATTTGAAACATTGTAGTTAAATATTTTTAGAATTTATAAATAAAATTGTTTACATTTTATAGCATTAAGACACTTTAAAAGAATGCACCTAAGAATTATAAAAGAATAATAATATTTTTAAGAATTTTAAAAATTTATTAAACTTCAACAAGTTTAAATCTATTTTAAATTTGTTGCTTTTTTTTTTAAACTCTCATTAAAAACTTTTATTTTTTCCCTTCCTTAAAAAATCTGTGACTTTTTTATGCTAAAAAAACAAAATTTTGTAAAATAATATTTGCACAATAGAAAAAAAAAACTTAATTAAAATAACAAAATGTTTTAATCAGTCTGAAACTGAATCCAATCAAACTTTATTAATGTTTTTTAAAAAAAAAAAAGGAAAACGATAGTTTATGCAAAAGAAAAACACACCAAACTGTATATTTTTCAAGAACAAGGAAAACTTTTTATAAAACTTTTTTTTTTTCAACATATTAATTTACATTATAAATTAAAAACATAAAACTTTAAAATATTAAAGTTTCAAATTTAATTTGTTTTGTTGTTTTAATTTATGAATTATTTATACACACCTGTAAGAGTTGATGCAATTTTGTATCCCTTAACATATCACGTAAAACTTCAGGATCAACAAAACCATCTTGTAATGCATATATATCATCCAATGAATCTAAAACTTTTTGTACAGCTTCTAGGCCAGCTTCTTCATCAGCCCATTCATTTAAACTTTCTGAGGCAGTTCCAATTGGCACTAGAAAAATTTTCAAAATAACATTGTTAAATAAATTCAAACATAAATTTTTTAATTATATTAATATTATTTCAAGTTAATTTGATCGAATTCATGTGATAAACCTTAAAAGATTACATAAACCACTGAAGTGAACTATAGGTATTCTAAACACAAAATAATGCTCTTGACTCTAATACTTTTTGTTTCATAATTCATTAATATTAATTACTTTATTTTTCTATAAAAGACTTTTCCTTAATTCATTTTAAGTAATAATTAGTGTTGCATTGCATATTTATAGGAGAATAAGTACAAAAATATTCCGTTTATTACATTAAATATAATATTAAAAATTTTAAAAAATACAGTTAAGTTATCAATTTTAAAAAATTCAAGCAGTTTCTTAATAATATACCTTTGTATTTTCAAGTTTATTATAATTAATTCTTAAAGTTTTAAAATAATTTTTTTTATCCCTATAAGTATGCAAAAATAATTAGAATCTCATAAACCTACTCTATAATAGTGCATTTGCTCTGATTTTTAAGTTTTTCCAAGGCTAAATAATTTAAATTTTGTAATTAAAAAAAATCAGATATTCTTAATAATAGTTTATTAGAAGCTTTGATGGCTTTGAGGTTAAATATTTGGTTAAATAACAAACTGGCAATTCGGGAAGGGATCACCCAACACATAGTAAGTTTTCTGTCAAGTCAAATTACTGGAAAATCTAATTTTGATTTTGATTTCCCCTTACGATCAAATATAATAATAGTATAATATAATTAAATAGGTAGATATAATAGGTAGCATTAATATAATCTAAATTAATCTATACTATGGTCTCAGCAAACGATTGTTTTTAAATATTAGACTATAATTAAAAATGTTCTTCCAATTAATCAAATGTCAGTTTAAGAAACTTTTGTTTCATTTTAAAAGTCCAGATTAAAAATAAACTATATTTGATAAATTTTTTATTATATTAATTAATACTAAAATTTAAATAACTGTAAAAGTTACTGGAAAATTAATTGCCAGTATTACCTTTATATAAATCAAAAGAAAATTATTTTTTTTAAAATTGAATCTTTTGAACATCATAGAATACGTTAAAAAGAAACACCTTTTGAAAAATTAAACAAATTACCTTGCATAATTATAAAAAGATGACAATATAATAATAATTATAGTTTTAATATTTAAAATAAATTTTCTTTAAATTATTTTTAAGAAAACTTATCATGATAATTTAAAAAAAAAAACAAATTCTTTTAAAACTTATATTATAATGGTTTAAAAGCAAGGCAAGGCAAGAATAATTTTATCATTTTTTTTGTAAAAAAAATGTGTAACTGCTTATTACAAGTACTTAAAATGAAATATATATATATATAATAATATTCTTGAACACTATGGTAATATGGAATGTGTAATTTAAAAAAATATTGGTAAACCAAAGTATATACATACAATTTAAGAATAATTCAAAAGTAATCAAAGTACAATTTAATATATAATGATTACTTTCAATTACATAATAATTTAAAAATGTTTTTTAAAAATATCGCAGTAATATTGAGTATGAAAATGTAAAATATTCTATTGAAATATTTAAATTTTAATTTTTTTAAAAACTTCTAAAATGTAATCACTTGCAATAACTAGCATACAATATTATTTATGAAAAGTACTTGATTTTAAGTACTTTACAAATTAGAATTGATTCTTTAAGTTTTTTTTAACTCATTGCCTACCGAAGATTAACTTTTTGAAGCAATTATTTTCTGAATAAATTAATTAAACAATTGGGGGTCAGTTAATGCATTAAAGCACCCTAAAATCGAAAATAATGCTGACTCTTATAAATTCCTTCAATTCCTACTATTCCATTAAACCCATTACCTGCCAAAGGTATCCCTTATAACAGCAATAATTTGCTGATTAAATATTAACTGAAAAATTGGTGAGCAAATAATGGATTAAAACACCTTGAAATCAAAAATAATGCTAACTCTGGTCAAATTCTTCAATTCCTTAAATTCCTTTAATTAAACCTTTATCTGCCAAAGGAATCACTTTTGACAGCAATGATTTGGTGATTTAATAAATTAAAAAAATAATCGTCATTTAATGAATGCACCTTGAAATAAAAAATTACACCGATCATTAGATATGATAAATTAAGCTTCAGCCTTATTATAAAGCAGAATATCCTATAGTAATCATGTTATCTCAAAGCTCGTTATGATTCACTTAAGAATCACTTAATCTTCCTAATTACTAATCTAAATAACTTGTAAAATTTGAATAACCTGTTTTCTGAGAATAAAATTCAAATTTTCAAGAACAAGTTTTAATAAAAAATCTGTTATTTAATTTATGCACCCAACTGTATTTTAAATATTATAATAATATACACACTACTAATGTTAAGTATTCTGGATAATGCTTTAAGCGAGTATACTACATAACTATTACTATATATATATATAATATATTGCTGTTAAAGAAAACTAAGTACCACTTAACCTGATTAAATAAAATTTTCTTAAGGATAATAATGCTCAGATTCAGTGTGTTAAAACACATATATAAACAAATACACACATACCCCTTGTATATAATATAGTAAATACTTCTAATAAGAAAAATCTTTACTATGCATATTAAAAAATAAAAATAAAAATATTTTTTTTAAACTTTTCTGCATTTTTTTTTTCACTTGTCTCATTATTTAAAACTAAGATGAAGCACAAAAAAAACCCCAGTAAGAAGTTACAAGACTCTGGAGAAAATCTTGATGAAACGAAAACGACAGAAATTGGGTGGTACAGAGGTGGACGGGTGTTTAGATGATTTTAGAAAAAAATATTTATATATATATATTAAATGTTAGGTCCTAGATAAATAAATTAAAATTCATAAAGGAGGCGTTGAATGAAAATACTAATAAATTATTTTTTTTTTTATTATATTTGTTGTTGTTGTTATTATTTTGTTGCCTTCATCATAAGGCAATTCAACTTTATTGCAACGACCTTGTATATTAAAGCTATATATATTTGTATAAATATACATATAAGGTAAAAGAAAAACTTTAAAGAATAGTTTTAAGTTGTATATAGGGTAGTTTTTATTTTCTTATTATTATTGTTATTATTATATACTTTTCGTAATATTTATGATCTTTTAAGGAAATAAGCTAAATTTTAATTGGGTACTTTCTCTTGTGGACATGAATATGCAATTTTATATATATATATATATGTATATAAACTTTAAGTAAATAGTTTCATATTTTTTTCTTCTACTCTTTGTTATAAGAAAATTGGTATAATTAAGGAAAAGAGAAAATTAAAGTAGGTATATATTATGTAGAATAAAAGCTTAAATGATTCTTATCATGATTTTTAGTATAAGATATTAGTATACTAGATATTAAAATCATTTTGAAGTACTAATTAAAAAACTCGATTGAAGATTTTTCTGGAAAGTTATTAAGAAAATTGTTTAAAAAGGACAATTGGAGATCGATTACGGTGGGAACAGAAAGTGATTATCGTTTCCTACTACCCTAATATTTCCTACCTTTTAAGGTATAGGATTTGCTACTAAAGTCTGTTATTAATTAACCGAAGAGAATAATCGGAAGTAATAATTAGTTTCCTTAATCTCTTAAAGGATTCCTTCTAATTGTCTCCTTTATTCTTGTGAACTTCAATTTTCTGCACAAGTTTAAATGAAAATTTTAAAATTACGAACCTATAGTTCAAACGTCCGTCCATACAGTCGTTCGACCGTCTAACCATATATTAACAAAACTTTGATACCGTTTGCAATTGGTATTGTAAAAAAATTAAAAGTAATAGAAGAACTTTTTTCTGAACTAGCTCCACCCACTATAGTTTTACCACTCCCAAAATGAGGATGAGCATAAACTATAAATTTAAATTTTCAATAGCTAAAGTTCTGTTAGGTAGGTACGACCATATAATAGATTTACAACACATGTGTAGGTTCGCTATATGGTAGATACTTTAATTTACCGTTATGCGAAACTCGGTTGTTGTATAATAGTTGACTGAGCTCTTATATCTTCCAACTGCTCGAATTAGAAACTTATAGTTTTGAGGATAATAAAATCTTAAATATGAGTCTTTTAAAAAAAATTTTAGTATGTCCTTTCGTCTAGAAGATGTAGTGCACTAAAAAATTAATAGTTTGCAATTTTTTAACACCTGGAACTTGCTTTTTTGAACACTCTTTATTTTTTGCACCGTGCAATTTACTTCATAAATTTTTATAATTCCACCGTGGTTTTAAGGAATTTAATTTTTTGCTAACTAAGGACTGAAAACATAGAACTTGGTAAACATGAATTCGACGACCTTTTCTTCCTATTAAAAACAATTTATTAATTAATAAATTTATAAACTTACTTGTATCTGTATCTGTACCATATAATGGATCTAATGCTATACCACCGGCTACAGCTTGTACAGCACCTTTTAATTTTCTTCTAGCATTATAACGTTTTAATTCTTCTACTGTATCCGCTAAATGTTGTCGTTGCAATTTATCTCGATCCTATTATCAAATATAAATTTAATTTTGTACAATTTATAAATAGTTTTCTTATTTAAAATATAATTAAAATATTTAATAGATTACCCTCATCCATGGATGATCTAATACTTCCGATATCGTTAATCTATGATGTGGATTTGCTGTTAACATTTTTGTTACTAAATCTTTGGCTGCTGTTGATATAGGTTTCCATTCAGGTGCATCAAGCTAACATTTATTTTAAAAAATATTAAATTTAAACCATTTGCAAAAAAATTTTAAAAATATCGATGAAAAATTTAAAAAAAATTCAATATAATAAAAAAACGATTCTGAATTTCTTACAGCTCAGTAGTAGAAGATAGATAAAAAATCTTCCTCAGAATTGTTTTTTATCTTTTTCGTATACTTACCGTTATTCTCCCTCTGGCTATTGATTCTTGTAATCTTTTACCAGAACCAAGAAAAGGCAATCGTCCTGATAATAATACATGTAACATAACGCCAGCACCCCATACATCACATCCTTTACCATAAATTCGTCTAGCCACTACTTCGGGTGACATATAATGAGGGCAACCCACACGTCCTGGAAAAAGCAAAAAAAAATATGAAGGAAATATTTTTTTTTATTATTCTTCCATTCAAGAATTTAATTATTTTGTTTTTTTTTTTTTTTTTTGAAAACTTTGCAAAAATTTTTCTATTAAGTTATTTTCTATATATAACAAGCAAAATAAACAAACAAAATGCAAAAAATTACATACATAAACTTTTACAGGATGCTATATTAAAAATAAATGAATATGTTAATATTAAAATAGACTTGCTTCAAAATTGACTTATATAGAAAAAATGTGATTAGAAGAAAATAAAGGAATCTAACGATGATAATTGATAACAAGTAAAAGAAGCTCAGCACTGGCGATACTAATCAAAGGATTATACTGGTTGATTCCCCTAAACCACGATGTCAGAATTAGTTTAAAACTTAAACATTGCCGTCGACACATAATTACTTTAGGCTGGTTAATAAGAGTAATAAAACCGAATAATATATAACCTATTTATAAGATATTATCACTGGGATTTATAATAGCTTTACTTTACTATCCATTCTGCACTGTTTTTAAGTTACATTTTTTATTAATTTCAAGAAACTTCCAATAGGGACAATTAAAAGGTTCTTCAATTAAAATGTTGGTAAGTACAGGATAACAAGTTTTGGACATCGGAAGTTATGAAAACTTATCTCTAACATCCGATTCATATGTGTGAGGATTAACCGTTATTTTCTATTCTGCACGGTTTTTAAGTGTAAATATTACAGTTTTTATTAAAATCAAAAATATGCCAATTGATTACAGTATTATAGGTGTTGATTCCCAAAAACCGATGCCAAAATTAATTTTAAATTCAAGTTTTGGCTTAGAATCAAAATTACCCTAGGATGCCGTTATTCGAACGAAGTTTAGCTAATAAGTGTAATACAAAAAACTAATGTATAAGCAATTCATAACTTTCTAATATTAGAATTTATAAGAACTTTCCTCTAACAACCAAATCATATATGTGAGGAATAACCGTTATAATCCATGCTGCACTATTTTTATCGTTTAATAATAACGATAACTAATAAGTTTTTATTAGTTTCAAAAAACTTCCAATAGGGAAAACTATGATGTTGAGCAATACAGGATATCAAGTTTTGAGCATCGGGATTTATGAAAACTTTTCTATAAGGAATAACCGTTATTATCCATTCTGCACCGTTTTTAAGTTTCAATATTACAGTTGTTATTAAAACCAAATAAAATTTCTATTAAATTATATCAAATTTCTATTATTATTCCTAATAACTATAAATTCCAATTGAGTACAGGATAGTACGCGCTGATTCCCAAAAACCGAAGCTAAAATTTGGCTTAGATACAAAATTACCATAGGATGTCGTTATTCGAACAACTTCTAGCTAAAAGGTGTAATAAAAAAACTAATATATAAAAAATTTACAAGTTTCTAATATCAGAATTTATAATAACCTTCCTCCAACAACCAAATCATATGTGTGAGGAATAACCGTTATAATCCATGCTGCACTGTTTTAAACTTTTAAATAAAAAAAAACACCAATTGGGACATCTTTCATTTTTGAAGCAAGTTATGAAAAAAATTTTATTAATGTTAAAACGTAAACTTTATAATAAGCATTAAAAAAAGTTTCCTAAGCATAATATGAAAAAAAAAACAAAAATCAGAAAAGGAAAGAAAATGAACAGTTCAAGAATAGTTATGCATATTTTGCATATATAGCATATGGAAATTATTCCTGCTTATTAAAAATTTATCAAATTTTTTTAAATATAAAAAAATAAAAAATAGTACACACATACACACAAATAAAAAGAAATGTGTAAAAAGAATAATATAGCGTGGAATATAAATATATGTAAGTATGTTGAAGTTATTCAAGAGATGCATAAAAAAATTGGGACGAATAAAAAAAAAAAACCATCAACCAAACAAACAAACATAAAATCAAATAAAAAAAAGAAAAAATTATAATTTATAAATGAAAACAAAGTTAAATATTTTCTAGGTTATTAAGGTAAATATTTAGTTATATTTTAAAATATATAATAAGCACATGACGTATACACATTAATATTATATCCATGCATACAAAAACATACATAATTATATAGATATATTTTCTTAATATATGTAGAAAAATATCACCATGTTGCACATAATATGATACCATAACATCATTATTTATTTCTATTTTATGTATATAAACATTTATTATGTAAATATATAGTATACAAAAAAAAACAGGACGTTTCTTTTGTTCCCATATCCTGACTTTATCCTCATTTCAAAAAAAAATTACGGATAAAAACAAAGATAATCTCAAGTTAACTGAAACAAAACAATTATGGTGGTAAAACAAAAGCAAAACAAATTTAGGACCTTTTTTTTATAAAATATATATATTTTTATATACTTATACATACATATAATCGTACATACAATCGTACATACATTCATAAAATATAGTGAAAATTATCTTTTATCTCAAATATAATTATCATTTAAATGTCCTTGTCTATAAAAAAAAAAATACATACACATATTGTATATAGAAAAAATACAAATACATATACATATGCATACAATGTGAAAAAAAAACCTAATTATATTTTAAACAATAGTTAAATGATAATTGTTTAACATTACAAGAAAAAACAGTAGACTGGAATAAAAAGGACATTTATTAATTTCCATGTATTTTAAAAACGGGACTTTTATATTAAGTGAATAAAAACTGTTTTGTAATCAACATTTAGTATGATGCACATAACAGATTGTCATGGAGATTATAATAAATTTGCTTTGGTTTGGTATTTACGGAATGTATTTCTTGTGTATCGGAATTTATTGGCTCGCTGAAAAATTAAAAAGTACTTTTCAGCTTAATATTCTTGGAGAAGCTCAACATCATATTTTGCCATTCGGCTGATGGGTGTCACAGTGGTTAGATGCCAACCCTTTCATTCGAAAGGCCTAGGTCCGATTCTCGCTAAAAAGAGCAAAAACTGTTTTGTAATAAACGTTTAGTATAGTGCACATAACAGTATCTCATGGAAATTAAAATAAATATGCCTTGGTTTGGTATTTACGAAATATATTTCTTCTGTATCGGAGTTTAGAAATGAAAGACCCACTGAACAAAGTAAAAGTACTTTTCAGCTTAATACTCCTGAAGAAGCTCAACCACAATTTTTTTTAGACATTTGGAAGGGACACTGGTTAGAATGAAATTAGAATGCTAAACCTTTAATTTGAAAGACTCCAGTCCAGATTCCCCGTAAAAATGCTTTATTGATGGTTTTAGAAATACATTCAGTCACCATTCGCCATTGGCTTTAAATTAATGACATAACTAACAATTAATAATTATATATCTTAAATAAGAAATACATTAATATAACCATATAATCAAATTCAACATATGTGTAAAAAAATAATTTAATTTGATGATATAACTCACAGATATAGAAATAAATTACAATTGAAATATAAAAAATAGAATTGTATCTATTGAAAACCCAGGAATCTATCTCATATGTTAAAATTGCACCTGGAATTCATAAAGATCAATTCTAATAATAAGAAACATGGTTTCGATTGACAACGATTGACAGTCCTGGTATAGAGTATTAGATTAACAGTTAAACAGTTAGTATATGCCAATCCTTACATAGATTGTACATTAAAATTGCGGAATACATTACAACTAGAT
The DNA here is from genome assembly GCA_963082915.1 of Dolichopus griseipennis. Classification (NCBI taxonomy): domain Eukaryota; kingdom Metazoa; phylum Arthropoda; class Insecta; order Diptera; family Dolichopodidae; genus Dolichopus; species Dolichopus griseipennis. The sequence continues at coordinate 19,562,586 of OY720441.1, read as the reverse complement.
GACACTTTCCAAATGTCTCGGTTTACAAAATTTCAGGTCAAAAGTCATTTCTTCAGATTTCCTAACGATTTACAAAATTTCAAGTCAGAAGTTAACTCATTTCTTCAAATTTCTTAATTCCATTCAATCCTTTTCTTAATACAAAGTATCTTACAGCGCAATCTGTCTGGTTGTTTATTTAACTATTGTGGTTGCAGGAGTAGTTTTAGTGAATAGCAGTTTAATATCAGATACCAAGGGGTTATAAATAACTTTTATGTAAAAAGACGCAAAGTCGCAGAAAAATTACATAATTTCACTCCAACCTTTTAATTTAACAATTTATTTAAAATTTCTGTTATTGTAAATAAAAAAAATTAGCGAAGATTTACAAAAAGTAAATTTTAAACGTAATATCAATGAATCAACATATATTCTGCCATAATTCATAAATTCCAGAAACAGAACAGATAACATTACGTTCCCAAGTAATAAACATTTAATAATATTCTATTATATAACAAAGCAAAGGTCCCTTGGATCAACAATATATCCGTTTCTTTGTTTCTTTTCATTTTTTTCTTAGTATAATTATTTAATGTTATTCTGTCATTTAATTCTTTCATACCTGGGATTTTAGTATTTAAATTTTTTACAGGAATTACAGTTATAGTAACTGTGTCAGTTATTTTTCTTATTTATATTTTTTGTTTTTGTATTTTTTTTTGTATTCTCAGCCAACGACCCTGAAAATTCAATTAAAGAGAGCAAAACAATAATCATGCAATAAATGTTTCTCCTTGTATTTTCTCACGGGTTTCTTCTTTTTTAACTTGCTTCCTCTTCCCCATTATTCCCAAACCTACATATAATATAAATTGCCACCTACATTTTTTCGTGGGAGTTTTTTTTTTTAGATACTTTAAGACCTTTTGTTGTTAGACGGACGATTTAGGGTGGGACGAATTAGGATATGAAAATAAAATTCTATAAAAATTGTAAAATAAAAAAAATAGATTTAATTTTTTATTACAAGGACATGATAAAATGCGACAATTCATATGGCTGCTTTATTAGGGGGGTGTTACATTTGTTTAGAAACAAAAAACAAGAAAAATTTTAAGTCAAAAAATCAACTAAATATTTTTATTATTTGTTTGTATGGGGTTTTCTTATTTGGTTTCTTCCACAGTTAAATAAAATTCAATGTTTTTCTTTTAAAAAATTTTCCGAATTTCTGGTCTTATAAGAAAATTTTCTTTTTTTTTTTTGGTTTTCCAAACAAATAAGAAAATGAAATTAAGGATTAGACAGGAAGGAATGCGGCAGTTTTGATATAAAAATCCAGATTTTATTTTTTTTTTTTTGAATATTTTGTTGTAAATTTTTATTTAAGATTTGTTGCGATTAAATAATATGTTTTAAGTTTTAGGGGGTGGTAATTGAAATTTGGTTTGATTTTGGATTTTCACACATTTAATAGTTGAAAAAAAAAATTATTTAAAAAGAATAAAATAATAATATTAGAAAATGTCTGACAGATTTTATTGTTGTTAAATAATCGTGAAAAAATTGTCTTTTGAAAAATAAAAAGCATTACACAAAAATCGTAAACTTTTATTGATTTTTTTAACATTATGTTTTAGAAAAATGAGAATTGTATGGGTTTAAAATTGATTTTGATTAATCAGACAAGGTTCAAAATATTGAATTTACATAAAGAATAGAAGGAGTGAGGATTCGGAAATTTTAATAAATACGATTTTATAAAAAGGTCGTCTTTACTTTCCAGCCAGTTTGGTCAATGGATTCGGGTAGCTGCTATACAACTTATTATTTTATATAAGTACTATTTATATAGGCCAAACTTTACGGAAAATTCACTTAGTCTATTGCAGTAAATTCGAGTAGTTTTTATACAAGTTTTTTTCAGTATGAACATAATTTAGTTTCCAATCCGTCTGGATATCTGAAATTTTGTCAAAAGTAGTTGTGTTTAATGGTCTAATGGAAGATGTACGAAGAGCTGTCATACAAATTATATTTTCTTTTATACATAACTCCCAGTTTAATAAGTTGTAGCTATTTGATATTTTACTAAAACTGTTTAACCGAATGATATAATTTTAAATTCTATCGGTACCCTAGAGTTGACACAAAATACTATGCACTCTTCGTCGATTATTTATTCATTTATTTTGTAATCTTTTTTAATTGTAAGGTTAATTGTCTTTTGTAACACACATTGGAGCAAATCATTATATTAGAGTTTGAAATAATTATGATGAATTTGATTCGATTAATTTTTTTTGATATGATATTTTAAAAATTGTATATTTTATATTTTTATTTAAAATATAAAGAAAATAGTGTGGCGGCTTTTCAAAAAGTCTCGGAAATCAGATTCTAGAAATAGATTCAAATCCTAGTCAGGTCATATCTAAAAAAAAAAATATAATTTATAATTTATTTTATATTATAAACATTAAAATGCTTATAATATAAAATAAATTTAACTGCCACACCACTGAAATGGAAAGGTTTATCATATTGTTTGTGGTAGGGAACTGTTCATAAATAAATAAATGAACGTTTTTGATTCATGGGCAATTCGTTTTCAAATTTTACTAACATCTGGGGCATCTGGACGATGAACAATTTTGATAAAATGTCAATGCGTTTACTAAAAAAAATCATACAATAAATATATTGTATTTAGTTCTCAAAAGAGCTGTTGAGCTTGACGTGCTTATATTCATAATTGAGGCTGAAACTTTTAAAATAAAATTATTGGTTAAGAATACTGAGTCTTTAGAATATTCGAAAAAGACTCAATGAATATACCAGACGTGCTTCTTTCTGGATTTAACAAAATAACCTAATAAATTCTAATTTCTATGAAATGAGGTTTGACGTAATATGATTTTCTTTGCACAATGTGTTTTTCTTGCCACTTTTCGGTTTTGAAATTACTTATTTTAGTCCGGTTTGCTTTGAATAAATCATAATCACTGCGTTTAAAGTTTAAAGTTATTTTTGTCTATTTTTTATATATCTGTTTATTTTAAATTTTAATTTAAAATAACTTTTTTTTTCAATTATTGAAATAAATTTCAATTTATCGTATCTATACGCAGAAAGATAAGCTTTATTTATTTATAATGTTATAATGCAGAAGATTAATATTATCGATCATGTTAATTTTCTTTTTAATCATTTAATTATTTATTTTATATTTTATTATATTTATATTTAATAAAATTTCATTAATTTTAGTCCTCTGATAATTTAAATATTTTTGTATGGTAATAAATTATTTGATTCAGTGTTGACTTAATAACAAATAATTATGCTGATGACAGTAATATGATAATCATAAAAATTTACTTTGTATAATAATTTCAATATTTTGGATTGGTTTTTACAATTTTTAATTTAAATAATTGAAATTATTATTTGTAAAATAATTAATTAGCTTTTAAAAATAAAATATTTTAAACTTGTTTTGAGTATCCTGGTAATGCTCAATTGAATTACCACGGAAAAATATATGCACAAATATGTTTTAATAAGAGTGCCGACCTTTCATGCGAAAAACCCGGGAATCCCAGTTAAAATCATTCGTCATTGGGTTCAAATAAAATGCTTAATCATTAATTAATAATTATATATCTTTAATAAAAATAAAAATACATTAACATAATAATATAAACAAATAATTTAATTGAATAATATAACTCACAGATATAGAATACCATATAACTCTAAAATGGAACTGTATGTATTGAAATTCTAAGACATTTCTACATGTTATAAAGCGTAGTACCATCTTATGTTTAAATAGTATGTGGAATTAATTTGATCAGGTCTAATAATATGAATATAATATTTTCCCATGTTCCAACATGCGGGTATATATTTGTCAGGCTGTTTAGCCTATAATAGTGAACGAATAGCACGTACAGATGAGAGGTAAAAAACACAAAAAAAACCCTTATCAAAGGTCAAATATTCTCTGTATAATACTCCGTAGCGTTAAATATTTTAAATGACATAAAGCACAACTGTTTGCAAACATTACACTTTTCCATCTCATCCCTCCAATTCAAATGCAATTATTGTACTAGCACCTCAATTGTTATGTCTACTCCTCCTAATTTCTTATTTCAGTTTTCCAATAATATCAAATCAAACCTGGCATCCGTTAAAGCCAATACTAGTCATAAAGGAAATGTCAAATAACTCAATTAAAATCTAACATTTTCAAAAAAAACTCATATAATCTTCAAAAAAAACTCGTATTTAATTAAATACTTATTTGATTACAAATTATTCATTTAAATACAAAAATTTCTCTGCTATTCTAATGTTACCCATTATTTTTTTATTATATTATTATTATTTTTTAAATGTTTAATTTTACATACCAGAGGTTTATTATATATAATCAACATTATAAAACTTATGAATTAAAATACAGATACCAGTATATGTATATGTGTATCCAACTAGCAACAATAGTACCTGTAAAATAAAACAAGTACATTTCAATTTGGGACACAAATAAAACGTGACGTGTCTCTGCTAAACGATATTGTAATATTTTCAATACAATAATAGTGAAATAAAACAAAAATAAAAAGAACTTTTCTCCCCAAAAATTAATTTCGTTCGTATATTTTATCGATTTCAAAAAAATGTAGAATTTTTAATTCATTTCGTTCAGTCATTCATTCACAGGTTGCTCTTGTTTTGTCAAATCTCTTGTGATTACATCTACGAACAAGTACTGCTTTTCACCTTTCTAAAATATTTGAAAATAGTTTCGAAAAAAATAGTATGGAATATAATAATATACACATACATAGTCTACATATATACATATTATTCAGAATTTGTAACGAAATACATTTTAAGATTCCATCAGGTATTGAATAGCATGTCACGTACAACATGTTAAGTGTCAAAATGTTAGAAATGTATGTTAAATATATAGATGAATAACATTTTGAAAAATTCTTGATTTTTCTTTTAACAAAAGGTAGGCTTTAAAAATATTTTAAGAAATTAAATTTTTTTATACCCGTATGACTATATAGTCCAAGGGTATAATAAATTTGCCATTACGTTTGTAACGCAGAGAAGGAGGGGGGGTGGGGGGGGGGGGGTGGGGGGTTAAAAATAGACTCAAGTGTATGGATCGGATCAGAATCGAAAAATAAATCGATTTAGCTATGTATGTCCGTCCGTCCGTCATCACGATAACTCAAAAAGTAAAAGAGCTAGGATTATGAAATTTTCACAAATTCGTTTTTATGCAAAAAACGGAATCGAGCTTGAAATTCAGCCATTTTGGTCCACGGGTTCGAGTACCTGCCATACAACTTCTAATTTTATATGAGCATTACTCTATACCCATGGAAGCTGCGTATCTGAAATTTTGCCAAAAGTAGTTTAGTATAATGGCCAAAGTTACTGCAAAATTTGGTTGGTCTACTGCAGAGGGTTCGAGTAGCTGCCATACAACTCCTTCTTTTATATGAGCTTTACACTACACCTGATGAACCTGGGTGTCTGAAATTTTGCAAAAAATAGTTTAGTGTAATGGCCAAAGTTACTGCAAAATTTAGTTGGTCTACTGCTTAGGGTTCGAGTAGCTGCCATACAACTCCTTCTTTTATATGAGGATTACACTACACCAAATGAAGCTGAGTGTCTGAAATTTTGCCAAAAATAGTTTAGTGTAATGGCCAAAGTTACTGCTAAATTTGGTTGGTCTACTGCAAAGGGTTCGAGTAGCTGCCATACAACTTCTTCTTTTATATGAGCATTACTCTGCACCTAATAAAGCTGAATGTTTGAAATTTTGCCAAAAGTAATTAACCGGATGATATAATGTATATTTTACGGTCATACGGGTATCCCAGAGTTGACACAGTCTACTCTACTACACTCTTCCTCGTTTTTCACTAAAACTTGTAACACGGTTTAAAGTACAAGTTTGAATTTATTTAACAGTCCTGGTATTTAATAAAAATATTTTAAAAGTACTTGTCGATTAATTTTGCCAAAATTATTTACTGACTGAAAATATAAATTGCATGTAAAAGTTCTTAATTAACTGCCAAATTTAAGAATTCCTCTGAAGTTTTATTCAGAAAATTAAAAACAAAAACCTAAGAATACAATTTTTTGAAATTAAAATCAAATTAAAAGTTCATGTCGAAAAATACAAGTCAACAATAAAATTCCATTAAAAATATGACGTATGACTTTTTATTTTGACATATTAATTTAAAGGGTTTCATAACAGATGACTACTTAATGTAATCAAAAAAATTAATGGTTGTTCAATCAAATCGTATTCATTAGATTATACGTATCAATTATGTAAAGATCTCATACAAAGTAAATTGTTGTTGTTGTTTAGACCGGGGGGGGGAAAGCAAGTCTCCCTTACACCTAGGCCTTGCGGCCCGTTGTGCACCCCTAATTAAATACTTTCTATTTATTTATAACTACTATATTATTTATTTTGTTTATATTATATATTTGTATATTTATATTATATTTGGTCACCATGGGGATTCGTAAAGAAAATTACTTGTAAAAAATTAATCTAGAATACATATTATAAATTACTATATTATTATTATATTAAATGATTATTATTATAAATACCAACATATAAACTTTGCATATCGACACATCGGAATGTCAGTTAATAAAGAAAAATATACGTAGTACATACCATCAAACAAATGACTTTGTAATTTCCAATTAAATCTATGGATACTCAAATTCCTGTAAGAAGTGGAGAAAACCAAATACTTTTCAATGGATTTGCTTGTTTCTGATCATAAGTAATCAATGTAATCACATTCTCTATGCAGTAATCAATGAAATCATTAATTCTTACCAATAAACTTTAAAAATTTGACAGTTAAATCTTTGTATGTTATGTCACTTATAAAATAAAATTTGGAAAATTAAAACTAATTTAAGAGGAATCATAAGGAATTATTTACAAATTTAAAATTGTCTTTAATAAGCACTAAATTGTCCCATACTTGAAAAAAATCCCAAATAATGACAATTATATAATAAGATTAATATTATTGTAATGATAATAATGTTAATGGTGTCACGTTGGTAATTACTGTAAAAAAATATTAAAAAAAAAAAAAAATACTGAAAACTTTATTACACGTTAAAAAAATGATTTAAATTATAAAAGTGCACATTCATGATACATAACATATGTCATATGAAGTATTTTTATAAATACATGGCAATTTGTTCATATATGAAAAATTACGAACTTTATTATGAAAGGTATAATGCATAAGCATAAAATATAAGTAATAAAATGTTCTTTAATGTTAATTAGGTCATAACATTACAAAATACATTTTTTTTAAAGTCAAAATGAAATAAAAATTTCTACATACATATTGTATGCAGACAAATTAACAAAAGACTTTTAATAATGTACAACCCTGTAAATAAGGAACCCCTAAAGATAAAAAATTAAAAATTAGGGAGAAAATTGAAGGTAAATAAAATGTCTGTCATCTTATTGTGTCAATAGAATAATAAATTCAAAATATACAGTTATTTTTATTAAAATAACGGGAAAAACCTTTGAAAAAAACCTAGAATCATATTTTTTATAATTTAAATCTTAGAATATGACTAATTACTCGAGTTTTACAAGTTCCGTTTTTATTTTGAAATATGTTAAACTACTTAAATTGAATAGACTTATAATGTGCGGTAACTTGGGGAACCAAATTTAGAGATAAAAACTTTTTTTGATTTGATTCTTTCTTATTGAAAATTTTAAATAAAACAAAATATTTTAAAGGGCAATTGGAAGTTACTACATAGAACCAGTACAATGCAGTATGGTTAATGGTTTAGTTACCCTATGTTACAGATTTCGTTTAATTTGGAAACTAAAGATTTTATTGAAATGTTGAAACAATGAAATATTGTATTACCTATTTAAAATTTTGACAGTTGTCTTTTGAAAAAGATTAGTTGTTTTTTGGAAAATATTATTAATAAGGTTTTTGCCTTCTGACAACTGATTTAAAAAAAAAATTTAATTAGAATAATTATTTTTGGCTTTCATAGTTTTGGACTCTAATAAAAATGGCGTATTAATTATTCTAAATTAATATTTTATTTTTAAGTCAGCTGTTAAAAATCAAAAACCTTATTAATAATATTTTCCAAAAAAACAACTGTCAAAATTTTAAATAATAAATTATTTCATCGACTCCAGTACATATAACTGTAGAGATTTTTAATAAATACTTTTTAGCACATTTTCAAAAAATTTTGTAAAAATGTGCCTATATAGCTTCACTCTGTCCGTCCGTCTGTCCGTCCGTCCGTCCGTCCGTCCGTATGTTTACAAAAACTTTTACACCGTTTAAAATAGAGTAAAGAAATTTTAACCATGGGTAGTTTTTGCAAAAAAAATAATTTCGTAGAAAAATTTTTTTCTGTAGCCCCACCTGACACGGGGCTACAGCCCCCCAAAGTTGGAAAAAGCCTTATATTTAAATGGTTATAACAAGAGTTCTGCTTGATATATTTTCAATCTGAAAACGGCAAACGATAGCTGGTTTCATAAATTTTATAAATTTTTGACAGACAAATGTTTAGGGTTACCATACGGTACTAAAATTTAACATTACACAAAACTCAATTTTTGCAAAAATTTATGACCACACATATCTTCTGAACGGCTCAAACTAGGGTCTTGAAATTTTAGGAGAAGTTAGATAATCAGAAATTAGTAGGAGTCGGTTAACAAAATTTTTTTGTCAAGCCCCCTATTTAGGAGCTATAAGGGCTCCAAAATTGAAATTTTGCTATTTTTAAACACCTGTATCTTGAATACCTGTCCAAATTTTTTTTTAGTGATATACAAAATTCAAAGCTCTATAATTATATTTCAACATGTGTCAAAGGTTTTTCTTAATTTTGAAGGGTCACAAAGCTACAGCCCCTGCAATTTCCAAAAAAGCCCTATATTTAAAATGATATAACATGAGTTCTGTTAGGTTTATTTTCAATCAAAAAACGGTATAAGAGAGCTGCTTTTATAGACTCAACAAAAATATGCCGATCAAATTTATAGGGTTGCCATACGGTACTAAAATTTAGCATTATATAAAACTCAATTTTTGCAAAATTTTTGGTCCCACATATCTCTTAAACGGTTTAAGATAGAACCTTGAAATTGAATTTGTCAAGCCCCCTGTTTAGAAGCTATAAGGGCTCGAAAATTGAAATTTTGGTATTTTTAAGCACCTGTAACTTGAATACCTGTTCAATTTTTTTTTTATTAATATACAAAATTTGAAGGTCCAACATTATATTTTAACTTATGTTAAAGGCTTTTCTTAAATTTAAAAGGGGTTCCTTAAACTGAAGAAAGTGTCTCTCAGTTTTACTCATTTTTGCTTAGATAATAAAATTCTAAGTAAAATTCCAAATTTTGGTTTAATTCCTAGAAACCACAATAGTGGAGAGGTAGGGGGGGGGGGGTTGGTTAGATGAAGTTAGGTCCTTGAGAAATTTGGCAACCTTCCCCATAGATTAGCTACTAGGGCTTAAAAATTATAAAATTTACTGTTTTTATAACTAAGCAGTAACTTAGTCACTAACGTATATATTTCCGAAATTAAACGTTAATATTGAAGCTTCAACATTATATTCCGATAAAATACTCAGTATGAAACACTATATTATTTTGAAAATGTGCTTTTTTAAAAACCCTTGGTTTTTTATCATCACTTGTTTTAATTAGAAAATATAACGTCAATTCTTCAGAATACAAAAATTAACTCTGTGTAACCACAATACAATGTTTTGAGTGAAAATTTTACAAAAAGAAAAAGAATAGAAAATTATAATAAAACTTTTTCATTATTTTATTTTTCTTTTCAATTATATTTTTAGTTTTTTCTAAACATCTTTTGAAATTTTATAGAAATTTCTTTATTATTTTTATAATTTTAAATTATTGTTTTTTTGATGTTCTCTTTGTTTTTATGTTTACATTTTTGAATAACTGTTACCATCCATTAAAATATTAATTTTCATTACATTATTTATATATAAATTCATCATACCATTTTTTTGTTTTTGTTTTTTTTTTTCAAAATTCTCAAATAACATTTTCATTAATAGCTTTACTTTTTTAGTAACTTGAACCCAAGAAAAACAATAAAATCTAAAAATTTCAACTCCTTTTTGAAAAACAATATTATTTAAGACACCTCTTAATAAAGACGTACGGTACTAAAGACACTACAAATAATTGAAAGCCATTTAAATGGTAAAGTTAGTTTGTATTCTTGTTTGTAGTTGTGTAGCAGAGTATGAATGTTAATGAAAAATATGAAGAAAATGTATGTATATTTTTCGTAATTTTTATGAAAGATATAAAATTAAAAAGAAGGTATTAAAAATATCCAATTCCGTTTATGAAATTTGATGGATTCATATAATATGTCATTTGGATTTAATTGCTGATTTAAATTTTTAAGTATGTCGTAAATCTTAGAATATTTTAATACAATTTTATTGGTAATATAATCTCTAAAATAAATTAGAATTATGCAATTATATAAAACTCATTACATTCTATGATATATATTAAATTTGTTATCATAATATGTAATTTAATCTAATATTTTCAATAATTGGCTTTCTATAAATTCTTCCCCAAATTATAGAAACATTTAAGGAACTGAATTTTTGGAAAAAAATTTCGTGTGATAGTAAAATCAATAACATTTATTGTATAAAATTATATTTAAAATAAATCTTCAAAAAGTCTATTAACATTAAAGTATCAACTGTACTATACTATAAATATTGTTAAGTACAGGATGGCACAAAACAGCCAATATGTTTTGAATATTTAATAACTTTTTAAATTTATTTATATTTTTTATTTTTATTTCAGAATTTTGTGAAGAAAACTTGGGGAATTGGAAATGGAACAGTACACAAGTCACAACAGAACAGCTATAAAAAATTACGAAAAGTTATGATAAATATAAAAAATCTAAGACGTTTACAAGTTATTCAGGTTGGCGCAAAACGACCGATATGGTTTGAATTAAATTTAATTAAATAAAAAAATTATTAAACATTCAAACCATATAGGTCGTTTTCCGCCACCCCGTCTTATACTATATTTAAGTAATATACTATAAATACTATAAGAGAAGAAACACCAAATGTGAGTGGTCCAAAAGATCTTGATCAATCGTATTCGAACTCATTTATTTTCAATCATACTATTGATTTGATTAAAATTATTAGAATCCATCAATTCAAACAATCTAATCTGCAAATTATGTTAAATATTCGATCATTTAATGGGATTTAGTTCATGTCATAAAATTTATGATTAAAACAATCATAGTCTAACAAATTGTGGTAACAATCAGTAAACAGATTAACAAATTTTTATATTATTGATTAATTATATTGAAATTTTAAATTATTGAAATAAACTGACCATACAATTTTAGACCGTTTAAAAAACTGATGTAAACGCACTTTAATATTACACTTTATGTGAAAAGAAACAACCCGTTTGAAGGTAGTCTAATTTTAGATACTAAGAGAGTAGGTAAGTATGTAAGAGAAATTATATGTCATTTATCAATAATGACATATAAACTTTAATGAACTGTCAAAAAGAAAAGTGATTTTTTTTTCTCAGTCAATGCTCAAACTGGTGTAACATAACACTTTTAGTAAGACGTAGATTAAGAATTTACATAAAAATATTAGAATACAGAAAATAATAATTCTTAATTTGAATATTAAATATACGTTACAGATACCTTAGAGGAGGCAGATAGATATTAGTTTTATTATTTTCAAATTATATATTTTTCAAACATTAATAACTTTTAGGCTTCTCTTTCTTTATTCTTTCAACAATTTTTTGTTTTTCATTTTTAAAAGGGATGTTTTTGAAGTTGTTTTATGGTACGTGACTTCTGATGCGAATTTATTTAATAAAAGAGAAAGTTTTTCTGTCATATTTTGTTTTTTAGGTTTTTTCTCATATTTCATTATATTGAATGGTTGCATGAATTAAGGTCGAAAAACATTAAAGTCGAAACGGTAAATGAATTAAAGTCGAAAAAAATTCTACTTTAATTCATATGAATTAATGTCGAAAAATTAAAATGAATTAAAGTCGAAAATGGTAAAATTTAAAAAAATTTAAAAATGAAATAAAATCGAAAAATTTTTTTTATGTTTGAAAAATGAATTAAAGTCGAAAATTTTCTACTTTAATTCATATGAACTAAAACCGAAAATATTAAAAATGAATTAAAGTCGAAAATTTTCTACTTTAATTCATATGAACTGAAACCGAAAATATTAAAAATGAATTAAAGTCGAAAATTTTCTACTTTAATTCATATGAACTAAAACCGAAAATATTAAAAATGAATTAAAGTCGAAAATTTTCTACTTTAATTAAATTAAATTAAATTAGATTAAAACTCTGCTTTTGAATCCAACTTTAAAATCCCTCCAAATTCAGAATCCCACATATACACATATATAAATATTCTGGAAAAAGCGGCAATCCTGATTTGAATCCAACTCTAAAATCCTTCCTAATTCAGAATCTTGCATATACATAATAAATATTCTGGAAAAAGCGGCAATCCTGATTTTGAATCCAACTCTAAAATCCCTCGTAATTCGGAATCCCACATTTTAGAGTTTGATTCAAAAGCAGGGTTTTACGCTTTTTCCAGAATATTTAAGTATGTGTATATGTGGTATTCTGAATTAGGAGGGATTTTAAAGTTGGATTCAAAATCAGGATTGCCGCTTTTTCCAGAATATTTATTATGTATATGCAAGATTCTGAATTAGGAAGGATTTTAGAGTTGGATTCAAAAGCAGAGTTTTAATCTAATTTAATTTAATTTAATTAAAGTAGAAAATTTTCGACTTTAATTCATTTTTAATATTTCGACTTCAAATCAGGATTGCCGCTTTTTCCAGAATATATGTAAATATGTAAGTTATTTAGCTATATCAAATGATTAAAAATGTAAACTTAATTTTTTTTTGTTGTTTTTGTAATTTTGTAAAAAAATGAATTAAAGTCGAAAATTTTCTACATTAATTCATATGAATTAAAAACGAAAATATTAAAAATGAATTAAAGTCGAAAATTTTCTACATTAATTCATATGAATTAAAATCGAAAATATTAAAAATGAATTAAAGTCGAAAATTTTCTACGTTAATTCATATGAATTAAAATCGAAAATATTAAAAATGAATTAAAGTCGAAAATTATTTTTTCTATTTTAATTCATTTTTTTTTTTTCGACTTTAGTGCATATGAAATAAAATCGAAAAATGTAAAATGAATTAAAGTCGAAAAAAAATTTCAATTTTTTTTCGACTTTAATTCATTTACCGTTTTCGACTTTAATGTTTTTCGACCTTAATTCATGCAACCATATTGAATCGTGTACTTTTTTCTCCACTTTGGAAACTGTTATTATATCTGTTTGTATTCTACACTTTTTTATTGTATTTGTGTGTATTTCAGTTTCCATTTTTTTTTTTATTATAATTTTATATTATAAGAAGATGAAGTTTACTTTCACCTTAAATTACAAACAATGTATATTTTGACCGAACGTAATTATAATTACCTTCAGAGATACTCTCTGTTAAATTTAAAACAAAAGTGTATCCCTGTTAAAATTTTACACAAAAGTGTTAAGTTTGAATACACATTTAAAAAGTTTATTGGCATTTCATATACTTTGTTATGAATATAAACATTGTTTACAAAACAGATTATTCACCCCATACGTCATAATTTTGAAGGCAGTTAAATGTTATATATATATATTCTTCATTAAATATTTAAGAAAAAGCACAAAAAAAAACAAATATTAAAGAAGTCAGAAAAAATAATATGATTACATATTGTTAAAGATTTTTAAAACATATTTAATATTCTTGTTATACTAAATGTCATTTATGATTATATTTTAAAAATTAATTTGTTAAATTTCCCTTAAAATGGTGTAATATAATGGAATATGTTATATATGTTAATAAAATAACTGTTAAATAAAAAATAAACAAAGAAAAGTACCCACATATTGTAAATGTCAAAAGTTTAAATTTAATTCCTACTTAATAAGAAAATTTGATGGAAAAAAGGTAACCATCATATAAAGAAAAATAATTTGGTAAATTTTAAACAAATTTTAAATTTACTGTGTTTTTGACAGGCGATATGTAATCAAATTTGACTGTACTTTCAAGTTTCAATACATTTTAGTTATTTAAAAATCATTTAGTTTTAAACTGTAAATTTTGAAAATATTTTATAGTTTAAAAAAGTCGCCTGCAATGGCAGGTTAGTTGAAAGTAAATGTTTTTTATGTATTGCTGACTGTCTTTTTAACTGTTTGACTAACTAGCGTGTCTATACCACAGATACATCTTATAACAGTTGGAGAAGTACTGGAAAAATTATTATCTTATAATTAGATTTGATTATAATGCATTTCACATACAATTAACTCATTAGATAGAGCTATTGTAAAGTATAGAAACGTCTTAGATTTCAATAATATAATTTTCAAAAATTTATATTTGATTTGTACAATATTAATCTGCAAGTTATATAATTTAATTAAATAATTTGTATTTTATTAATGTTATTACTATTTATTTACATTGTTTAATTATTTTTAATTAATGATACTAAATTATTATAATTATTGGTTATGTTATCCTTGGGATTTAAACTAAATGGCTATAGATATCTTTAGTTGAGTCTCATTAAAGAGTGAAAAATGTTTTTTAATTTTTTACTTTTAGCTGGTACTCGAACTAAAGCTTCTCGAATCGACGACACTCAAAGGGCTGTGCCACCCACCTTTAAATATCGAACACTTGTTGCTGTAATAAAAAACGAATGTTTTTATCCCGGAAAATATTAGGTATAAATATTTAACTCATATATACTCGTTTAATGATTTATTTTAAAAGAAGTCCGGAGCTAAATTATGTTAGTAATATTTTAATTAAATAAATCCTGACAATTTTAAAATAAGATTTTTTTAAATTTGCTGTGGGATATTTATATAAAATAATTCTAGTTTTGTAAAAATGCTAAGAATAGCTTTCGGCAAACTATATGAAGAATATGGAGATCAATACAAATAGTTAAAATATTCGACTCCTCTGTGAAATCATTTGTCCTCCATGGCAGTGAAACCTGGTTGATGAACGAGCGTTATATAAAAAAAGTTGCAGGTTCTTCAAGAAGTGGAATATATTCTGGACATGGAGAATAACTAATTAAGAATTATAATTAATAACAAAACAAGCACCTTCACTTCCAGATAAAAAAATAAAAACAGATAGATAGGACATATACTAAAGAAGAAATTCCATTGCCGAACGAGCATTATATTGGAATTAAAATAGGAAAAAAAGAAATGGCAAACTCAAAAATATTCGAGAATAAATATAGAAAAAGAAAAAACATGGAAAGGGAAAACAAGGGCAGAAGGAAAATTACAAGTTTAAAGTTGGGTCTGAAATCTCGGTTTAGTAAATCTCGTTTTCACAAAATTTCGTTTAAGAAAATCTCGTTTTTAGAAAATCTCATTTTAGAAAATCTTGTTTTTACAACATCCCTTTTTTTATATTCTGGAAAAAGCTGATAATTCTGGTTTTGTATCCAACTCAAAAATCCTTAAAAACCAGATTTTTCAATTAGAAAAGGGATTTTCTTAAAAAAGTGATTTTTCAAGAAAAAACGAGGTTTTCTAAAACAAAATTTTCTAAAAACGAGATTTAAAAAAAAAGATTTACTAAAACGAGATTATGGAACGCTCCCATTTAGATTTGGATAAAAAACCAGAATTATCAGCTTTTTCCAGAATATAAAAATAGGGATTTTCTAAAAACAAGATTTTCTTAAAAGAGATTTTCTAAAAACGAGATTTTGAAAACGAGATTTGCTAAAACGAGATTTACCAAACCGAGATTTCAGATCCAACCCAATATTGACTATCGTCTGGTATTACAAATAACAAAAAAAAGACATCTTTATTAAAAGAATAATTTAAAACATTTCTATATAAATCTACCATATAATCTTTTGGGATCATAATAATATATTTTTCAAGCATTCTGGAAAAATACAATTATTTTTTTAAACTATTTTGAAAAATGTAAATGGTATAAATTATTTTTAAACTTTTCTTGAACACAAGTTTCTTTTAATTTCTTTTTCTTTGAATAATTCCAACGTCATAATAAGGAAATTAAAATCTCAAAAAAAGAAATTTTCATGCATAATCTTTATAGAGAAGTAAAATTACATTCATATGTTAAATAATTTTTTTTTTTTTCCTTGAAAATCGATTTTTTTCAACGTCATAAACACAGCTGTGGAAAAAGAGAAAATTTGTTTTTATTTATGTGGCAAAAATTTATGCAATCATTGACGCAACATTCAACTTATTTAAATTTTTTTATATGCATTTTTACTTTTTTTATTCCTTTGTCTTTTTTTAGATTGGAAAACTATTTCGTTGTTGGGAGAAAAACAATATAAACAAAAAGTTTTCCTTTTGACAATTTCGTATCTTCAGATGAAAAACGCAAGTGTGCGTTTATGTTGGAGCTGCGTTAAGTGACAAAAGCGTCGATAAGAGCCTAGTGTAGGAAATTTGTATTCTTTATCGATGATCAAATCAATGCTGAAATATAAACACCTCTACGCTATGCTCTTATCACTTATGGCAGCTCCAACATAAATACACCCTAAGCCTAATCAGCCTGTCTCTACTATATGTACATGTTGGAACAGGGGGTCTTTTTATATTCATGTTATTATATACATTCCACATAATATTTAAACATTAGATAGTACTAAGCCATAGAACATGTGGAAACGTCTTAGAGTTTCAATAGATACAATTCAATATTTTGTTTATATTGTAATATATTGTATTTGAGTTACATGGTACTCTATATCTGTGAGTTATATTTTTCAATTAAATTATTTGTTTGTATTGTTTATTAAAGATATTTAATTATTAATTATTGATTAAGCCATTAATTTGCAAACAATGGCAAATGATAGCTGAGTCGAGTCAAAAACCACAAAAGTTTTTCACTTTCACTGGGATTCAAATCCGAGCTTTTCGAATGGAACATCGGCACCGTAACCAACGTGCCTCCCAGCCAAACATTTTTTGCGTGATTGTGTATGTATATTTATCATGATATTCAACAAGTAGATCTTAGACATAAAAAATGATACGATTACATGGGAAATGAAGTTTATAATATTCAAAAATATACTTGGTAAAACTCCATTTATTAATGATATTTAAAGGTTCAAATAGCCATTGAAAGTTCAAACTTTCAAATAATTAGCAAAAAAAAATATATCAAATATATGAGAAAGAGCATATTACGTTAATTTTAACTTGACAGGACTATTTTACTTTTATAGCTAGACTATTTAATTTTAAATCCGGTCGGTGTATTAACTACATCAAACATGCATCTAAAGTCAGGCGCAGGACTTAAACAAAAGAAAATCTCCTTAAAGTTGTTTTTTTAATTGATACAAAATTAAAAAAAAAACTTTAAGGTTTTATTAAAGAAAACTTTATGCTACACCTTGTAAAACTCAAATTTTTAATGCGATTACAATACTTTCTCTCCATACGGAATGTTGGTATGTTAAAACAAATTGAAGAGAAGTATATTTACATATACAAATATATAATATATAAATCATAATATTATTTCAGTTTAAATTATTTTCTTGTAGTTACTATGTTTTTCATAACTATAGTAACGGTTTTCTATAGCTACAGCTGTTAAGCTGTCTGCTTGAAAATATTTTTCTTTTTTTCATTGAAGACATCAAACTAATGTAATTCTAGGAAAGCAAATACTTTCAGTCGTAAGTACAACTCCAGTTTTCGGGATACTTATTAATTTATAAACAATCCCCTACCACATATAAATTTGTAATTTACAATAAGTAAATTTCTCAGTCTCTCCTTTACAGGTTGGCAGGTATGATTATTTTATATTATGGTGCACACTATTATGACAGTTAATTTCGGAGCTTAAAAGCGAGACAGTTCGATTGAAAGGTCAATATCCTAACCCCTGGTTTTTTAAATCATTGAACCTGAGACATTTTAAGCTAAAGCTGTGTGTTACTAACTATTAATAAAAACACTAGAGGGGTATCTCGAAGGATAGGCAAGGCAAACAACGCATACTACACTGTGTTGAAAATAATGAGATCTCGAGAAGTCAGCAGAAAATGTAAACTTGAGCTGTACAAATCTCTTATCAGACCAGTGTTATGGTACGGCAGTGAAACGTGGACGATCACCCAAGCGACGGCAAACCTACTTTCCCGTTTCGAAAGAAAAATACTTCGTAAAATTATCGGGCCAATTATCGACCAGGGCCAATTTAGAATGCGACGCAACGCAGAGCTATGCAATGTATACACCGACAGCGATGTTGTGACATACATCAAGCTACAACGCCTTAGGTGGGCCGATCACATACAACGTATGCTAGATTCCCGCATTCCAAAAAAAGTATTGAACGGGAAAATAGATAGAAAAAGACTAGTAGGAAAGCCGAGAAATCAATGGGTTGATGCAGTCGAGTCAGACGCTGTATCAATGCTGCAAGAGCAAAATTGGATAACTGCTGCCCAAGATCGCGTGAACTGGAAGAGGATGATTCAGGAGGCCAAGGTTCGACAACGGACTGTAGCGCCATAGCAGAAGAAGAAGAAGAATAAAAATAGAAAATGTCCTTGATTTTTAATCTGAAAAAACGTACAGACAGACAAAACAAAGTGAATAGACAGACAGACAAAAGCTTAATGTATTGTACTATAATAATTTCTCTTGAGTAAAAAAAAGAATGATAACATGTGTACTAGGAGTTGTAATGATTATTGAAAAGGAATTGAAAAATATACAAAAAATATTTACTATACATATATTAAAAAAAGTATATATGTAAAATAATATAATAGATTTATGTAGATCTTATTTTGTATTTTTATTCATTCTTTTTATTATTATTTTTTTTCTTTTAATATTATAAAATAAGACAAAAGGTTCAGCTGTAAGCACTTAAGAATTAGAATAAAAATACATTAAATGACATTTTATTCTTGTAACGAGTGATTGATTATTAAAAGGGAATAAAAGGATTTTTCATGAAGCATAAAATAAGGACTAAAATATTAACTTGAAATTAGAATTAGTTTATATATGTATAATATTATTATTGTTATTATTATTGTATACTGGTATATAATAAAATTATTGTGAATATATATAAATAAAACTATTATCGAAAAACCATTTAAGATAATTTAAAAGATGCCAAGCAATCTGGATCCCAAGAAATTTAAAGAAATAATTCTAAAACATCAATATTCTTAGGTACACAAAATTAATTTATCAAATTAAAGGCTTGATATTTGGAAAACACCACAGGTTAAAATTCAAAATTGTATAATTTAGAGAAAAAACTCACTAGATACTCCCAAAATATCTTAAGAATTATACAATGCTTCCATAGATTTTCTCGATAAAATTTTGCAAATATATTTGCATTATAAATGTATTTTAAATTTAATTTTAAGAACCCTTGTTAGTGAAAATAATGGTACTTTATAAAAGTTCCTTAGGCATATTTAAAAAAGTCCCTTAAATAGAGCTTGATTTAAAGAATTTAATAGTGAACAACAATGAGTCCATTATAATCTAGTTATTGGTACAAATATTTTTGAATTATGAAAACGTGCTTTACATTAATTCAAAAGATAAGTATTCCAAAAATATATTTTAAGATATCATATCTTTATGCATGATCAATAAATTATCTAATCAATTGGTTTAATGAGAATTAGAGTTTTTAGTACCTTTGACTGTTTTCCTTTTAAAACTTTTAAACTTATAAAATTTCTGCAACACAGAGTAATTTAGTAGTCTCAACTTAGCTTATGTTCTTAAAAAAAACATTACTTTTTAATAAGGGTCCATACATGCTGTACATCGCAAACTGCCTTGCTTACGGCACACTCTGTATATTCAAAAAAAAAATGGCATATTATCATTAAAAGGTATTATATTCAAAAACTGATATACATTCTGAAATACAACAGCTCTCAAAGTGAAGATGGACACAATGAAAATAATGAATCAGAGAATGGTAGTAGAAATTGTAATATTATACCCGAACTCTTTTAAAATGTAGGAAACACAATATGACGTGAAAACGTAATAAAATAACTTTTCAAAAAAATATTAAAATATTATTGTATTACTTTAAATGATTATATTTTAATGCATTAAGAGCAATTACCAAATCAACTGGTCCTTATACTCGTATATGTATTATATAATAGTAATATATACTAATACAATATGTATGTCTGTGCACACAGTTTTAATACTTGTTAATAGTTTTATGGTATCTGACCAATGGAATAATGGTAAAGGCACCACCTTTCATGTGGAAAGTCTCTGGCTCAACCCCCGGTCAGATCATATCCAATAAAAAATATCGTAAAATTGTGTAATTATATCGTAATAGTTAATATCGATAAGATTTAATATACGATAACATTTAATATAAATATATAAATAACTCTTGTGTAGGATTTAAGATGGCATTTTTTTTAACATTTGTGTGTTCATAATCTTATTCAATAGCTACAGCCGAGTAATCAACGGCTTAATGAATATAACGATTAAAGAAACAAAAGCCTACATAGTCTAAATAGACTTGTTGAATTCCCCATATTACGCATCGCATTTATAAGGCTATTAAAAATTTTAAGAAAAACTAATATTCGTA
This sequence comes from Dolichopus griseipennis, assembly GCA_963082915.1. Classification (NCBI taxonomy): domain Eukaryota; kingdom Metazoa; phylum Arthropoda; class Insecta; order Diptera; family Dolichopodidae; genus Dolichopus; species Dolichopus griseipennis. The sequence continues at coordinate 19,541,628 of OY720441.1, read as the reverse complement.
TCTAGGGGCCTCGGTGGTGCAGTGGGTAAGCATTTGGCTTATTAACCGAGGGGGTCCGGGTTCGATTCCCGGTCAGGTCATACAATATTTAATTAAAAAAAATTATTGAAAAATAATTTTTCTTTACGAATCCCCAAATATAATATAAATATACAAATAATATATAATATAAACAAAAAAAATAATATAGTAGTTATAAATAAATAGAAAGTATTTAATGAGGGGTGCACAACGGGCCGCAAGGCCTAGGTGTAAGGGAGACTTGCTTTCCCCCCCGTCTAAACAACAACAACAACAATATTCGTATCTTTTTTATTAATATATGATTTTACTAAATGGCTTGTTATTAACTGTCCGCTAGGTACCTACTACTATATGAACTACAATGAGATGATATTATTTGCATAGGATGGAGGTTTTTCAGATATCCAAGTTATAGGAATATACGGATAGGAATTTGCATACATGAATTTTTTTAGTTTTGATAAATTAGCAAGTAGGCTCCGTTTCTATACTTCGTATTATAATTCTGTAAAACGTTCTCTAAAACTTTAAAAATATTTTTTTATATAAGTGTTCTTTCACAATTTGCTATCTTTTTCCCTTTAAAACTTCCAAATTTATAAAATGTATAAATTTCTGCAGTTTAGAACCATTAAGCAGACTCAGAATAATCTCCATTTAAAAATAATTACCTCTAATAAGGGTCCTTATACAGTTCCACATAGCAGAGCAGTAAGCTACCAAACACTAGATTATAAGGTAATAGATTTAGAAATCTTTGAAATTTCGAAATCAGGTAGTAGATTTGGAAAGTTTCGACCCTCATTTATTTCTTTCAAAAGATTTGGCAACCTCAATTATTTCAACATCAAAAGGACTATGTAAAATAAGGACATGTAATTACTAATTAACACTTAAAAAAAATTTGCGTTTTTATAACACATTATAATATTTTCATGCCAGATAAACGATTCATCTGTCAGATTCAACTATTTTATGTACTGGATATGTATGTGCACTTATATTTAATAGTGGTTTATAGTTTTATATTGTGATTATTACAAATCAAATATAACTGTAAAATTATAATAATTAAATAAAATGTATAGTTGTATCTTTTTTTTTTTAATTAAAACTGTAAAATAAACCAAAAATTATATTTTGTATCTATTCTATATTTAATTAATATATAATAATGTATAATATTTAAAAAAAATGTATATTTTAAAGTTGAATATTAAAAAAAAGTGTTATATTTCAAAAACAAAATGAAAACTATATATTGCATAATATTATATTAAATTTTATAAACATTTTTTATATTTATATTAAATTATTTGGTTTTAAGGGTTGCATTGTTTTTTTTTGGATAAGTTTGGATATCTAGCATGAGTTATTCATAAAACAAATTTAAAAAAAAAATTTAGCAAGGGTATATTATAATTAAAAATAGTTTTGAATAAAAAAATTAAGTGTTGAGTAGTATATGCATAAAAAAATGGTATTCTATACTAAATATATATTTAAAAAAAAAAAAAAATATGAAGTTTTAAATTAGAAACTTAAAAAAAATTATTTCAAAAAAATGGTAACTATAGTAATAAACATAAAATAAATATTTCGTCAGCTGAACAATTCAGATTTTTTTTTTTATTTTTTAAAAATAATATTCTCTCTCTCTATTTAGAATATTTTAATTATTATTTTTTTTTTTTTTATAAGCTTACCCTGATTGTCTGATTTTAAATAACGTTTTCCAAGTGGTGTCAAATTCATAGATCTTTCATCTGACCTGTCTGCAAATCATAACAATATCGAAAAATAATAATAATGGTAGAAAAAAATAAAAAAATTAAAAATAACAATAAACAATAAATAAAAAAATAATTAAAAACTCTGTTCATTTCTTTGGTTTTAAGTTTTTACAAAAAAAAATATGGTAAAAAAAATAAAAAAAAAATATTTTCATCATTTCATATTCAAATAAAAAAAAACAGAATATTGAAATCTTTATTAATATGACATTTGATAATATTTACAGTTATGTAAATAAATTCATTAAAAACCTCGATTTGCATTGACAATAATTGGCATTACAGAACTGGTTGTAATAATGATTCCGTAATACTACTGGACTCTTCAGTAGGCTTGTATTATCGAATTACCTAAGCAAACTTCTGATTAAGGCCTCAAACTAATTAGACGTTCAATACGCCGTACGTTGATACTTTGACGTATCCCGAAATCGATACAATATTCAAATTTGTCAAAAAATCTATATTTTTATACAAAAAACATTTTTTATTCTCATATTGTTTTTAATTTTTTTTTTTAATATTTGGTAGTTTTTTAAAAAAATAATCATAAAAATATTTTATTTTAAAAACATTACCTTAGCAACATAAATGAAAATATTAACAAAAGTTTTATACGCTTTGTCAATTTTTAAAAACCCGACGTATAGTACGTCGCGTACTTTGGGAGTTGTCATATAATTATATGTATTTTAAATTATTTTGACAGAAAATATACGCCGTACGTTGTCATTTAGGGTGACGCCTAAACTTTATTGATTCAAATAACTTATAAGAAATTCTACGAAAATTTCCTGTGAGTTATAAAAATCAATTAAAAATTTTCTTCTGTAAAAATCTATATTTCCCGTTTTTAAAATGTAGATTATTTAAATGTTTTTTAAATAGTACATTGTAAATGTTCTGCTACAAAGTCTTTACTTCACTTTTCCGATATATATCGAAACAATGCAAATCGAAATTAGTTTGAAAGTATGTATAATCGAATGTAAAATTTACATATTATGATTATAATGAAAGATTAAAACGAAAGTTGGTGCATTAATTTAAGTTGCATTATAGGCATACCTTTATTTAAATTTGATTACATTTGAAAACATTATTTGATATAATTAGAAAATTTCATATATATATATATATATATATATATATATATATCAGTGGCGGCTCGTGGATTTTCCACATACTGATTCAAAATAAAAAAAAAGTTTAAATAAAACCAAAAATTATTTAAAGAGTTATATTTTATTCTGGTTTCTTTAGTTGCAAAAATATTTATTACATTTTCATAAAAAGTATGAGTTCTTGCAACATTTTTTTTGACAATGACAATGAATGACAAACTAGACATTCTGTCTAAGTTTATATATTTTTTAAACTTGAAAAAGATCTTTCTGCTGACGTAGAAGAAGCTGGTCTATCTTCTCTTGGTAATGCAAGTTTGAGTACTTCTTTTATATTATCTACCAAGTAATTTTTTTTACAATATATTATAAAATCTGCAATATTTTGAAATTTTCGGAAATCTTGTATCCTATAAACTAAAATTAAATCATTTCTTAAAGAAATAAAATCGAAAATTGAAAGAAAATTATCTTTTAATGAATTAATGTAACTAATTGGAAATTTTTAATATGAAATTGTTTAAAAATATTAAACTCTACTAAAGTCTAAATAAAAATAAATCAAAGGCTACAAAACATTAAACTCATTGACATACACTTGTTGTAATGACAACAAGTTGGAATTGCAAATTACAAACAACTATAATACTTTTTAAATTCATAAAAGAAATTAGATTGAAAAAAGAAATAGTTTAAAATTCGTTAAAAAATTATAATTTTGAATAATTTTTTAGTTTGATTCATATTTTTCAGTATTTTGTTTTGCTTTTTCTATTTTTATTTTTGTTATTTTGTTATATAAGAAATTTGCCTAGATTCAAAATATACAATTGAATCTTTCTAGATTGCTGTCGTTTCTTATTAGGAGAAATGTAATTTTTTTTATTCATATATGAATAATATGCATATATACAACAACGAAAAAATGATATTTAATATAGGTATCTCTCATAAGTCGTTTGTACTATTGTATTGGTATGGTATACGTATAACTATGTATTCTATTATGAAATTATAAGTAAAAGTATTAAAAGTAATCTCAATTTTTCGTTTGTTTATTGATTCTCTCTTCGTCGCTATGGTTTTCGTTTTTTTTATTTTGTTTTTTTTTTTATTTTTGTTTTTATAAAATACAATACTCAATAGTCAAAATAGGTACTTATTCTTCTTTTTTCCTTTGATTCAAAACATAAAATTGAATCTTCGTTAAAAAAAAAATATCGAAATCGCCGAAGAGAAAATAAAAATCAAATTTTGTCGTTGGTGCATATTTTCTTCATAGTTTATACTTCATAGATTCAAATAACTAAATTGAATGTATGGGCAATGGGCATGCACATGGTACTATATTACATTGCATACTTTAACATAATAATATAATACATACATACAACTTAACGCGAATAATAAATATAGGTATTGAACATTTTTAAATGTATGCAAATAATAAAAATAAAAATATACGAAGAAGATTTAATATTGTGGATTCAATTTGTTCTACTGAATCTAAGGTAAAATTGATATTGGCATTTGGACCAAAATATGTGTTTTCTTTTGTTTTGTTCGAAATAATATAAATTTATAAAAATATAAGTTTTTTTAAAACTTTTAGATTTTCAGTAAAGTAAAAATTACAACTGATTCAATGAATCAGTTGAATCTTAGGAGAAGCCGCCACTGATATATATATTTACAGTTACTCTAAAAGAATCAGTGACTTGTGAGCTTCTTCATTTATATTAAGTTATGACATTTTATATGCCTCCCACATAACGTTTTCAATGTAAATGATATATTTGTACAGAAACATTTATATGACAATCATGATTTTTTTTTTACTTCTGTAGCACTCTGTATTTTGTGAATATTACTTACATCGATACTTAATTTTATGTATGAAATCCGTTAATCTCGAAAACTTAAATCAAAATCAGGTGTGAAATAAAAAAAAAGCTCTATAAGATTAAAAAATATTCCGTTAATAATGAACATTATTTTAATAACCTTACGTAAGAGAGATTGCAGTAGTTTATTGCAAATGAGTTACTTGGCACTAATGTCGTCCGTGGATTTATAGATCTGTCTTTTGACGGTTGTCCTAAGAACGCAGGAATTGTACAATCAAAAAAACACTTACAGAGCTACAAAGTAGAGCTTTATAGTTAATATTAACTTTTAACAATGAAATCATGATCACCCTGTTTTATACATAATATTATTTTAAAACAATTATTTAAAAAATTTGCCAAAAAAATAAGTGAAAAAAAACTTTAATTTAAAAAATAAAACTGATTTTGTGTGTCAAAATTTTTTTTTAATTGTGAAAAAAACTGGTTTTTTACAGGTACAAAAGATGGCGATGAAAAACAATTTCCACAAAAAAATTTCCAAATAGAAGGGAAATATGAAAAAAATTAAAATTGTAATATTGTGAAAAGAGGGTAGACAATTGGTGGTTTTTGGAGGCAAAAAACAGTGATAATAGTTTTTAGTGATTTTATTTTATATATTTTAGTGTTGTATTAGTGATTGTAGTTGTTATTATAGTGATTGTGGTGAATTTAAAATTTAAAAATATAATTTTTTTTTTTCAAACATTTTTTTTTATATTTAAAAAAACTTCTAAAAATTATTGTATTAGCAAATACAATTGGTTTGAACACTGACAGACATATTTAAAAAAAAAAATGTACAATATCAATGTTAGATAAAATCAGGAAAGATAGTTATAGAAGGTGAATCGGAAAACAGCACCTATAAGGGAAATAACATGCCAATATAATATAGATAAACTAGATAGGATGTATCTGACCCAAAAACAAATTCAATTTATTTTAGATTTAAAAAAAAAAAAATCGTCCTGTTCGAACCAAAACAAATTAATTGAGAGTAGGTGGAAAACTAATTTTACAATTTATCAATTTAATTGTTATTATAAATAAATTGATAAATTTTATTTTTAATTATTTAAATATAAATTCAATGATGGTATTTATAAAATAAAGTGTTTAGATTTTGTTTAGACTGCTGTGACTTCAATTTATTTTCATTATAATTTTTCAATTAAGTTTAATTTTTTTTTTTAAATACCAATATTTTTTTTTTTTTTTTCAAATACAGTGTTCTGCCACATTCATTGTGATAATGTGAAGTGAAACACGCTTATTCATTTCTTTTATTTTATATTAATATACAATATGCATCTGGTTATAAGGAGTGACAATTATTTTTTTGGACTACTTTTTTAAGGCAAATATAGGTTTCGGAAGGCGTGTGATCGGTACTCAAACCGTCACTTTAATTCATCCCAAACTTTAGTGACATAAGGCAAACTGGAAGAAACATCTTGCATCAAATTTTAAGGTTATATTTCTATTGGATTGGTTCTCGTTTGTTCTTAGTTCGATCGGAAGCTTCCAAAACTCGACCTCTCTCAAATCAATATCCGAATTACTTTCGATATTAGTAACCTTCGATATAAATTTCATTAAGATTGCATCATTATATTTTAGTGAATCGTTTTTACGAACGGGTGGACATTTCCAAAGCAAGTGAGAAGATGACGCTGAGCTCAAATATGTACACTGTTCTATATCTAGTTCGCTTCCTTTTGGTAATTACAAACACCGTACTAAAGTAAGTATAGCGCTTTACTACAGGGTGACCTGAATTAAGGCTTTGCGAAATAAAGCCTCTGGGGTAATTGAAAGATAAACAACACCCTGGGGCTTAATTTCTCATAGAAGTCGTAGTTCAATTCAAAAGAGAAATAAAACCCCGGGGCTTTATTCTCAATTACTATGAGAAATAAAACCCTAGGGGGTTATTCTCATTAAACGATGAATAATACCCCGAGGGTTTTATTTCGCAAGGCTTTAATTCAGGTCACCATACTACGGTTCCAAAAAAATTCAACATTTTCAATTAATTTTACGAATATTCACCATTTAACATTATATTAGAGCCTCATCCAAAATTTCTTTAAGACTATTTACCATTCCTCTATGCTAAAGGTTATTTCCATCTTTAATTTTATATATTTTATTATACAAAATTAATTTTTAATTTATTTCTAATAATAGACTGTTAAAAGAACGTAAACAGCACACATTTTTACAGATACACTTAATATCCAGAGTATACATTCTTTTAATTTGAATATCAAACTGTTATTAATAATAATAATAAGAAGCAGAGAAATATTGAGACAAAAAAAAAACAACTGGTAATAAAATAAAAATAAAAGCAAATTGTTACTATTTCTTTCATTTGTTTTTTTTGTTTTTATTTCAATAAAAATAACTCCAGATCTGTATTTTATGTTGTGTACATATGAAAGGAACCTCCCACATCACTACACCATACAACTCTTCTACTTACTGCTGTTTTCTTTCTTGTATTAAAAAAAAAAAAAATTTGTTTTTCCATCTCTTTCTATTATGTTTTCATATTATATTTAATGATATACATTCATTTCTTTCCTTGATACATTAAATAAATAGATACACGTGTTAAGGATCCTTTTAACATTCCAAAAATTCTACACTTATATATGACATATACTTACATATGCATACAATAGATTTTTTTTTATATATGTATATAATAAAGATTTATACATTTTTATTATTTTTGTTTGTATGTTTAATGCGAATATTTAATTATTGTGAATTATGTATGTTCTTTTTATATATTATATACCGTTATATACAAATTCTTTGTTCAAAATAAAAATATGTTGTATCAGGACATTAATTGAGTTGCACGAATGGGTTAAAAATTTATTTTAACCTAGACACATAACATATGCAAGTCTTATTATAATTAATGATATAATATAAAAGTAAGAATTGTTTTTTTTGAAAATAAAGTACCGTTATATTGATTATAGTGAAAAATATCTTCAAGAAACTAGAATATATGTAATAGTTCCTAAAAGTATGCAATTAAATAAATTTATCATATATGGTAGAGAAGGGAAAGCATGCCTTTTATAATAATATTATTAGATAATAATTATTTTAATTATAATATTTATATATGGGATTAAGACTCGTATTCCTATGGGTTAATGAAGCAAGAGCTTGTTCACCATACGAGGCTTTCTAAATTTTAATAAGAATATCAAGTGTCATAAAAATATAGTTCACCATTTATTAAGGCAGATTGAAATAGTCAAATATAAGTCTTGAAAATTAATTTATTAAATTGTATTAAATTTGAAAATTAAATGTTCAAATTGTAAATTTTAAAAGTTTGAAAGTATAGTAGCCCTCCGAAAAATTAAAGGGAGCGAGTGTTGAATGCGAATTACAGAAGAAAGGCAGTGTTTGAAAACAGTTACAGAAGAAAGACAATGTTTGGAAAAAAAATTATAAAAAATATTGGTACAGCGCAATCTAAAAAAAAACATTAAAATATACGAAAATTTTTAGATTTATATGTGATATCAACAACACTTAATATATTCTTCTCTATTGTTTCCCATTTTTATTTAGACCTGATAATATATTTAATATACCAGGTCCGGATTCTAATCAATTATGATTATCGAATAGGGTTTTAGGTGAAATTTTTAATATTATTAATTCATTATTGGATTAATGATAAGGGATTGGTTTAATATATTCTAGTACCATAATATGATGCTAGTTCTATTAAATTTTAAATAATATTAAAAGACTTATATGCCAATGCTTATAGACCATCTCACAAATGGCGTAGCGCTTGAGACATCGACCTTTCATGTGAAAGATTTCGGGTACAAACCCCGGTCAGATAATTTCTAATAAAAAAATATCTTAAAATTGTATAATATTATCGTAATACTTAATATCGTAATATAAAACCAGATTATATAAAAATATTTATAACCCCTTGCGTAAAATAACAGATGGCGCACAAAAATGACATTTGTGTATTTATAATCTTATATGACAGCTACAGCCGAGTAATCAACGGTTTAGTGAATGCCAATTTACTTAACTTCTGCTCAATTTTGAATTAATTTAAACCGAAAGAACATTTATTTTTTAAACGAATAGTTTTGGAACATTACCAACCCAAAATTCATGTATTTATAATACAATTTCTTTACATATGTACTTATAAAATTTTTATAAAGTTGTCTAATAAAGTTGATATTACGATTTAATATATGTCTTGTTGCTACACAATTACAATAGTAAAGTGACGGCAGTCTATCCTAAAAATCACGAAAAATTAAAATTGCATACAGTAATAAAATTAATTCAATGATATTTTGTATAAAATTGTCGTAAAGTTAAAAAAAAAATTTAAGAGTAAAAATTATAATGTTTTCTATTAAAGAAAACATCTTTTTCCAGTACCTTTTTACGTAAAATAAAAACATTAATTAAAATGAATAGGTACCTAATGACTTTGACATTGAAAAGAAAATAAGAAGAGCCATTTTAAAAAAAAGGAAGGATCTAAAATTATTATAAATTATATTTTTAATAAAATATTCAAATGCTTTGCTTTAATTTATACTTTCTACAAAATTATGTCTTAGGTAGAAATACATTTTTAAAATTGATTAATAACTCTAAGTTTCATATAACTTATATTTCAATGTAATATGCTGTATGAGTACAAGGTTAGATCCTGAAATCAAGACAATTTTAATGGGTGTATTTAAAATTTCAACAAATTTTTAAAACACGCGGGCCAGTTATATATTTATAACTTTATTACTTTGAATGATCAACTTCTTGAAACTTTTATAAAAACAGTGTTGTCCAAAAACAAAAGCACAAATATACCCATGCCAAATTTTAATTCATATATATGTATATAACACATGTAACCATGGCAACAATGAATAAACAATGAAATCAAATTAATTATTTTGAAAATATTTATACTCGTACTAATATAGTTCTACGGTTGTTAGGCGGAGGTAAACCGATGTTTGTGGATCGGATGAGAATCGAATAGTAACTTGATCTATCTCTGTGCGTTCATCAGTCCGTCTGTACGCACGATAAATCAAGACGTTGTTTAAAGAAGTTAGGAATTTAAACACACAAATTCAGCCTGTTAGTTCAACGGATTTGACTAATATAAGCAAAACTCTACATTTTGGAAATCTGATAGATGACTCAAAAGTACTTGAGTTTTATGACCAAATTTTTCGATTACTTTGGTAAGTCTAGTATTATTAACGTGTTTGAGAAGGTGTCACACAACTTTTTTTTTAATATCGAAATAATTTTATACCAACCGGATCATATAATGTTTATATTACAAAGGTAATGGAAAACCCAGAGTTGACACAGTCTACTATTCTTATTTCTTCGTTTTTTACTAACATCGTACTCCAGGTAAAAAAGAGGGGATACTTGAAAATATATTAAAGATATTTTGAAGTTAAATAAAATAAAATTATTTTTCAATTTCTTTTATGTAATTCCATTTTATTCCATTTTCAATTTCAGTTTTGCAAATATTTTCCTAAAATGGGGAATTAAATTACATAAATTTTATAATTATAAATTTTTATATCGAACTATTAAAAACAAATTTACCCATTTAAATTATTTTACCAATCTGAACACAAATCAAACAAATAATTGACATTTTAATAAATTTTTCATTTCTTTCACATGATTAAGAATTAATTGTTTTATTCAGTGGTCAATTACTTTTATTTTTTGGAATAATACTTAAATTTTTTTATTATTTTGTAATTTACGTGACCCAGCATAGGGTAATTGTAATTTTATTGGCATTATTTAAGAAATAAAAATAGTGCACAATTACATTAACATATAATTTACAATAGTTTTAAAAAGATTCTTTATCCTTTTGACCATTGGTATTAATTACTGGACGTAGTCCTTAAATAAATAGACCTAATTGACGACTTATCTAAAACCTTTACCTAACTAAGTTTTTAGTCTTTAAAAAAAAAACCTTTAAGAAAAGAGGCATTACCTAACGGTGGCTCTTAATAGGAACTGTGTTTTATTTTTCTTTTTATTCCTATTCGCTTGTATTTTCCCCTTTGCACGTGAACTTGGTCCTTTTTCATATGAAATTTGTCTATTATCAAATGAATTTAGTTTTTTTCAGATACAAATAATCCCACACGTTCAAATTAAATTGGTCTGTTTTTAATCAGTCCTTATTCTTGGGATCCAGCAGTCAAATCAACTTATGGAAAAAACGTAGATTTCATTGTGGAACCGAAATACAGCAAATAAAATTAAAAAGTAAACTTTTAAGCCTGCTCTAAAAAATAGTCCCCAAAATTGAAGTGAATTTTTTGTGACTTAGCTTAAAATTTTTTAAATTCTCTGCTGCAGAATTGGAGACTAAGTTTTTCAAATTATGTCATTTCAACTTTTGGGTCTCAAGATACAGGGGCGTTTCTAACAAAAGGTTCAAATTGATTTGAAAAAAGGATCAATTTTTTTTAAAAACCTGCGGTGAATTTAATTTTAAAAAAAAAACTAAATTGATTTGCAAATAGAAAAATTTTAAATGAAAAAGGACCAAATTCATGTGAGAACCCTGTAACTGCAGTCTTTACACCCTATTAACTTATGTGTTTTCTGACTCTGAGGCTATTGAATATTTCTAAAATTTAGAAAACCCTCTAAGCGAAATCAGCTTATTTAAAAATGTAGAAGCTAGGGACCTCATGGCATAGTGGTTAAGTATTTATGCAAATTCTGTACCAAATCAAAACCTATAATTATCCCAGCAACCGATGCTTTTTAAAATATTGAATTATTATGATACGTAATCTAAAATAACATAAAATAAAAATCTTGAACCTCTTAAAAATTCTAATAACCCTTCTTCAAGTATCTAATATCTGTATTAAAAACTGTTAAATATTATTATAACTGTGTAACAAGTTTTATGATCCGTTAATTATTATTAAATGCTGTTTTTCATTGTACCAATTATAACCTTTATTAAAGTCATCGATTTTCTCTTTCTTCTCTACAATTAAGTTTTTTCACTAAAAATATCAAACCTTGTTGCAATCATTAAACAATGAACACTTCCATTAACGGTATTTGTAACATTTGGTAGCTTAAAATTGATTTAAACCATTTTAATTAAAAAAATATTTCTAGATAAAAGGGAACATGAACCCGTTGTTATTATTTTTAAGCCTCAAACTCCTTCACTTCTAAATGAAAGCTCTAAGGATTTTTTTACATTTTAATATGAAGTAAAATCAAATAATTGTTTCCAGCTGTGTCGAAGTCATCTTCTTCTTTATTATATTATTTTTTTTTTTTAATTTTAAAAACTTTGTAATTTCTTTTGTATTCTTACTTCCATTTTTTTTTTTAATTTTCTTTTAATGATTTTGCCCTTTTATGATTCGGAAAATTTTTTCTCTTTTTTTAACATTTCAACTTTTCACAAACTTTGACTTTCTTTTTTTTTGACACACTTTAGACACTTTTAAATGCGCCCCCTTATAATTTTTCTTTAATTAACGGTATTTTTTACAAATTTTAATGTAAAGTTTTTCTAGTATATGAGAATTTAACAGTTAAAAAAATATGAAAAACAAGTATAATATAAATGTAAACTTTATATTTTATTATAATGTATAATAATAGGTATATAATTTGTATATATAAATAATTTTATATGTATATATATATATGATGTTCCTATACATGATGCACAATTACATTATTCTTTCATTTAATAGTCGTTTATTTTTCTGAAGTTTCATAATTTTTATAAGACTGAGAAAATCTTAACCAACACTTTTTGAAAAAAATTTTCTTGAAAAATTTATGAGAATGAAATGAAAGAAAATTAAAAAGAACAGTGACGGACAATTTTTTTAAATTTATATGATATAGCCTAAGAAATGGAATTGGAACTAATAATAATTAGTTGTTACCTATTTTTCATAAAAATAAACTAATACAAAAGTTTATCTGAACCCACACATTTGATATTTTTTTAAATATCATAATTATTTGTTTTGACATTTGTGTCACTTCTTCTGTAATAATCAAAAGTAATGGGGCTAAGAAGTCGGTGTACGGTGGATTTTATTTTTATTAATTGCCCATTTTTAAATGAAAATTACAAAAAAAAAATTTAACTCGTACTTTTGATATAAGAAATGACAAATATATAAAGAAAAGCTAGGGTTTTGAAAAAAAATTTTTAAAATATTCAATACAAAAATCGAAAATTTATGAACGAACGAAGTGATTTTGATGTGATTTTAGAAAATCTAGAATCGAGCCGATTGACAGTTAAATGAAATTTGACAAATTTTGAAATTTTTTTTGACAGATAAATTTTGTGCAAAATGTATTGGAAATTAAAAAAAAGAACTTAGAAGAAAATCGGCTCCAGTCTTAAAATCATCATTTAATTTTTCAAAGTTCTCTAATCTAATCATAACAATTTTTAAAATAGATTAAATATTAGTACAATTATAGACCACTTTAGTTACAAAAATTCAAACGTTGACATAGTTTTTTCCATCACTGTACAATAAGTAGAAAAAACAAAATAAAAAAAAAAAACCTGTTGTAGACAAACATTAACATTTTCTATAATTTTCCTCTCATCATAAGTTAAAAAGTAACAGTATAGTGGTATTACAGTAATACTACATTAAAATTGAATGTACTTTTTTTTTTTTTTTTTGAAATTGTTACGTTAGGAAAAACCCCTTTTACGAAATTTATTTGTTATTTTTTATTTTGTTTTGTATTTTTTTTTTTATTTCATTACTTTTAAGTTGGATTTCATTGCTATGGTGAAAATAAAATAAGAATAGACAAAAGGCAAGTCTGTAGAGGTGATAATAAGAACAAAGAAGAATTTTAAGAACACACATTTTTAAGACATTTGAAGAGTGGTAAGTGTTTGTATGTGTTTTTTAACTGCCACACATTAAATCTATTTATAAAACCTGTTTTTGGAAAAAAAATTTTAGATTTTGAACAATACAGAACAAAATTCTAGACTTTGTCAATTAAAATAAAAATTCCTATTTTATCTTAGCGCAATATGATTTAATCAAGTGTAGTACTTGAACGCAACACATGATTTAATCAAGTGTAGTACTTAGAATCCCTTTCAAGTTTAAAAAAATATTTTTGGGTTAAATCAAGTATTAAATTTGCAGATTGGTAATATATAACATTTTTTTAAGTTAGCAGTTCTTGTTTTTCTGGAGTTCCTCTCTTCTCCAATCAGTAGCATATAATACCTAAGGCTCTGGCTTTTAAAATAAACGTTCTAGATTTCAACCCTACTCAGGTTATATTGAATGTTGGTTTTTTATTTCACAATAGTTTTTACAGTTTAAATGTCATAATCATCAACACAATATGTTTTGTAAATTAAATAACCTTATTCATTCCCAGCCAACATTTGATTAAGTAAGTTTGATTACAACATTTGATTAAGCCGTTGATTACTTAGGGCAAACATTGTTTAGTCGGATGTGTCTTGTGTTTCTTAAAAGAATGGAACGTCAAAAAAAAATAGAGATTAAAAGTAATTATTTTTAAATTGAAATAAAACCCATATTGTAAACATGTAATAAATGAAATGAAAAAGTGAATGAGAAATAAATAGATGCAAAGAAAATAATCATTTAAACAATTTATTTGTTTTTTTATTATTTTTATTATTTGACATTTGAAAGGCAATCTCTTTTCCATTTTAATAAAAATGTTAATGAAATGTCATATAATTTTTAAAATAAGTCGTTGTAAACAGATATACAAAAAATAATTATATACAAATAAATAAAATAAAGCATTTAAATTATATAAGTAAATAAATTAATGTTTAAAAAAAAAAAAAAATTAGAAATTAAAAGTTATTGACTTTAATTAAAACAACTGATGAAAAGAACCAAGGGTTTTTAAAAAAGTACATTTTTAAGGTTTAACAGTGTTTCATTATGAGTTAAACTTTGGGAATATATTATGCACTTGTGACTAAGTTACTAATTTATAAAAAATATGAAATTTTTAAGTCTTATAATATCCCTTCAATAGCGAAGATCCTAAATTCACTTCTCCCCGCTCAAAATTTTCTGATTCTAGGAATTAAATTGTGATTTCCAACAATATTTGAAACATATCTTAGAATTTTATTATGTGACCAAAAATGGTTAAAACTATAAGATACATTTTCAATTTTAAGAACCTCCTTTAAATTAAAGATAAATCTTTGACGTATGTTGAAATATTATAATGTTGGAGCTTTAATAACCAAAAAAAAAATTTTGGACAGACATTCAAGTTACAGGGATTTAATAATTGGAAAATTTAATATTTCGACCCCTTACAGCTCTCAAATAGGGATGTGACAAAAAAGATTTTGTTAACTGACTCTTACAAATTCCTAAAGATCGTAAAAAGAAGCTCATAAAAACATCTGTATTTCATAGTTTTTTGATAAAAAAACGAGGAAGAGTGTAGTAGAGTAGACTGTGTCAACTCTGGTATACCCGTATGACCGTAACATATACATTATATCATCTGGTTAATTACTTTTGGCAAAATTTCAAACATAAAGCTTTATTATGTGTAGTGTAATGATCATATAAAAGAAGGAGTTGTATGGCAGCTACTCGAACCCTCTGCAGTAGACCAACCAAATTTTGCTGTAACTTTGGCCATTACACTAAACTATTTTTAGCAAAATTTCAGATACCCAGCTTCATTAGGTAGAGAGTAATGCTCATATAAAATAAGAAGTTGTATGGCAGCTAGTCGAACCCACTGCAGTAGACCAACCAAATTTTGCAAAAACTATAAAACCAAAACCATAAAACTAAACTAGATTTTCCAAAATTTCAGACAAGTAGCTGTAATAGGTACAGAGTAATACTCATATAAAAAAGGAAGTTGTATGGCAGCTATCCGAACCCATGGACCAAAATGTCTGGATTTAAATAGCGATGACGGCTATTGCAAAAAAACGAATTTGCGAAAATTTCAAGACCCTAGCTCCTTTAGTTTTTGAGTTATCGTGCGGACGGACGGACAGACGGACGGACACACATAGCTAAATCGATTTATTTTTCGATTCTGATCCGATCCATACACTTGAGTCTATATCTACCCCCCCTCCTTCTCTGCGTCACAAACGTAATGGCAAATTTATTATACCCTTTGACTATATAGTCATACGGGTATAAATATACCTAATAAGATTATGGTTATAGATAAGGTTGTAGCTCCGTAATGTGTGGAGCATTAAAAACTAATAAGCACATTGTTTTAAAAAATTTTTATAATGAGCAAGAAAAATATAAACAGAAAAAATTTCAAAAATTAACTTCCAATTACTCTTAGATGTAGATATTGATTTTCGAGAAATCCAAAAAGGTTCTAAAAACTTGTAAGCGTGTACCCAAATGATCGTGATATAGATGCGTTACAAATGAAAATGCAATTTTAATACGGGTACATCCGTTACTATTTTTCTTACGGGTATAGAAACACTGCATAGTTTCACAGCTCGTTTCCAATTTAAGCATTAGTTTGGAAAGTATGCTGTTTGTTGCTACACCAATGGAAGAAATTAAGATAAAAGGACATAATATGTTCTTGACTAACATTACTTCTTAAGTCCATTGAGCAATGTCAATCTATACGCTTAAAACTTGAAATGTGATACAAGTGTATTTAGTCATACATCTTTTTGACATTGTAATTTGAATGAATATAAGGTAATAATAAGTCAGTATATTATTGATACTTGCATCAATACAATTTAATTTGAAAAGGATATGCAAATTGATCGATTTCAGTTGTTAAGAGTGAATTATTAAATTTTAAAGAACCACATGGGGTCTAACATATAAAATAAAACTTTGTTGATCCATTACATTACTTTTAATTGATTTATTTTATATTATTTTTTTTAAATAATAGTTAAATATAGTTTGTTATGTAAAAATCAACTTTAAAACTAATTTTAGATATTACTTTATACGATATTACATCAATTTTATCATAAACTGCAGCAGCTTAAAATATTACAAAATACTGTATGTATATTGTGTATTTAATATAGAAAAGTATAATGTTGAATTTAACTAAACACAGTTCAACAAAGGATTAACTTTAGGTTCTATACAATATTCCATTATACCCCCTTTCAAAGGTAATATCACCATCAAATATTATAAAATTCAAGGATTTCCTACAGTATCCTAAGCAATAATACTTCCTTCAGGAACAAAAATAATCCTTGTAGTAATTTTCATAGTAGATTAAATTGAAAATGCACATTGAGCTAGTAATATATATACATATAATTCAATTTTGAAAATTTGTTGCATTGCATCATGTGATATCAAAATGCTGACATCAAACTTAGAGATACCTTAACACTAATTTTATAACTTGGATATTATAATACAAATTTTTGATGTTTACATAAAAGAAGATTATTTCAGTTTCTTGATTTAAAGTATCACATCTATAGATTACAGGAAATTAGATTGTCTATACTTTTAAAATCGTATGTAATCGGATTTGCAAACAAAATCATATAGCGATTAGCTGATGTTGTTTTAGAGTTCCTTCCGTGTTTACAGCGAATTTTTTTATAATTACAATTATTTGGAAAAACTTTGAAGAAATGCACATTCAAGTCTGTAAGACATATGTATTTATAAATTAAAAATTTTGATTTTAAAATCGGTGGACATCCTTACCATTGAAAATATTAAAGGGGATTTTGTGATATCTTCAAAATTTTTAATACCTGTACAGTTCTTCTACTTATTTTGCGAAATTAATATAACTCCAGGATGTGGTTGACTACATTTAACTTTATGACAGAACCAAACTGTTTAAATGGACTAAAAATATACTGTATAATTAAAAACCATAGAAAGAGAGTAGACAAAAGAAATTACAAAACCTATTATAAAGAATTAAAAGTTAAAGATGGAAATCATTTTTCTTTTATATTTATTTTTAAATTCTATCTGTGATATTCGTGTTTGAAAACAAATCCTTGAATTGATCCTTGCACAGTACAATTTATAAAATTCCTTATTTTAGAAATCTTGATCCAGTTTCGAATTCAGTGTTTTTCTACATTGAAACTACTTACTCTCTATTATCACGTTGAATGTTGTGCAGCATAAAGGTCGATTCACAATCGATCGACACAGTGCCGATTCAATACAATGAAGACACCGTATTTTCATATCACACTATATAGAGGAAAAAATCACAGATGTTGTCGTCACTAACGTAATACGGACGTATCAATCATTGACTATATGAATTTGTTATGAATACATTCACACTATACCGACAAAGACGTTGGGCAGCAAAATCAAAAAAAAATATAGTGTCAAATGATGCCGGAGAGTGGTACCATTGTCGTTATCGTTCAATGTGAATATTAATATACTCATAAGAAATGCATAGAAGAATAAAAAAAACTGTACTGCATTGGCACTGTGATGATCTATTGCGAAACGATCTTAAAAGTTTCAAAATACAATTTAGAATATATTTTAGAATCTAACTTAGAATCAAAAACTAAAGTGGACATATATCGCGACAAAACAATATTTACATTCTTCTAAGTATTTAATATTTTTATGTTCGTTTAAAAGCAGTAGATTTTCCCGTAGAATTTGTATTTTGATCTTTCATGTGAGTTTGCATGTACTTACGAATTGTTAAATTACTGCTTTTTAAAAATCCCAGTATTAAAAATTCTGAAATAATAAGATCCAAAAAAAAAAAGGAAAAATACAGTATTCTGATATGGTGGTATTTTAAAAAACGCGACTTAAACGCGAGTTAAAAAAAAACCCCTTACCACGTCAAGTACTAAGTTATTTAAAAGTCTAAAATTTAATACCAGAAAACTGTAACGGTAAATTATGTATTTTAAAAATATAATTAAAAATAATTACAAACTTTTTCTTAAAAATAATGTTGTAAAGTAAATTTATATCTGATTTTTTTGTTGTCTTTGTTTGTTACAACAAAAGTTAAAATGATAATCAGTTGAAGGATACGATATACGATAATGATAATGAAAATAAAACTTTTATTATGTGCATTTTTTTTATATTTTGTTTTTATTTACAATCAGATAAGACAAAATATATTAATTTTTCTTTTAAAATATTTTCTCTTTTAGGAAAAAAAAGAAAATTACAAAAAAAACAACAACAACAAAATACAATAAAAAAAATTAATTTTCATTCACAGAACAATACAAACAAAAGAAAATTTATATTTAAAAAAACAAAAATACAAAAAAAACCATAATTCAATTCAAAAGTTTAAAATAATACTATATTTCCGAATATTCAAAATATACTTGTATAACTGACAGATTAGTGGCTGCAAACAAATGCTACTACGCGCATTTCAAATTATTTAAATCCAGATTACTCACCAGAAAATCCAAGCTCAGTATATACAAAACAACCGTGCGACCAGTACTTACTTACGGTTGTGAAGCTTGGACCCCTACGGTCACTGAAAAGAAAAGTTTGCGAGTATTTGAACGCAAAATATTATGAAAAATCTACGGGCCTAGAATAACAGAGGACGGTGAATATTTTCAAAAGTCAAATGAAGAGCTGGACCGTATAATCGAGGGGAAAGATGTAGTCAGGTTCTACAAAGCGCAACGCATTCGGTGGGTTGGACATATAATGAGGATGGAAGAAACACGGCCCCAGAAACAAATACTTCAGTATCGCCCACTTATAAATCGACCACAGGGAAGACCTCGTCTGAGATTGTTGGACAGTGTAGAAAAGGATTTACTAACACTAAATGTACAAAACTGGAAGATAAAAGCAAGAGACAGAAATATCTGGAGACTAGTTGTGCAAGAGGCTCAAGCTCACCCCGAGCTGTAACGCCAGTTGATGATGATGATGATTAACTCGAGCAGCTTTAATATAAACTCTATATCAAACACTAAAAGTTTTTAATCGTAGCCTTAGATTCTTATAAAATACTCTACAAAAATTTTGTAAATCCATACAAGTAGAGGAAAAAGGAAAGCGTTAAGGATTAAGGTAAGTGTTTCATAAATTCGAATAAAAAACCATTTGGAGAAGAGAATGTTGTCTTAATTCCAAAATTAAGTTATAAAAATGTGAGGCATTCACAGTAGTCATCAATGGGGTCTACATACAATCTTTCAACTTGATGATGGTGCGTAGAATCCTTTTTATAAGATTCATGTTACGATCAATAGTTGAAAGTAACTAGAGTTATATGATATTATGGAGAACCTAGGATATAAGAAATGAAATTGTAAACTAGCGTCGGATGGTTCTATGCAGAATATAGAGTATAGGAAGTGTAATTCATATTTATGGATTGTATTCAAGTTTTTCATCCATCAATACCTCACTAAAAAATAAAGCGATACTTGTAGTAGTTGTAAATCCCTTCTCGTTTAATTAACTTTGATGGCCCTCACTAAAGTCTATTGTATAAATATATATTTATTTGTAATAATATATATTTTTTTTTGTTTTCTAATCTTTCAAGAACTAGAGGGCATTCACCAAGTCTATTTAGACTAGAGTTCAGTTCTTTAATTGTTATATTTACAAACCCGTTGATTACTCGACTGTAACTATTGTATAAGATTATGAATACACAAATGTTGAGTTTGTGCGCCATCTATTATCCAACACAAGAGTTATAAATGATTTATATATTTATATAATCTAATTTTGCATTACGATATTAACTATTACGATGTAATTGTACAATTTTACGATACATTTTTATAAGACATCATCTGAACGGGGTTTAAAGCTGAAACTTTCGACATAAAAGGCTGCTTCTTTACCACTATGCCTTTTATAATATAATTTTCATATTAGTATCTCCAAAAAAATAAAATTTCAAAATGATGGGTTAAAATAATCGATTATAGCTTCACCTTCAATACTCGAAGACCCTCAATCAATTTTTTAAAAAAAGTAATTCGGAAATATAGATAACAATACAAGAAAGAGACACAAACATTTGCCAAAATAATGAAAGAAAAAACCACATAAGTTTAAAAAAAAAACAACAACAACAAAAATATGTGAAAACTGTACAACACACTGGAAAATTTTTTTTAAAAATAATAAAAACAAAAAACATGAAGAAAAATTAAATTTTATATTCATTTGTAGTAAAAATATAGAAAATTACATATACATATTGTGTGTGTTCATTTATTTACTGATTTATTTATAGGTATACGATTTTATAAAAATATCTTTATTATTTTCTTTTATTTATTTTGTATTTATTTAAAAAAAGTTTTTTACAGAATAATATGAAGAAAATTGTAGAGAGAGAAAGAGAGAGAAAACATAAGATAAGAACAATAAAATAAACAAATTAAATCAAAAACAAAACAACAGTTAGAACAAAAGACAATTTACAAAACAAAAACAAAAATTCAAAATAACAATGCATATAAAACAAAATAAAATAAAAAAACAACAACAACAACAAGATATTGGAACAAAAAAACACTCACCATGAGTTTCAATTGTTTCACGACCACCTGGTAATTGTATTGCTGAACCGAAACCACCAAGTTTAACAGGAGCTGAATTATCTGCTGTTGCCAAAAGTGCACATGCTGGGCGTACATCACGATGTAATATATCATTTTCATGACAATATCTTAATGCTTCTAATATTTGACGCATATAATGGCTGTTAAATAATAAATAAACAATATGAAAAATAAATATTAATAAATTATTTAAGTAAAATTAATAAATTAAATTGAATGTTAGAATTAGTAGTATTTGATGTAGTATTTTTACAACCATAATCCCATCCCTACAGGGAAGTTTAGGAAATGAATCACTTTAAGATTTGGCCAAAAGAATTGATATAGCCAGGCTGAACCAAATGAATTATAGTGACTTCTGCAACTTGACTGTTCTAATGTCATTTTTGACAAAGGAAAAAAAGTCTCGAAGTTGTTTCTAGGTGGGGAGGGAACAAAAGTCTCGGAGTTGTTTCCGGAAAAGGTTTCTAGGGACTTATGGCTTAAAAAATTTAGCCAAAAATCCCCAAGGTATTACGACTCCGAACAACTTGCATTTGAGTCTAAATGCTGGTTATACGGTTTTTTGAGTTTTTGACGAAAGATTGACGAAAGATAACAGTAAAGCTGTATATGGAAAAAACAGCATATACCACAATTTTAAGTTGTTTCATTATAGACTGAGAATTTTAGATTGGCAACACTGTTTTTTGTGTTAACTAATTTTACATTTTTTTTTAAAGTTAGTTTAGTTTGGTAATTTGTCATGAATAGACTCACACTGGAGAAACTTTTCTCTCTTCGTAAAATATGAGATTGGATCAGTTAAATTGCAGAAGGCATTTTAATTTAGATTGAAAAACATGGTTTAATTCGAGAAATAACACATTTCCTATAAACGATAATATGCGTCGCGTAAAATGTTGTACAGTGGTCACACAGCCAGTGATTCATCGTCCTCAAATGTGTCAATCGTCAGTTAAATTGTGTGGGTTCTTGATATTTCTCAAGTAATTACCTTGGTACAAGTTACTACGCACTTATTACAATCAAAAACATACTTACTTTTCTAAACTGTCTACAAATCCCCATCATTTACACACTGATTACAAACGTGTTAACAAATTCAAAAACTTAATTTAAATAATATTCTAACATGAAAATCGATTTATGAAGATTTAAAAAAGATCTTATCTGATGAAAAATTTTTCTTCATTCATTTTACCAATGGAAAAAAGATTTTGAAAGAAAATGCGGAAAAACGATGAAAATCGAAAAGAAAAATCATACCAAAAAAACTTTCTTTATGTCTTTATACAGCCGTGTTATTTTTTCTTTTCCCACAACAACAATAAAGACAACACAACAGTAAAGAAAATTAAAGAGTAGAAAACATGTGACTTGAGAAAAATTTTCTATTGAATAATCACCATAAATCACACATCTAAAAAAAACAACAACAAATATGCAATAAAAGAAAGGGCCTCAAAGAGAAAAACTCAATAAATAAAAGTCTGTTCTTTATTTTCATTTACCAAAATTTTTTGACAACCTTTTTAGCAAATTTTCAAAAATTAAATTTTGATAAAATGTCCCTAGTAATGTTTCTCTTTTTCCGTTCGTCCTTCCGTACGTTCCTCCGTAGCTCGAACTACAGTACCAAAAGTCCAAAAAAGTCCTATATTTATATTGTCATAACAGAGTTCTATGAAGTTTATAGGTTCATTACGGATACGGCAACAGAAAGCTGCTTTTATTAGCTTTATAATTACATGTAATAATTAAAAAAGTTGCCAAACGATGCTTTAATGTACCGTTATGAGAAACTCAAGTTATGGAGGATTTTTGACTATTCGGATCTTTCTATAAGTTATAAAATTTGGGCAGAAGTTAAATCCTTTCAAATTTGTAGGAATCATTTAAGAAAACTGTTTTGAATCACCCATTTTATATCACTTAACTGTAAGGGATTCAAAACCAAAATTTGGTTTCATTTAAGCGCCTCTAACTTGAATACTTATTTATATGTTATACAAATTATTATATTATGTTAGAGGCGTAGGAAGTTTTTATCAATTTTTCACCATGTATGCTTAAATTTTTTTTTTTTTTGTGAGGGAATGGAACGCTCGAAAGCCACCCATTAAAACTGTGCGATATTTCGTTGGGTAGTGTACGACCTTAACGCATCAAAACCACAGTCTTTTTTAACCAAACTTAAGGCAGCAACCTGTGATGCAAATGTACAGTATGGTTACAGGGATGGAAATATGAAAGGATTTTAGGATTGTGGGGAGATTATTTGGAAATTCAAGATTATAGGGGATGGGAAAAATTTGGAGGGACATTAAGTAGAAAGATGTTAATATTCTTCTTAAATTTAATTAAGTCGACGCGCGCATAACAAACGAATTTTTATAAGCCGTGTTTCGCCATCTTAACAATTCGACGCAGAAGGGATTAATATCCGTTGCACTCCTTGTTTCCCGTTGGAAAACTTTGAGTGGAGGCATTATTTGTTTTATTTGTATCTATAAAACAGGGTAAGTGACCAGACTGTACGCCGATGGCTAGGTGAAGTGAGCGTTGGGTTAACACTGGGATCATTTAATAGCTCTGTTTTGCACTTTATCGAGATATCCCAGTGCCGATTTGGGAGCTCCAACCCCAAATATTTGCATTATACTTCATATTTGGTGTCTAATATAGGTTTCATAGATATTGAAGAGATCAAGTGGAGAAAGGTAAGTTTTACAGCGATGCAAGAAACCCAAACATCTAGCTGCATCATAGCTACACAATATGATATAAACAAGTCAATATCTGCTTTAACTCGATGTCCAAAGTGTTTAAATTTGTTGAATAATAAATTTCTAAAAAACAATCCAAATTTTATTGCAAGTAACAAATTTAATTTTTTAAACCTGAAAATTTTAGAGGTGAGGTTTAGATTTCTGAGAATCACATAAGTTTGTTAGAAAAAGTTCTCAGCCTTCCCTATTCAATATAATCCCTTTAATTCATTTTAAACATTTTGTAGTTTTGGTAATGGTATTTTTTAAAAAACCTTTGGTTTCT
The DNA here is from genome assembly GCA_963082915.1 of Dolichopus griseipennis. Taxonomy (NCBI): domain Eukaryota; kingdom Metazoa; phylum Arthropoda; class Insecta; order Diptera; family Dolichopodidae; genus Dolichopus; species Dolichopus griseipennis. The sequence continues at coordinate 19,517,054 of OY720441.1, read as the reverse complement.
TATATCACTTGTTATGAATACCATGAAAGAAAGAGATAGTAAATCAGGTCGATATTTTTCATTTATATTATGTTATCTGTTCTAACTTCTGTTTTTTTACTTTTACTTATCGAAAAGTTTTTCTCGTATTTGAGGAGTTTCTAATGATATATTTGAAAAAAATAATCGGAATTATTGAATTTTTACTTCTTCAAGATACTTTCTCTTTATCAAATTGTTTATTTGCGATTTATGTGGCATTAGTAGCTATATATAATATACATATATATATATATAATATACATATATATATATAATATACATATATATATATATATATATATAATATACATATATATATATATATAATATACATATATGTTTATATATATATATATATATGTATTTATAAATGAAGCAAATTAAACAGAGATAACAAATAGGAAAATGGTAAAAAATTGGAGACATATTCACATTAGAATAAATTATCTTTGTAAATGTTTTTTTCAAGTTTATGAAGAGTTTAATTATGAAGAAAATTGACAAATTTTCTTTTATTTTTTTTTATTTTTTTTTTTGAATAATTGTGTATTTCTAAATATGGCGAATATTATATATTTAAGACTAATTTTTCAATGTATTTAATGAGAAAATATTTTTATGAATTTTCCGGATGAAGAAAATTTTTCATATAGATATTTAAAAAGAAAATTGATTGATAGCAATTTGGTACATTTGGTAATGGAATAAATTATGATTTTAACTGATTATTAAGGGAATAAAAATGCAAATAATTATATATGACTTGTGGTTCAGTTTAGGGATTTTTTTTTTTTAAAGAATGGTTATTTGTCTCACTTTCTTTAATAATTACTGGGAAACTTGCTAATTATGTCTCAAGAATTGCTCAAAAATTTGTCATTTATCTTCGTAATGAAAAAGTTTCTTATTGTCACATAAAAAAGTGGAATATAAATGGAAATTGAATGACTTCAAAACTTTCCTCAAGATTAATCTTCTTCTTTAACTTTTATTGAGTGACGAATTTAATATAATTATTTTGAGAAGAGTTTCTCCAGATTTAGCTTAGGGAGCACACTTTGTCATACCTAATCATATTACGTCCTATAGTTAAGAGATTGCTGAGGGTAAGAGGCTGCTTAAGAGTGAAAAAGTTGAGTTAAAAGATACTTAGGATTAAGGAACACTGACGCTTAAAAACTTAGAAATATATCCAAGATGGAGTGTAAAAGCTTTTCTTGTTGCATAATGTGATTTGTATTGTAAAGTTAGTAAAATCTGTTGTAAGGAGTCTAACCAATCCCGTGTTCCAATTTTGCACATCTACGAAGTCGTTCTTTCCTTTGGCAAAAAAAAGCACTCATACTAAATTTTACTAAAATCAACTGACATTTTGATGAATTATTTGAATTTGATGTTCCCGAATCCTAGATCCTAGAATCCCTAGATCCCCTGATACTTGAATCAATTTATACTTGAATCAATTTAAAAGCTACTCTTAATGGGTATCAGACAATAGTCTATGTACCAAATTATAATTCATTCCGAACTCGAGATTTCTTGAAAAATCAGCTTTATTAGTATTGGAGTTTCCACATCCTTTAGTCCGAATTAGCGCATCTACGAACTAGGCTTACTGTTGAGGAAGGAAAGCATTCACACAAAAATTTTTTTAAAATAATAAATTTCCGACAATTCTATTCTTGTTTTAAATGAGCAACTTCAGACATTTTCTTCTATAATATATATAGGTCCCAAAGGAAAGCTCAAATAACACATAAATCCAAATTTAAATAAAATATTATAATTCTAAAAAAACATTCTCAAAAAAAAAAATTTAAATTACCATGCGACTGCCTCACTATATACAAAACCAGCAACTGCTCTACGAACAACTTCAAAGCATAAATCCGAGCCTTCCATACTGCAAATTGCAAAAATAAAAACGAATTATTAATTTTAATATTAAATTAAATATTTTATATAATATTTTAAAAATCATACCCTAGTTGGTATTATTAAACCTTTGGTTAAACTTTTACAAATTTATTAGTAAAATTTTTTTTATAATTATTTGAATAATTTTTTTAATAAAGACTTTAAATAAATAAAAATAAACTTTAAATTGGAAAATATACATTCACTATAAATATTTATATACCAATACTCTGTATAAGTATTTATCTTAAGATTTAATCTATAATTAAAAAAAAAAATGTGATATGGATAACAATTGACCCCAATAAAATTTCTAATTAAAAAAAAAAAAAAAGGAAACTTATTGACTGGAAAATTTAAGACATTATTAATAAAGTATAATACCTATAATTAATTTATCATCAAAAGCAGATGTCACCTGTCGGAAATATTGATTAATACTTTTTTTTTCTGATATTGTCTTTGTTTTTCTGATTCTGATTCTTTGTCTTTGTATATTTTTTAAATATTCTGATAAATTTAATCAACATTTTGAAATTTGTATATTATAAACACTTTTTTATTAAATGGACATTTTATTAGTTAAATTAAATTAATTTTATTTTTTATAAGATATTTTATTAGTTAAATTAAAGATTGTTGTATTGCCAAAAGAAAAGGGGGATTGCGCCTACGTTCATTTTATAAGAGTAGTAAGAAGCTCAAATTTTGACTTAATTCAACGGTAAACTCAAATTTTTAGTTCGCTCACGCTATAAGCGATTCAATGCAATCATAGGTGTGCGGATTTTAACTTTAACGGACTCAAAGCATTTTTTTTTTTTTAATTTAACACATATAATTCGATCATAACCTTATCTGAGTCGCAATCAACTCGTGGTCATCTCAACATATGAATCAGCTAATTGAACTATTGAATTCGCTCAACATCAAAGCGTTAGTTTCACATTTGATATCGTTCATTTACAACTCGGCTTTTTACACTAACTTCTGTTAAGGGTTCTTAATTCAGTCGAATTCAATGTCCATTTTAGGACGGTCTCAAGAAATCTTTTTATGCCCGTATGACTATTAGTCAAAAGTGTAAACTAAATTTGCCATTACGTTTGTGACGCAGAGAAATTAGGTGGGGGGGAGTTTAAGACTCAAGTGTATGGATCGGATCAAAATCAAAAAATAAATCATCGATTTAGCTATGCATGTCCGTCCGTCCGCACGATATCTCAAAAATTAAATCCAGCCATTTTGGTCCACAGTTTCAAGTACATGCCATACAACTTATTTTTTTATATGAGCATTAACTTACACCTGGAAGCTGGGTGTCTTAAATTTTGCCAAAAATAGTTTAATTTTATGTCCAAAGCTTCTGCAAAATTTGGTTGGTCTACTGCATTCTAATTATAAAGAAACCTTAGCTTATAAATTACTTCAGAAGAAATAACATAAATAAGTCGAAATAATTACTTTAAATTTCTTTTCTTCTTAAAGTTTTTTAATTTATTGGTCGCTTTAATGAGGTCGCTTTTAAATATTCCTATGATAATACGATTGTTTTATTGATCATCTGAGGACGTTTAAATTAAGTAGTAGATTATCTTAACATACTTCTTAAAATCTGTATATTTATCTAGATACAATATAATAAAATGAGATTTTAAGATTATTTAAATTATACCAACCATGAATAATAGAAGAAGTTTATTATATGAATTATTTATATGTATGGTTTTACAGAATGAATCATTTAGGTAAAGGCGTCCCTAGAAATTGAAAGATATCAGTTAATTTGATATTGATATGGAATCTAGTATTAGAAAAAATATTTGAAACCTGAATTTATGGCCCAGTCAATTTGCATGTATATAAGGACGCTAAACATTGTTATCATAATCCTTGTTAGAACTTCAATTTGAAGCACATCTTTTCTGCTTAAGAACCTCTTTCTTTGTCCTAGAAACCTGCTTCATTTCCATGAATTAAGCCTTTTAATCTTCGCATTATTATTCTGATACTTTAATTTCACACATTTTATTTCTGAGAGATTAAGGAAGTGATTGACTTAAGATGTTCTACTATATACACGCCTTAACAACGTTATAATACAGAGAGTAAATTGACGAAAGTTAGGGCGATAATTGCAGGAATTTTGAAAATATTGAATAATTTAGAATTGCGAAGGCTCAACTACAAAAACATTCCAAGCTTGTTAAAAATCTGTTATTTTTATGCGAGAGTGGAATTTGGCTAATTAACAAGACAGAGTTACACATAAATTACAACTGTTTGTAAACAAGCACCTCCGAACTTAATGTAAAGTATACTGACCAATTATAACACAGAAGATGTTTGGGAAACTACCAGCCAATAACTAAATACAATAGATCCCAAAAAAACAAAGGTTTAGATGAATGGATAACGTTCTCAGAAAATTTACAAACTGAATAGCCAGACTTGTCTTGGAATGGAATCCTCAAGAGAAGATACAAGTTTATATCGGCTTAAGAGTATGACGCAGAACCAAAGAGCAAGAAATAGCACATATTAATAATCAAAAGTAAATTGCAAAGATTTCTAGAAGCCCTATGGGAGCATAAAAGCAAAGGGAGTAGAAACCAATAAAAAGACTATCTTGAATCCAAAAATCAATACACAAAAAGAAAAAATCATAATATCAAAAATATTTTAATAATGAACGAATAAAAAAATTTGATAAAATTAATAATAAAAGAATAAATTTTAAACAATTTAATAATTGTCATAATAGTTATAATGGCAGTAACTACTGTCATAGTACTATGTATAACGAGTACCAAAAGAATTGAATCTGAACTTGATTATTTTATGAATTCTGAAATGAATAGAAGGACCAGCCAATATATAAATAAAAAAAAACCTCCATTTTCTCACCCCTGATTCCCGACAAATACAAAAAACATTCAACAGTATTTTTGATTAAATTCAACACCTCCCCACAATCATTCAAAGTACTTGGACATGCTTCTCAATTTATTTAATGAAAAAACTAAAGTTTAATAAAAAAGTTCAAAAATCAAAAAATTAAAGTACAGAAAAATATTACCGTACCAAAAATAGAAAAAGTTTTTTTCAATGTCCAAAAAAAAGGACACAAATAATTTCTTTTAAGTTTTGCCAAAAATAAAAATATAAAAAAAAAATAAGAAAAAAAAAGGAAATAGAAAATAAAATGAAACTCACCAACTGGTAAATTAATATAACTTTTTTTATCCTCGCTGTATATCATTTTAGTATCTATATACATAGTATACATGTATATAATAAGTATATAATATAAAAAGAATATAGTACATATGTCCAATATTAGTTACAAATTAAGGATTTTCTTTGATTTTTTTTTTGCTGATTATTTCTAGGAAAAAAATATTGAAAATGGAAATTTACCAATTGTTCCAATGAGTACCAATTGATAAAGGAATGGAGTCGTTGAATCAATAACCGATGCTATCTCATATTTTGAATAGCTAAGCATTTTTGTCTTACCGTTAAATCACAGAGTGAACCATAACTAAGATTAAGCAAGTATGCAGTTTCAAGATTTTAAAATTAAATCACAAAGTAAATTATAAAGGAATAGAGGTCTGAGAAATGTATTAAAACAGAGGCTTCTGGAGAAGGTCATTGTCTTAAAAAGAACGAATAATACGGACTGGATGTCATTAGAGGTTAGAGTTCCAAAACTCCAATCGGACAACCTGTGTTCGAATAAGGTATCATTTGTCAGCGGAATATATAATATCTTACACTTTTGCAAAAACACTTTGGTTTATAAACAAATAAATAAAATTAATACAAATAATTTTAATTCAATAATATAACTCACAGATACAGAAATAGCTTAACTATGTTAGTATCAAGTGGTACTTAATTACTATTTGTCAGAGGATTCTAATAAATACAAATATAATATCTTAAGTTTTAGCAATAAAGTTTAAGTTCATAAACAAATATATGAAATTAAAACAAATAATTTTAATTCAATAATATAACTCACTGACATAAAAAAAACCTTAGGACATAAATATGTAAATTATTTTAAAAAATTTGTAATTGAAAACGGTATCTAAGTAGAATTTGATTTAGACCATTAAGCTTAATTTTATATTATTACAATTTTAAATGTTCAGTGCAGTTCATGCCTCCATCAACCTCTGGATCTATATACGCTAACAGTTAGCATATGACAAAACTCTGTTTTTTCCGGCAATTAATTACAAAGAGGAAACCGATCGATTTCAATTGTAATTAATAATTTGTTTATTCAAAAGATTTAACCGAACAGTTGAAACATTGATTCACTAGTTCGAAAAATAAAAATAATTTTCAAAAATGATAACAAAGTATCTTTAAGATTACGATATAGCAAAAAAAACGGAAGATACAAAATTTAAAAATTTCCTGATTTTGATAGAAATGACATTTGTTCAATAAAATGGAAAATACGATAATTTTCATCGTTTGGTTTTTAATATTCTTCGGTTCTTTGGTTAAATTTTCTATTATTATTATTTATGTTTTATATGTTCACATTCATGTATACATTGATATTGATTTAACATTGTCTCTAAGCATTTTGTATATATGTATTATTATGTACATCCTGCAGTTAGTACATGGGGCGTAAAAAATAGAATAAAATAAAAGGAGCCATATTTGACCAATATATTTTACTAAAGTATCTATCAAAAAATTATATATGTATAATTATTAGATTTAAATATTGAATGAATTTAATGAAATATTAAAGAAATATTTTTAGATTGGTACAATAGTATCTTGCATATTAACTTAGAGATATTTTCTATTAAATATTACAATTTCTTTCAAAAATTTTTTTGTAATTCATAATCGCTTTGATTTTAAAGAGAAATTTTAATGAAAAAATTTAAAGTTAAGTCTTTAACGATTTAAGATCACAATTGAATCCAGCCACCTAGAATATATAAAATTGGTAGTGCAGTACGAATTAAAATAAAAATCTATAATTTCTAATAAGATAAAGTGACTCGCACAATAATAAATGTCATTGTACAGAACAGTGCATTGTTCCTTTAAATATTGTGCTACTTTAAGTTTTGGTGTGTTACCACCTTTTTTGAACCAAAATTAAGGGTGTGACCTATGATAGAAGTGCACAATTTGATTTCGAGAATAGGAATGTGTAAGGATTTTTTGGGGAGGGAAATTAAATGGTATATTTAGAACAAAGCTGTTAAAATTGTTCTTAAATTTATCTAAATCTCACATATATACATAACCAACTTGTGTGAATACATTTAATGGAATAATGTTGTAAATTGGCGATGAGGGACAATCGAATTTTCATAAGCTGTGTTGCGCCTGATATTTCGACTGTATACGGATAATCCGTCGTCTGAATATTGGTTTGCTGCATACGCCAAAATTGTCGGGAGTTGTTTGTAGACTTTGGAAAGGAGCTGCGTCTATTGCACTTATCCGTCTACCGCTAACCTCTGTGTTTTAAGAGATACTGAATGTAGCAGAAAACAAATAAGTTCTATTGCTCTACAGCTCGTTTTAAAACTGCACAAACAAATTCGAACTCAAAATTGACCATTTGACGTATGGAGCAAACCAATATTCAGACGATGATCTGTTGCCCTCCTTGTTTAATTTGGAAAACTTTTTGAACGGAGACATTAATTGATTTATTACTTTTGTTATAACAGTTGTTAGTTCCTATAAGATATCTATAAACCGGCTTTAGCTGTATGTCGATATCTAAGTTGAATAAGCGTTGAGATAACATTGAGATCATTTATAAATATACAAATACGTATTTTCTAATTATATAATATACCTATATTATCTTAAAAGCTAAATACATTAGTTAGGGAGCTCCAAGATTTTCATTTAAACATAATCTGAGAGATATGAGATCATTTTTCTTGGAAATACCAAAACCGTTTTTTTTAGAATTCTGAGTATTTTGTTCCAATACTATCTATACGTACGATTCTAACTACATTTATAAACATAGTTAGTATCGTACAGACATTTATCAGATTCTAAGGCTCAAAATATTTTATATACAAGTAGTTTAAAACGACTTTTGCTTTAACAATGCTTTAACAATGCAAAAATTTCCAATGTAATGTTAGCTTTTCTTTCAGTAAAATTATACAGTTTTTGACAAGTATTTGCAAAATAACAGTTATTTTAAGTTCGTTGACTGACAGGGTGTGGTGAAAACAGAAATACTTTTTCCGCACTATTTAATCCAATTTTTAATTCAACTGAACACTAGAATAGAAAACAAGTTAAAAAAATTTACAAGGTTATGTTGTTTTTTTGGTTTTTATGAGAATAACTGTTAATTATAATTGTTTAACAGCTTTAAGTTTCTTTTAATAGCTTTAATAAATTTTATTTTAATTTTTGAATACCCCAAACGTTCTTTAATAAAACTGTTAAATAAATGGAATTAAACTTTTATAAAGAAACCAAGAAAAGTTTACAAGTTTTTCTATATTTTGTGACACACAAAAGGATCAAGGACAACTTAAAGCAAGAGAATTAAGAAAGAGGGGAATTGGACAGAGAAGAGAATAACTAAAATCTATATAATATTTTCAAAATAAATTCTACCATCGGTTGTGTATCAACTCTCTCACTCCTCACTCTCTTTAATCTGGAAAAAAATTTAATTGAATCACATTATAATGACATCTGTTGGTGGTTTTTTGGTTTTTGTTTTTTTTTTGGAATTTAATTGTTACTTAGTTGACTTTTTAATATAATATTAAGTTTCATTCTTTGATTATTACCTTTAATTATTGATTTTTTTTTTTTAACTCAAACCAATTCCAAATTAAATCAAAAAAAAAAAAAAATCCGTTTTAAAGAGAAAATTACCAATTAATTAAAATAAACCTGTCAACGATACGACATTTTAATACCAATTAGAAATTTTTTTTAATAGAACAAGGGAATTAAATTTGATTAGTAAATTCATGAATTGAGTGTTAAAAGGATTAACTTGTTTTTTTTTTTTGTAAATTATAATTAAATTTTATTTGTAAATTTATTATTTTAGAAATATATGTATATATATGTATTCGCGATAATTAAATTTTAAAAATTATCTATAAAAGAGAATTTTGATTAAAATACCAATTATTGAATAATTACTCTGGGGAAATAAATTGTTTCCGGGTATTTTTGAATAACTATATAATTATATGATATTATAATATAGACGTACCTATAATAAAGTTATGATTATCTGGGGGATTATTGCGGTTTTCTTAAAAACTTTTAAATTTATTTTTATTTTAAAATTAAATTTAATTTCTTGGAATTTAGTAATTTGATGCTCATTTATGTAATTAAATTAATAAGCTTATATTACCCGTCTAATTTAATTTCCAATACCAAGAAAATTTATTTATAAATTAGAAGACTATTCCAATTAAAAAATTTTATGTAAATAATATGTTTTAATTAGTTCCTGTAACTAACAGACGAGAGTTTTTTTTAATTTTCTAAGAAATAGTAAGACAAATACAAATTTAAATTTTCTTTCGACTATAGTTATATATCTAATTTCAATTATAAACCTTTGTGTATATAATTTAAATTTAATTTTTCCTGACATTTAGCTGGGAACATCGAGTACTACACTTAAATAAACTTGTTATAGTTGTTTTTATAGTATGTTTTAAGATTTGAAATTAACTTTCATATTAAATTAAAATTTCTTAAAATCTTATATACAAAATCTGAATTAAAATCTCAATTATAAACGGCTAAGTGGCACAATGATTATAGTGGCAACCTTTCATGCGAAAGACCCGGGTTCAAATCCCAATGAAAGTGAAAAAACTTTTCTGGTTTTCGATCGACACAGCTACCATTCGCCATTGGGTTCAAATTCTTATTGCTTAATCAATAATTAATAATTATTTAAATTTAATAAATAATACTTTAAATTAAATTAATAATATTCAATTAAATTAATTTAATTGAATAATATAACTCACAGATATAGAATACCATACAACTCAAAAGCAAAATATTACAACATAAACAAAAAATAGAATTGTAATTATTGAAAATCTAAGACGTTTTTACATGTTAAAGCCCAGCACTACCTGATGTTTAAATTGTATTTGGAATTCATTCAGATCAATTTTAATAGCATGAATATAATACGAGACCCCCTGTTCTAACATGTACCTATGGTATAGACAGGCTTATTAGCCTAACAGTTGAACAGTTAGCACTAAAAAAAAAAAAAACTTTGCGATAGTCTTCTAGTTTCCTTAAATTGCAATAACAGTTGCAATGCCATTTTTAACAGGCCGGCCTTAGTATATATTATAATTCATTAATACATTACAAATAAGGAGAGAGCAATTAACTTTGCTAAATAAAACCTATTGTAACACGCTGGATAAATATATCGCAACGTATATATGTGTCTATTAGGAATACCAATAGGTTTAAATATTATCCGCACATATTTGCATGGTGAGAAAGAGCAAATTATAGGAATATAAAGTTTTTTACATATTGTTTACTCACTAACGAGTTTAAAAGATTTCTAAAACGAAAGATATCTTAATATAAACTACTAAAATAACATGAACATAAATTAATTTAAATAAAAACCGTTATTTTTAAATGTTGTACTATTTGGAATGTTTCTCTTAGGCTGAAAAAAAAATTCCAAAGACAGTTAAAATTTCTAATAAATTAATTTGATTATTTGTTCGTTTGTCGGTATAGGTCTGGGTTTGCGGAACAGTTATGAAATTATTTAGTCCCTTGCCTTATATAATGTGATAAGTGTTATAAGGGAGTGAAGCATGCCTTAACTATTCAGGCGTGGCAAAATACACTACCTATTTATTAATTTTATTAGTTAAATTATTTATTTTGTTTATGTCATATATTTTATATTTTATTATACATATTTGGTAACCATGAGGATTTGTAAAGAAAAATAAATTTTCAATGATTTTTTTTAATTAAAAATTCACAGCTCATAAGGGAATCAAACTCGCACTCCCACGCCAAGTAAGACAAATGCTTACCCACTTGCCCACAAGGTCCTAGTTATTGAATTTGAAAATTAAAGCTGAAAAAACCATCCTAAAAGTTTTCACCACCCAAACAGTTTTGTTAAACTTTGATATTAAAAGTGGACCGTTTACTGACGATTTTGCAGTAAAAATAATATTAAAGATCTGATTCCTATTGAATCAACAACTTATCTTCTAATCAAATAATCATTATTTTTGAAAATTTATGTTAAATCAAAATCATATTTGACAACAAACCAATAATGCATTATTAGTAAAAACCCCACTTTCAAAGAATGATTATTTAATAAGTGATAAGTGATTAGTAAAATAATGCCTTAAACTTTATTTAAAACTTTTGCAAGAAAACTATAATCTCTAAATGGTTTGATAGAGGGTTTTTATTATACGGAACTATAAATTAGAACTAAATGGATATGGTACTCTTTTTTTTTTGCAATATTAGCATTATTTGTAATACTTTTCAAAAATCTCATAATATTTAATTTATTAATACATGAAAAAGAGATTTATTAACATTTAAAAAGATTTCACATAGATTTCAAAGTAAATAATTAAATTTAAATTTATTTAAATATCAAAATTTTAAATTTAATTCAAAAATTTAATTAAATTAATGAATCAAAAACAAACCACCAAATATCTATAAATATTATTAAATAATTCCATTATCAGTCCCTTTACTAGTTCAATAAATTAGAAGAAAGCATTATTATTACCATACTGTTGGATCTTATTCAAATAAAAAAGCCATTTAATTAAATTAACTAAACATTTATCAAATAATGTAACAAATATATTATTTAACAAATATATTTATTTAACAAATATTTAATAAACAACATTTACCACTACTAATTAATTAATTTCCTCGCATTTTTATATTTCATTATCCACAATTTTTCTAATGAGTACTTTGATTTTAAAATTTAAAGGCTATTTATTACAAAAATTTATCTATGATCAAGCAAATCAAAAAATTGTTAACATTCAATACAAACAAATTTTATTATTAATTTTTTTCCTTATCCCTCTCAAAGTAATTATTAAATCCAAATAAAAGAAGTACATAATGTATTATATAGATATTTTATTATATACTTAGTTATTATATTATTCTCTTTTATATTTATTTATTATTTTTAATTTAAAATAATTTTTTGTAATTTTTTTTTTTACAAAATTTATTTAACCCTGAAAACAAAAAAAAATTTTTTTTTAAAATTCCCGAAGGACATATTTAAAAAAAATTTTAAAATGTTCCAAGAAGATCCCCCTCAATTTTGTTCCCACCAAAATTTATGCTATTAGTATTGCGGTAACGATAATAGTGTGTACTTTAATTTCGAAAATTAAAAAAATAAAATAAAAAGTAAATGAAAATTGGAATTGGTTCCAAAATTTAAGTCTAGAAATCAAAATGAAGAAGCATGCATTATACTTTGTAGGTCCTCAGTCAGTCTCTAGCTGATTGAATTTGTAGAAATAAATTACATTTTCATAACAGCTGGGTGGCACAGTGGTTAGATTGCCGACCTTTAATCCGAAAGGCCCGGGTTCGAATCCCAGGGAAAGTGAAAAAGTTTTTTAATTTTCGATTCTACTCAGCTACCATTTGCCATTGGGTTCAAATTAATGACTGAATAAATAAATAATAGTTATATTAAAATAAATTAATATAACAATACAAACTAATAATTTAATTGAATAAGTCAAATACGGTATAAACAAAAATAGAATTGTATCTATTGAAAATCTAAGACGTTTCTACATGTTATATAGGGTTAGTACTATCTCATGTTTAAATAAATTGTATGTGGAATTCATTAAGATCAATTTTAATAATACACAAGATAATATGACACCCTGTTACAAAATGGACCTATGGTATAGACAGGCTTATTGGCCTAACAGTTAAGCAGTCAACGCTTAAAAAAAAACTAAAATATTGAAAAGTTTGAGAAATAGCGAAACGTATTTTACCCATTTCAAAAAATTCAACATTTACAAAATTTCTAACCTCGAAAAAATATTGGCCTCCAGTACGTGATTCAGTCAATACATTCTAGTTTTCCAGGGCTAGCCGAAATTTGGTCATAAGAAAATTAAATGAATAGGTAGAATTCGGTTTTGTCTTGACTATTTTAAATAGTGGGTCAAATGCAACAAACCGAATTTCAAGCCCCAGCCTCGTTACAACACAAAATTATCTTTTGTTTATAACATCAAATTTAAACTTATTCTCAGTTTTATGCATTCATTACATTAACTCAAATATCCGGATGTTCACCCAACTTATAATATACAATACAAAATAATGACAGGATCAAATATCGTAAATAAATTTTTTTTTGTATAAACGACAACTTTAATAAAATTTTAAATGAAAAGAAAAAAAAATTCGAAAACTTTTCTCCTCGAAGTCACCATGTGACTCAATTATCCATTTTGGCGTAAAAACATTTTGCTACTTGTTAAGCGGTACAAACTTTTTTTCTTCTACTTCTTAGAATTTTAAAAATAGTAAGAAAGAAAAAAAATAATAAAAAAAAAATTAAAGAATATTTTATGTTGATTTTTCTATGTTGAAAATAGGACCTTAAGGAATTCAAAATTTGCATACATAGTACCAACAGAACGAATATTAACTATTTGAAAAAGTTTACTAACAAAAACAGAAAAGAATTGAATAAAATCAGGGAGTTATAAAATGTACTAAAAATAGTTAAAAAAAAAAATATTTCATTCTATTATGTTGAATAATAAAATAAGTTTAAAGTTATAAATTCAGAGTTGGAAACAGTTAATTAAGTAAGTTTTATAGTACTTAGCTACTAAATTTTGTCCCGTAACCATTTCTTTTGTATTTTTTATTATCAAGAGAATACAAATATATTTAATAATCGAAATTCTACTGAGACTTCTGTGAAAACTTTTTAAAGTGTAAATAGCTTCTAAGCGTTTGTGTTAAATAAAACCTTTTTGTCAGCCTTTCACTCATTAAACGAATCCATCTACCATTGACATTGACGTTTAATTCATACAAAGCTGTGTGCCAATTCTTCAATAAAACTATCTACGGTTCCTAACTGAAGCTAATACGCTATTATAAGCTTCCCTTTATTTAATAGTTTTTAATTTGTCAAATTCTTTATAAAAAAGGTTGTCCGTGCGTATCTGCTAACCGTAGCTAATAGTCATAAGCCTGCCTTTAATTTAATTTGTTTTTTAATTAGATACACAAAATTCTTTCGACAAATTCGATAGAAAAATTCCTTTGCTATAGTATGAAAAGATTTAAAGCTTTAAAAACCGCCCCCTTCTAAATTATTAGCATTTTAATAAAAAAGGTTGTACAGACCTGACAATAATAATATATTGTAAATTTAAAAAAAAAAGCAAAAACCCTGTAAGTATAATTTTCATTTTATATAGCTAATGTACTGTACTTTAGAATTCAACTGTAACACTTTTAAGCACTTGAAAATATTTAAAAATGGAGGGAAACTTTTTGATTTTATTGTTTTTTTTTTGTGCTATGAAAATAATTTGACTAATGAAAGGAAATAAAAATAAACTTAAAATTATTTTTATAATTTTTATAGTAAAAAAACGCGGTATAAAGTACAAAAAGTATAAAAATATTGTGGTAGATTTCATTTTGAATAAATTAATAAAATATTATTTCAACAAAAAAAAAGATGTATTTACATTAATAAATAAATTTTGTAAATTTATTGAGTTCTTTTATAAAAGCAAATAATAGGTCAGCTATTAAAAAATATTTAATTTTCTTTGTCCATTTGAACGTTTTCTTTTAATAAAATATTAATTTACATTTAAGTTTAAGAACTAATTATTTTAAAATTGAATTTGTTAAATTGAAATTAAAAATATTAAATATTGAATAAAAATAATATATTTAATAAATTAAAATAAAAAAAAAAAATATTTTTTTCAATAAATACTTATATTAAAGTAAAACATAGTAGATCTTGGAGATTTGTTACTGTTTTAATTAAAAAGTAAATTGATGAAATTAGAAACAGTTTTTTTTTCTGTTAACCTTAATCCAGCAATTTACTTTTATATTAAAACACTTTTAAACGCAAAAAATCTACCATCAATTTTTGATTCATTTTTAAAATTTTAAGCTATTGCTTGCAAAATAAACCCATAGAGACCGGCAAGTTAAAATAACAGTAGATAATGAGTTATAATTTGTTTAAATGAAACAAGTTGAAAATTAATGGCAAATAAACGGTAACTTGGTTGAATACGAAGAATATTTTTAAGAAAACTTTATAGAATGACCATCGGTTTGGGAGCTTTGAGGAGCTTAAAAATTGAAAATTCTCAATTTATAAACTCCTGTAAACTGCTATTCCAATAATTGAAATTGGAGAAGTTCAATAATAAATTTTTGAAGTAATTTACAAAAAATAGCCCTTCGAAGTTTATAAATGTAATATGTGTTCAACATATTTTTTAATTATAAAGCGTTTTCTTAAAATTGTGTTAATTTTTACAATTTTTCTTACGAAACCGATTTAACCGTTAAACATAGAAAATTATAAAAAACTTAAGTTAACATTCTTTAAAATACTTACAATTCAAATACCATATAGAGCATTCCTTCGGAACTATATGTTTCTAAAAGTTCAACTATATGCGGATGTTTTAACATGTGACATATTGTTGCTTCTCTTTTCAGATCTGTAAAAATCATTAAAAAAAATTATAATATAAAATTAATATACAAAAATAACCTAATGTATTTTACTAATAAATTAAGGAGTATAAAACTCTTCAAGAAAATATGGTTTAATTGATAAAACATATGAATACATACCTGCCGTACTTAAGCCAGGGCTGGCTGTAAATTTTGCTACATCGACTATTTTAACAGCAAACTGTTGATTTGATTCTCTATGTATACATCGTCTAACAATTGAAAATGGTCCCCTGAAATAAATTAAAAATAAATATAAAACTTTAGTATAATGTTAACTAGAATTATTAAATTTAATTATTTACAATAATTATATAATATAAAAAATAATTATTAAATTTATAATTTTTATTTTCATAAATAAATTTATTTCTATAAATAACCATCTAATACCCATTGTGTGTTACTGCGCCTCTCAATGGGAGTTTAATTTATGTTGATATTATTGAAAGAAGTTAACACAAAAATTACACATTGAGTAACTAAATGTTAATTTAAAAATATATTGGAGCAATTTTAATAAAACGATTTTTCTAGCAATTTTTCAACAAATTTATCAAATTTCACTTGAAATTTTTCATAATTATTAACAATGTGCTGAAATAATGATTCACTTGGCATTATTCGTCAGAAAACCCCCATACTCAACTCCACCGTTAAGGAACACCCCCGTAAAGGAAATTTAAAGTTCATCGTTCCAACTGTTTCTAATTAAGAATAAATTAACGAAAGAATCTTTAAAAAGCACTTGGTTCACAATGGGTATACGGTACTTGAATTAAAAAATTATTTTTGTCCAAAGCCATAGATACTTTGCAAAATTCTACGTAAAAAATTTTGCTTCCAAAAATTTTTTTTGATCAATTGTCGGGCCGACATGGGTAAACAAATTTCAAGTCTGTCAATGAGTTTCAATTCCATTGACAAATTTTTTTGCAGAACCGTTTCTCTATGCATCAGACAACCGCTTTGACATGCAGAACCTTTAAAAATTTAAAACCTTTAAAAATTAATTCAAATCAAAATCAAATTCAAACAAGTGTTGAAAAAAAAACCAAGGGTTTTTAAAAAAGCACATTTTCAAAATTATAAAGTGCTTTCTACTGAGTTTAATTTTGGGAACATATGCACTGGTGATTAAGTTTCTAATTTATAATAAGTAATAGGGAATTTTTAAGTCTTAATAGCATTTCAATGAGGAAAAGTTCTCAACTTTTCAATAAGCTAACTTATGGTGATTCTCGCGAATCTAACCCCACCTCACTCCTTCGAAAATTTTAATGTTTCCGATTTGAAATTGAGACCCTCTATAAAATTTGGAATTTTTCTTAGTATTTTATTATCTAAGCAAAAATGGCTGAAACTAGGAGACACTTTTTTTCAATTTTAAGGACACCTTTGGTTTGGTAAGTATTGGAACTTTCAGTTTTATATATTATTAAAAAAAATTTTGACAGCTATTCAAGTTAGAACACCATTTCAATTTCCGACCTAACCAGGGGGCGTTACAAAATATTTTCTTCAAAAACTTCTACTAGTTTCTGA
This sequence comes from Dolichopus griseipennis, assembly GCA_963082915.1. Classification (NCBI taxonomy): domain Eukaryota; kingdom Metazoa; phylum Arthropoda; class Insecta; order Diptera; family Dolichopodidae; genus Dolichopus; species Dolichopus griseipennis. The sequence goes on along the minus strand of OY720441.1, from coordinate 19,499,735 downwards.
CGATCTAACTTCTTCCAAAGGTTCCAGTTTCAGAAGATATAAGAGATCACAAATTTCACTCCTCAATTTTTAAATATAATCATTTTAATATTCGATTGGAAGTTAAAGAATTTTTAATGCTCCTGTTACAATCTCTAGTTTTCTTCATTTCATATTTTTTTCCGAGTTATATTTAAATGATAAATTAGTTGATAAAATCCAAAAAACAATATTTAGATTAGTAATCAAAAAGTAAATCAAGAAACCTACAATCGTAAGATCTAAAATTCTATTTAAATAAATATTGTATTTCATTATTGATTAAATGGTGTATACTTATATAAACTAATATTAAACGAGGAAGATTATAGTTGCCCTTGTCAACTTTTAGATACCCGTGCGTACACTATTATGTATTAAATAAATAAGAATTTCATATATTGCAATTGAACTGTTTGACAGAAAACTCAAAATTTAATTACAAAAATAAATGAATAAAAAAAAAAATTAATTAAAAAAAAAACAGAATTTAAAAAAAAAATATGCTCTGAACCCACACTTTTCAATTAAAAGGTCGAAGTCCTAACCACTAAGCCATCGATTTTTTTTTTATCTCAATTTTTTTTTTAAATTATTATAGTTGCTATGGTATTAATTGTTTGTTTTGAATTTTTTTATAAAAAAAATATTAAAAAAAATGAATAATTTTTAATATAAATGAGAGTTTTCTGTCAAATTTTCTATAAAATAAAATTTTTCATACATAAAATAAATACATAAGTATATATTTTATTAAAAAGAAAATAGAAGAAAATAGATACAAAAAATGAATTTAAAAAAAAAAAAAATTTCTTTAGCCTGGATTCGAACCGAGACATTTTGGCTACAAGTCTCATGTCCTAACCACTACACCATGGATCGATTAATAATTTTACTACATTTTGTTTGTTTTTAAATTTGGTTTCTATTTAGTTATTAATTTTGAAAATATTCATATAATTTCGAAAAATTTGTATGGCAGCTACCCGAAGCCTTTGTCCGATTTTAACCAAAAACAATACGGAACCTACAAATTGTCTAAAAATTACTTTGTGAAAGTTTCAGAACTCTAGCTCTTATAGTTTTTGAGTTATCGTGCTGACAGACGGACATAGCTAGATCGATTCACTTTTCGATGCTGATTTGATACGTACCCTTGAAACTATATCTAGCTCGTCTTTTTCGATGCGTTACAAACGGAGGAGTAATTTTAATATACCCGATGTTCATATATGTATGCACGGGTATAAAGAACCAAAACAAATACCACATTTTCATTAAATTCAACAATAAATTAAAACCTATATAAAATTATATTGTTATTCAATAACTAATAATCAAGAAGGAAAACTATTTTAATTAACTATATTAACATTAACATGTTATACTCAAATACACAAAAGAAATTCATGAAATCGTAGATTGTAATAATTTGTTATTGATATAGGTACAAATGAAAAATATCATAACAATTAATTACACATACACAATATTTTCATATAAATTCATATTGTTATATATATACACAAATATGTATATATGCAACAATAAGAAATTAACAAATATTATAATTTTCTTTTTTAACATATTCTTATGTCAACACTTTTTCTGTGGTACTGATCCTTATCGGTATTTTTTAGGGGTTCTTTTAAATCAATTACTAATTACTAACTATAATTTTTTTGAATACAATATCAATTGTTCGTCTGTCTGATTAGATTATAATTAGATTAGAGAGTTTTTTTTCTTTCATGTTTTTTGATTCCTTTTTGAAAGTAGTCACCATTTCTTGTTTATTCTGGATTTTTATAAATTATACATTGTAACCAACATGTCCTTTACTTTGATAATTAACTAATATCCAAATCTTCTAAATAGTTCCCAACCATATTCTTTCAGATTTAAGGCGGTCGGTTTTAATTTAAGAAAAGGTATCAAATAACAGACATTTTTTTAATAACTTTTATAACTTAGTGAGTGGGCAATGCCAAGGTCTACGAATCTTAGCTCAGATATCAACAAAACTTATTACTTTTTATTGATAAGACTAAAAAACTAATTGAGCAAGTGCTTGTGAGTGCCCGATGTTCGTTTATTTTATAAAAGCTGAAAGTTTCGCAGCGCATGCTTTTAATAGAGGTAGGAACGACGGGATACTATTTTGGGTAATCGTGGGTTTCGCAGGTAATAATTATCAAAAGTGTATAAAATACCGACTTAATTACCAGAACTTAATTTCCTTTGGAATAATATTAGAAATCACGTAATCCATTGCCAAACACTAAACATCGGAGTAACCCCTTGCCTGAAATCCTTAAACATCTAGAAATTGTAACTGTACAAACTGTACGGTATACTCAATACAAAAGCTGAATTTTATACATGTTACTTGGAGAACTATTATTACCTTGGGGAACTATTAGAAAATGTTTCCTAAGTAGCCAGACATTTTCGACTATTTTAACACTTAGTCAGACAAACATATAGCCTATATGTTTAATATATATCAACAGATTTAGACCCAATATAAATAATAAGTAAAAGTATTATTTAATCAAATTAAATCAATAAATATTAATGCTATTGAAACAAATTGTATAGATGTTACACTAAAAGCTTCAAAATTTTGACTAATTTTATAATTTTGTGATTACTTTGATTTAGAAAGTTTAAAATTTTTTTAAAGTTTCAAGACGTATCAAAGGTTATAATTAAAATAGTTACATTCAGTCTTAATTCAAAACAGCTTTACACTTGAACAGATAGTGTTCTATTTTAGAACTACTTATTTGAATATTGAAATTACTTTTAAAAATGTTTTATGTGGGCAACTATCATTTCTAAGGCAAAGAATGAAATCTTATACAATAGGAATTAATCGCTACCTCAATTATAATTACGATCTAAATATACCAATTTAAGTATTTCGTTTCATTTAACTCTTTTAAACCTTTGTGTTACCCTACACTCCTAATAATGAATGTATTATATATTTATAATAAATCAAAATTAATTAAATACCGTTAACCGGAGAATAATTGAAAAGAAGTACAAATACAACTTTAATATATTACTGGTATTCGACATTTTAACTTGTGAATATTTTAAAGGCAATTTTAAAGGTAAACTTATTAAATTATATAAATTCCATTTTTCATAATATTGTGGTTTAAAAATACATACATACATTTTATCAGTATAAGTAATTATATTTTTAATAGATGATTATCAAATGGATAAGAATCAAGATTAAAGTAATCAATATGTCAAAAGCAGGTACATTTTATAATTACGCGGGTGTTATTTATTTTCAATAATAACTAATTATTAATGAATGATTGGATTTAAAAAAAAAAAAATTGTTTTTAAAAAGACGTTATTTAACTACGCTTGTAAAAGTTATATTTTTGGTTATTATAAGGTAGGTGAGTATTATAAAATCTGTGCTTCGGATAAGGTGACCCACTGTGTGTAAAATACTGTGTAAAATTATCGGGCCAATTTAGAATGCGACGCAATTCAGAGCTATACAATGTATATACCGACAGCGATGTTGTCACATACATAAAGCTACAACGGCTTAGGGAGGCCGATCACATGCAAAGTATGCCAGATTCCCGCATTCCAAAAAAAGTATTTATTGGGAAAATAGATAGAAAAGGACCAGTAAGGAAGCGGAGAAATCGATGGATTGATGCCATCGAGTTAGCCGCTGTATCAATGCTCCAAGAGTAATATTGAATAACTGCTGCCGAAGATCGAGCGAAATGGAAGAGAATGATTAAGGAGGCAAAGGTTCGACAACGACCTTTAGCGCCATAGAAAAAGAAAAAGGAACGGACAAAGCTAATTTTTACTCCTGCCATGCCTCAACAACATATAAGTAAGCTGTATAAAATATAAAAAAACCTTTACATATTTATTAGAAAAGCAGATGATTCGGAAAAGTGTTTTGGTTCTACTGTACTGTGCATAACATTATTTTATTGGATCTTCAAATCTAATTTTCCTCACTATTGGGGATAGTATTAAATATTAATTCTAATATAAATGTTATCTTTTTTCAAGTATATTTTATACTTTTTCAGAACTTATGTTTCAGTAAAGAATTAATTAAGTACCGTCGAGTGGTAAACTATGAGCTGCTTAAAGAATTGACTACAGATTTCAATCCGACATCTGGTGGAAAATAAATATTGATAACCTTCTCTAAGTTTGAAGGTGCTCAAAGAACATACGATTTTATTTATCGCATCGCATTAATCTAACGACTATTATTTATTTATTTATGTTTATTAGATATCAGCTTACCAAGATTTGAACCTGAAACTTTTGTATTAAAAAACCATCCCTCTAACCACTGAGCTAGTCAGATTAACAAGTACTAGGTGTTTAAAACTTAAAATTCCAAAATATATGCTTAACACTAAAAATCTTCCCGGTATACTCTGTATATAAGTACACCAATGCTTTCATTTTTTTTTAAATTAATTTGCACTAATTCATTAATTAACAACCAATTAGTGAATAAATAAAATTGAACTTATTATTTATGAACAGTTTATAAATGGAATTTCTATTATAATAAGTAAGTGAGTGAACAAAATCAAAAAAAGTGCAAATAATTTGATTAAAGAAGAAAAACCCATAATTTTTAAAATTTAATAACATTATACTTCAATTGAATTGAACTGAAAATGTAAAAAATTATTAAATAAATTAAGTGGAATAAATTGTATTGAAGAGTATTAATTACTTAATGAAAATAGCTTAACGATTTAATGAATGTAATAAAAAAATTTGTAATTTACTTTTCAATAGTTATTACTTAAATGGAAATTGAAATACTTATAATTAATATTAATGAAGAAATAATTTTATGGAGGATTATTTTTTTTTGATTTTTATTTAAATTTGAAATCAAAAAACATTTAAAAAGTTAATTTATCAGATCAAAAAATTGAATGAACCATTTTGGAAATGATATATACCATAGAAAAATTTCATTAGATCAGAGGATTTCATTGAGCTAATAGCGTTATTCCAAACTTATCAATTTTATTTAGAACTTTGAACTTTTTCCTCTAGTTGTCCGAACAATTTTTCATATCAAATTACCTATTTCAAAAATGATTAAAACTATACTTAAGATGAGTGTTACCTTCTAAAGTCAAAATAAAACTTAAAACTGTGGCTATAATTAAATTATTTCAAAATACGAACAACTAATTAATTAGTAATTTATTTCCGAAAACGTCTTAATATTGGGTTAATTTTTTGATAAAATCTTGAGATATCTCATTTTCTAAGAAAGATACGAAAGACTGCATAACACTAGCACCTATAATCATCAAATAAACGTTCAAAATATTGTACAAACTTTTATCTTACTAAATGAAAATACATAATATTAGATGAATTTGGATACATATTTATCTGATAGATTAACAGATATAACGGTTTACAGTAGGTTGCCAAATTATTAGGCCCATTATTAAATAATGTATTTTTTTAAGTATTTCAATTATTATTCGATATGTGACTTAAATATCAAACTTTTTTTAATTCCATTTGTTGTTCTTTATGATAATAGAAATATTATCGAAAAATTTTTGTATCTAGCAACCGAGTAAAATTTGAAAAATGAGTTGTCAGAAAAGCGCGCGCTTTTTAAAGTATGTTTCTTATTAGTTTTAAAAATGTTGTTATTGTTATAAATTAATAGTAAACAGGTTATTTTGAGGAATATTGTGAAAAAGTATATGTTTATTATTTAAAATCAAGTCTTTTTTGTGAAATATTATTTAATATTAGAAAAATTTAAAACGATTTCGAGTTTTTAACATGGGTAAACGAATGGACTTATCTCCAACAAAGGTTGGGAAAATTTGTGGATTATTAATGGCTGAAAATATGTCGCAGTATGAGATTGCTGCTATGGTAGGAGTATCACGAAGCTCCGTAAGAAATATAAAAAAAAAAATTGATTCCGGTATAGATTTATATCCAAAAAGGAAGGGTGCGTGTGGTCGGCATCGGGTCACTACGCCTAGAACAGATAGGAAAATAAGAGATATCTGCATTGAAAATAGAAAATTACCAGTTAAAATACTAGCTCAAGAGATACAGAAAGCTGAATTTAACGTGTCGCAAAGAACTGTACAGCGACGTTTAAAAGAAGAAGGACTTGTAGCTAGAAAACCTGCTCGAAAGCCAAAACTAACCCCGGCTATGATAAAGAAGCGTTTTGAATGGGCTAAAAAGTACCGTAACTTCAATGAAAATGACTGGAAAATGGTACTTTGTAATTTCGTATAGATTCTTAAATATATGTTAAACAAATATTTAAAAACAGTATTGATATTTTAAATTTTTCATAGGTGTGCTTCTCTGATGAATCTGTATTCCAAGTGATGACGGAAAAATCATATTTTGTAAGGAGAAGAAAAGGTGAAAAATTTCATCCCAGTTGTATTGTACCTACGGTTAAACATCCTACTTCCATAATGGTGTGGTCAGTAATTAGTAGTAAAGGTCCAGGTCGCCTATACATAGTCGAAGGAACAATGAGAGCTGACCAATACCAGAGGGTTCTAACAGATCGTTTGCTACCACAAATGCGGGAGTGGTTTAAAGAAGGTGAATATCCGATTTTTATGCACGACGGAGCTCCATGTCACAGAGCCAAGCGCATAAGTGACTTTCTAGCTGAAAACAATGTTACAGTTCTTGATTGGCCGGGGAATTCACCTGATATGAACCCCATTGAGAATATTTGGGAGTTTATGAAGAGAGAGATCGGAAAAGTTGGTCCTACAACAAAAACCAAATTAATAGAAGCCTTAATAAAGATATGGCATCATAGTCCTTCCATTAAAACTATAATGGAAGACTGTATTAAGAGTATGCCCCGTCGTATTGAAGCAGTATTGACCGCCAAAGGAGGGCATACAAAATACTAATTTTTCTATTTCTAAATTTTTTACTATATTAATTGAATTCTTATATGCGAATCACTTATATTTTTGTTTTAAAATGTGTAATAAATACTTAATTTAAATAATTTTTTAATTAACTGCATTTATTATTTTATAATTACGGTTAAAATTAAAATATTAAAATTTTTTCCCTTGGGCCTAATAATTTGGCAACCTACTGTATATATAAAACATTTAAACAACAAAAATGCTTTCAAATGCCTTTTTCTTCCATAAAGATATTATACAGTTTTAGGAATATATCCTTTATTTTTCGAAAGTGGTAAATGCCAAGTGTTCTTCAGATTTGGTCATTTGATCTTACATGGGTACTCCATTTGATTCAGAAAAGCCATAATTTTGGTTACAAAAATATTATGCTGTACCAATGAATTAAGCAGACTTTGATATTATTTACATTAGAAATTAGTGAAATGTTAAAAACTAGAATTCATTTAATTAAATATTTTTTCATTTTAATTCCATATCAACAATGCTTTCACTCATTAACAAGTTAGGAATTCATTTAATTCAAAACAAAACGTTATTTCATAAACATTGCGCAATCTTAATATTTATAATGTACTGCCATATGCCTGCTAATAACCACGTAAATACTAAAATACAATAATATTTTACGAGTACGTCAAAAAAATTTTCAATTTTAAAGATATTCCGCTTTATATACCCATAAGTATGCAATTATTTTTTTATTTTTAAAGTACCGTTAGAATTCAGACAAGAATTATAATTTAATTAAACTAAGACGTTTTTGAATATTCGTTGCGGAAATACAGCCAGATACAATAAAATATTTTCCATTTAATTAATATTCCGCTTTATATACCTATAAGTATGCAATTACTTCTTTAATTTTAAAAGTACCGTAAGACTCGTTTTATGACCGTTATGCTGACTAGAATTCGGAGAAAAAGCGCAATTTAATTAAACTCAGACGTATGTGAATATTTTTTTCGGAAGGACAGCCAGGTGCACACAAATATAATTTCAGTTAAAAAGATATTCCGCTTTATATACCTATAAGTATGCAATTACTTCTTTAATTTTAAAAGTACCATTAGAATCGTTTTATGACCGTTATACTGATTAGAATTCGGAAAAAAATTATAATTCAATTAAACTAAAACGTCTGTGAATATTTTTTTCGGAAGTACAGTCAGGTGCAACAGAATAATTAATTTAGTATTAAAATAACTATGAACTTTTCTACAAAATACATAATATACAACTAAATGCATATTACATGCATTCACTTAATCTGAAAATTCCAAACAATTATTTTGAGAAACAAGCATATTACATAAAAAAACTTTTTATATTTTCTTTTAAAAAAAGTTTTCTAATGAACACCACAAATTCATTGAAATCTATAACATTTCTGTAAGTAAGTTTTCACATAGGAATAAAATATTTATTTATATATAAATATAAATATTTGAATTTATATATAATACTTGTATGTACTATAGTACAATAGGGGATGTATACATATATAAACATCAATGAATAAAAAGTTAAATAAAAGTAATACCTTAAACCAAAATGCATTTGAAAGATTTTCCTATGTACTTATATTCTGAAAATTCAATTGAATTTTATATGAATTCTCAAAAAAAAAAACAAATTGGATTCAATTTGATAGCGTTATGTTATGGGTATGAATACAAAATACATATATATTTAAGTGTATTTTGTATTGCATAGATATTTACATTATATTTTAAATTAAATGAAAATTCTTTTTAAAATTTTTATATTAGAAAATGTTTTTTTTTTTTTTTTTTTTATAACTGTAAAATAACACGGTTTTTCAATATTTTCTACATTTACCTGTTTTTTTTTTTTTAGATTTTCTTAGAATAGTAAAAAAAAACGCAAGAGGAAAAGTTATTTTCATGCATGCTCTTTATCTTACTGTTATACGGAAAATATTTTTTTTTCTCTTCTGTTTTGTTTTTTGTGATTTTTCAATTTTCCCAAGAGAGGTTCAAAAGTTGAAAAGAATCCAAACATCAAAGAAATAGAAATGAAAATATTATACTGTTATTCAGACGCCATGAAACAGATTGTTGTGTTCGTAATGTGTCTGTGAACGAACATATTATAAACTTCTACCTCTGTTTGTAACACGTCGCATTTGGCTTGATAGATATCGACGCAAGTATTTAAATCCGATTGGTAGATGGGTAAAGTGATGACTAAATTAGCTTTAGATTGCGCAATGTTGATACCACTGAACTCATTTAACCTGCATTGTTATTTTGATTTTATATCCAACCCGCAGAGATTTAAATAAGAAATCAGTTTTGTGATTTAGTGTGTTAGAAAACTCGGTAAAATTTTGGAAGAATGAATGAACGAGAGAGAGAGCAGTCTAACGTTCGCAAGGACCGGGCATCCGCAAGGAAAGTGCTTGATATTTTCACTTTCGTCTGCTTCTTCACAGCTCATGCAGAAAGTTTTGTAAGGGATTCTCAATTTAGGTGCATGACTGGCCAGGTTTTTTGATAGCTGCCAACATGATCCATACAGAATTAGGAAATCGATTCATTTGATCTCATTTTGTTCCAGATTTGCCAAAACGTTATAAATATGGTGGAGTATTCTAAATCATAGCAACTACGTCTATATTTGTTCATCCGTCTAACCGTCACAATGGTGATCCAAAAGGTTGAAATTAGAACTTACTGACTCATTCAATATTAAATACTAGCAGATTTACCCGGCGTTGCCCGGAAGCTTGCAAACTGTAAAAATGCAAGCTTCAGCCAATTTTTTGAAATACTACTTAATACTTTGCTTATAAATGAAGCCACAAAAAAATATTTGTGGAGTTCCGTTAACCCATCGTGGCCCAACAGCTTTTTATAGGTTTTTTCGTTGCTTTGCTATATATTAGAAATGATTTAACCGATTAACTTCAAATTTTGTATATGTGTTCTTCTTTGAAAATGAAGTTCAATTTACTAACAGACTTGGAAGTTGTTAACCCCTGTCGATCCGACGATTGTTCAAAAAAAAATTTGTAAGTAAATTACGTCCAAGTAGGTACAACTTCTTTGAATTAGGGGAATGCTTAAAAAAATGTTTTGTCGAGTTCTTTTAACCGATTGCGAAACAAAAACTTTAAAAAACAGTTTGAACGATTATCTCTAACTTTTCTATACATGGTGCTTCTTGAGAATTTGGTGCTCCTTGACGATAGAGTTGAGGATGTTAAGTTTCCGGCGAATAATGTTAACTGAATTAAAATGACCATTGGTCAAATGGGGATACTAAGTTTGCCATTATGTCATTATACTATGTCAATAGTAGTTTTCTTGAATTGCCAACGTTTGAATAAAATATAGTCGATGGTTTAGAAAAGGTTTAAAAATTTGCTTTTCAACTTTTATTTTTTTTTTAGTACTCACCTAAAAGTTGTAATACGCTCTTCCTCGTTTTTTTATGATTTTATGAGAGAAATGTGGGCTTATTTTTTGGAAAAACTGTTTTAAAATACTATGTTTTTAAGCATTATATATAAGAAATTGAAATTTTTGATTTTTAGATTTCATTTTAAGAAAACTGATATTTTCATTGAATCTTTGTTCAAAACGCACAAACAGGTCAAAACCAAATTAACCATGTGGGTTTTAATTAAAATGTTGGTACAAAATTTTCAATAAAATACTTTTAATCGTATAAGAAAATAAAATTTATAGAAAACTTCATGGCGTCGTCATGGAAAACGGGTTAATCGAACTTAACTAAAACTTTTTGCAGCCACTCTTTAGACTGCAAATTCAACCTGTAAAATTGGACACAAATCGAAAACACAAAAGTTTTTGAAAGTCCGCAATGCCGAATTGGGTTAAATTATTCCAACCAAATTTATACAACTAATTGCGGTTGCCAAGAGGAACATTTGTGCAAAATTTCAAGTCAATTTGTCAAACGGTTTTGACTCGACATCAAAAACATTGAAAAAGCTTCTTTGCACCCTCGTGCCCAAACGGGTTAACCGAACTCAACAAAAATTTGTGCCAGACACTATTTTCGACTGCGAAACCACCTTGTAAAATTGGACACAAATCGGAAACACAAAATTTTTTTGAAGCCCGCCACGCCGAAATGGGTTAAATTATTCCAACCAAATTTATACTACTAATTGCGGTTGCTAAGAGGAACTTTTGTGCAAAATTTCAAGTCAATCGGTCAAACCGTTTTGACTCGACATCAAAAACATTAAAAAAGCTTCATTGGGCCCTCGTGCCCAAACGGGTTATCCGAGCCCAACAAAAATTTGTGCCAGCCTTTCTTTTTGACTGCAAAACCACCCTGTAAAATTGGACACAAATCGGAAACAAATAATTTTTTGAAAGCCCGCCGGGCCGAAATGGGTTAATATTTTCGAACCATCTTTATACAACTAATTCCGTTTGCTAAGAGGAACATTTGTGCAAAATTTCAAGTCAATCGGTCAAACTGTTTCGGCTCGACATCAAAAACATTGAAAAAGCTTCATTGCGCCCTCGTGCCCAAACGGGTTAACCGAACCCAACAAAAATTTGTGTCAGCCTCTCTTTTTGACTGCAAAATCACCCTGTAAAATTGGACACAAATCGGAAACACAAAATTTTTTGGAAGCCCGCCGGGCCGAAAGGGGTTAATTTATTCCAACCAACTTTATACCATTAATTCCGTTTAATAAGAAGAACATTCGTGCAAAATTTCAAGTTAATCGGTCAAACCGTTTCGACTCGACATCAAAAAAACGAAAAAGCTTAAAACGGCTCTGGAGCCGCAACCTGTTGACTTATAAAAATGCGACATAGCCTATGTCACCCGCCGGGCTCCCAGAATTATTCCTTTAAAATTTTGTGACAATCGGACCAGTGGTTTTCACGTGAATCCTGGACAAACAAACAAACAAACAAACAAACAAACAAATAAACAAATTTTCTTCTTTATATATTAGACTAGCAGATTTACCCGGCGTTGCCCGGAAGCTTGCAAATTGTAAAAACGCAAGCTTCAGCCAATTTTTTGAAATACTACTTTGCTTATAAATGAAGCCACAAAAAATATTTGTGGAGTTCCGTTAACCCATCGTGGCCCAACAGCTTTTTATGGGTTTTTTCGTTGCTTTGTTATATATATTAGAAATTATTTAACCGATTAACTTCAAATTTTGTATATGTGTTCTTCTTTGAAAATGAAGTTCAATTTACTAACAGACTTGGAAATTGTTAACCCCTGTCGACCCGACGATTGTTCAAAAAAAAATTTGTAAGTAAATTACGTCCAATTTCTGAAAGTAGGTACAACTTCTTTGAATTAGGGGAATGCTTAAAAAAATGTTTTGTCGAGTTCTTTTAACCGATTGCGAAACAAAAACTTTAAAAAACAGTTTGAACGATTATCTCTAATTTTTCTATACATGGTGCTTCTTGAGAATTTGGTGCTCCTTGACGATAGAGTTGAGGATGTTAGGTTCCCGGCGAATAATGTTAACTGAATTAAAATGACTATTGGTCAAATGGGGATACTAAGTTTGCCATTATGTCATTATACTATGTCAATAGTAGTTATCTTGAATTGCCAACGTTTGAATAAAATATAGTCGGGTTTAGAAAAGATTTAAAAATTTGCTTTTCAACTTATATTTTGTTTAGTACTCACCTGAAAGTTGTAATACGCTCTTCCTCGTTTTTTTATGATTTGATGAGAGAAATGTAGGCTTATTTTTTGGAAAAACTGTTTTAAAATACTATGTTTTTAAGCATTATACATAAGAAATTGAATTTTTTGATTTTTAGATTTCATTTGAAGAAAACTGAAAATATCATTGAATCTTTGTTCAAAGCGCACAAACAGGTCAAAACCAAATTAACCATGTGGGTTTTAATTAAAATGTTGGTACAAAATATTTAATAAAATACTTTTAATCGTATAAGAAAATAAAATTTATAGAAAACTTCATGGCGTCGTCGTGGAAAACGGGTTAATCGAATTAACTAAAACTTTTTGCAGCCTCTCTTTAGACTGCAAAATCAACCTGTAAAATTGGACACAAATCGAAAACACAAAATTTTTTGAAAGTCCGCCAGGCCGAAATGGGTTAAATTATTCCAACCAAATTTATACAACTAATTGCGGTTGCTAAGAGGAACATTTGTGCAAAATTTTAAGTCAATTTATCAAACGGTTTTGACTCGAAATCAAAAACATTGAAAAAGCTTTTTTGCGCCCTCGTGCCCAAACGGGTTAACCGAACTCAACAAAAATTTGTGCCAGACTCTATTGTCGACTGCGAAACCACCTTGTAAAATTGGACACAAATCGGAAATACAAAATTTTTTGGAAGCCCACCACGTCGAAATGGGTTAAATTATTCCAACCAAATTTATACAACTAATTGCGGTTGCTAAGAGGAACATTTGTACAAAATTTCAAGTCAATCAGTCAAACCGTTTTGACTCGACATCAAAAACATTGAAAAAGCTTCATTGGGCCCTCGTGCCCAAACGAGTTAACCGAACCCAACAAAAATTTGTGCCAGCCTTTCTTTTCGACTGCAAAACCACCCTGTAAAATTGGACACAAATCGGAAACAAATAATTTTTTGGAAGCCCGCCGGACCGAAATGGGTTAATATTTTCGAACCATCTTTATACAACTAATTCCGTTTGCTAAGAGGAAGATTTGTGCAAAATTTCAAGTCAATCGGTCAAACTGTTTCGGCTCGACATCAAAAACATTGAAAAAGCTTCATTGCGCCCTCGTGCCCAAACGGGTTAACCGAACCCAACAAAAATTTGTGCCAGCCTCTCTTTTTGACTGCAAAAGCACCCTGTAAAATTGGACACAAATCGGAAACACAAAATTTTTTGGAAGCCCGCCGGGCCGAAAGGGGTTAATTTATTCCAACCAACTTTATACCATTAATTCCGTTTAATAAGAAGAACATTCGTGCAAAATTTCAAGTGAATCGGTCAAACCGTTTCGACTCGACATCAAAAAAACGAAAAAGCTTAAAACGGCTCTGGAGCCGCAACCTGCTGACTTATAAAAATGCGACATAGCCTATGTCACCCCCCGGACTCCCAAAATTATTCCTCTAAAATTTGGTGTCAATCGGACCAGTGGTTTTCACGTGAATCCTGGACAAACAAACAAACAAACAAACAAATAAACAAACAAACAAATAAACAAATAAATTTTCTTCTTTATATATTAGATTTACGCAATTTTGAATTACTAGAAGTCAGGATCATGTCATTATTCCCTTAAACATTCTGTTACACCTTGAAATCGAAAAAGGCAATTAGATAGAAAAAAAATTCTAACCCTAGATTTAGAACAACTGTCATGAGTTTAAATAACTCTTTAATATAGAACAGACCTAAGTTCAAAATAACCTAAATATTATTGAGGGTTTTCAAATCCATATTACCTATCAATAAATCGACGGCAGGCAGTATGCTAGTTTACACACCCTAAACGATGCACACTGACATCCCAGAGTTAGCAAGCAGAAACTTATTATATTATTTCTGGCTTTTTTTTACTTCCAATTCAAATTGAAACATGAAAGTGTTGATAAATCTAAAACAAACACAAATAAAAACCACACGAATATGTACCTACACTCACACACACAAACTGAAATTTCAATCATTATAAACGTTCTACATTGCAGCAATGTTTTTTTTTCTATAATTGAGAATTGCTAATATGATGTTATATCAAGGTGAAATGATTGCTCTTAGATCAAAAGAATCAATCTTTTTCTGTTTTTGTAAATTTATTCTAAGAATGATGTAGAATTTGATTTTACTGTCAAGTAAATGACATTTTCTTGTAAAGTTTTTATTTCTGTTTTTTTGTAGTTTTCCTGGATGAGAGCGGATGTAAAGTTTGTAAAAATAAGATAAGAAGAAAATATGTTACGCAAGAAAACTTGTACATAAAATTCAAATTTGTTATTTTAAGTTTAAAAATAAAACTAATATAAATTCGATTCATATGCATTTGTTTTAAATGGGAGTTGCAATTGGAAAATTACAATTGAAAAAAAGTCAAGATAGAAAATTAAGATTGATAGTTTTTGAAAATTTCAAAATGTCAATATTGTCATTTTGCAGCCCTAAAAAAAAAACAGTTATATTGAATAGATTTGATATGAAATTAGACGTGTATTGTAACTTCTCCATTTTCATTTAAATAGTAATATTTCAAGATACTTGAAACCTGTCTATAGTTTAAATGTTTGTAATCAATTACTTTTTTACTGTAATCAATATTTTGTAATCAATTTCTTTTAAGAATATTATATTTGGTATTCCTTTCGGTTTATAAGAAATATTTTTTTACCATTTCAACTGCTAGTTTTCCATTTCAAATATTAGTTTCATTTTAAGTGCAAGAATTTACTTTTAGAATGCAAGTTTTCCTTTTAATATACAAAAAATTTAGACTTTTTAAAGCACATTTTCTTCTTCAAATGCTAGTTTTTGTACTTTTTATTAAATTAATTAATTATAAGTACTTCGAAAATTTTTCCAGATGAAGGATTTGAATTTTATGAAAAATAGAGGGATATTTATAAGAGACTTTGTGACAGGTGTAGGGAATAGGACATAAACGATTTTTTATTTTGTGAATACACTTGATATTGGATTCTATCAACATAATGTGTTTATTTAAAATTAAAATGAAATATAAAGAATGCGTTAGAGTTTATTGTACACTGTATTATTATGGTCTGGGGTTGAGAATCGTATTTTAGAATACCTTTAAGGCATCCATTTTCCCCTAATCATGTATATATATTTTTTTTATTTATTTAGTTTAACTGTGGGGGTAAGTCATAAGTAGATTAATTTTTGCAAAATTATAATTAACATTTGTCAAATGAAATTTCTTTAATATAAAAAAATCTACAATCCATTATTTGTAGAAAACTATGAAAAGCATTTAATTTTAAAATAATTATGCAATTAATTCTTCATACTTTAGGGGAATATTGTAGAAAATTGTGACATAAAATGCAATCATAAGCCTTTAATATATTTTTTAATAAAAATCCTGATACATGCAAATCTTACTAAGGCGATATTAACCAACAGGAGTTTTTTACCTTTAATTTTAGTTTTCAAATATTATAGAACTAAAATAAAATTTCTTTGAATTTTTATAAAATGAGCTAATATAGTTTCACTCTGTTTGCCCATCAGTCAGTCCACATGTTTACAAAACTTCTACACCTTTTGAAAAGTGAGATACAAACTTTTAACTACGGATTAATTTCTCAAAAAAATTAAATTCATTAAAGAACTTTTTTCTACAGCTTCATTCATTCCGGAGCTACAACCTCCAAAAGTGCGAAAAAGCCCTGTATTTAATTTGTGATATCAAGAGTTCTATAAGGTATATTTTCAATCTAAACACACTAAAAGACGACTGGTTTTATTGCTTTAATATATAACACAAATGAGTTGCCATACGATACTAAAAACTACCGTTATGTGAAACTCAATTTTTGCTATATTTTACATATCTCATATTTTCTGAACGGCAAAGGCTAGAAACTTGAAAATTAGGTTCTTAGAAATTAGTGCGAAAGATATAAGAAACTTTTTTTGTGATGCCCACTATTTAGGAGCTACAAGTGGTCAAAAGTTGATATCCAGATATTTTTAATCTAATGTAACTTGAATATCTATCTGTCAAATTTTTTTATAAGTAATAGACACAAAAATGAAGGCTCCTGTATTATATTTTATCATGTGATAAAGATTTTTCTTAATTTCAAAGGACTTATGCCTACATAATTCTAGTAAGTGCAGCTTAATTTTTTTTAACTCTTTTCATGTAATAATATTCAAAGTAAAGATTTAAATTTTGGTGCATGATCCAACTTAATTCTTTTAACCCTAAAAATTTTAAGGGGATGGGGGTTAGATCTTAAAGCATCAATATAAGTTTGCATAGAAAATCGGAGCCTATTAGGACTTAAAAATTTCTTATTTTTTCCAAAAAGTGAATATGAAACATTGTGCAGTTTTAGAAATGTGCTTTTTTAAAAACTCTTGGATTTTTCATTACTTGTTTAACTTGATAAATTGAAATGTAGATTTAAACATTGCTCATATCTAAAATATTTAAATTTCCAATTAAAATTTTTAAATCATTGTTTTATTGCAACAATCAAGAAAAAATTAACCAAATTCATAAAAATTTGTTTAAATCATATTTTAAATTTATTCAAAAATTCAATTGTTATTTAAAAAAAAAACATTTATTTTTTTTAAATAAAATAACAAAATTTTGATTATTTTCTATACATAAATTATCATAAATAAAAAGAATTTATAAATTTTCTGTTATAAAAATATTTATTTTTAATTTAATTGAATGGAAACATAACCTTAATTTAGAGAAAATATTTCAAAATTTTACAGTAGTAGGCATAAGTTTATATATTCATAGCTTGTATTTGACTTTTCTTCTTTGACAGGAGTATTTTATGTATGATTTATATTTTACTTCAAGGTTCTGATTATTGAGGCATTTAGAATTCAATTAAAAATTTGGCTATTCCCCTTTTCCGGAATGTTGTTCGTATATATGCGACAAACGATCAAATAAAATACAGTTAAATGAAAAATAACAAAAGACATATAGTCAAATGATAATCTAGGTAAATGAAATACAGTTAAATAAGATATCATGAAAATGTATTAGAATCTTGTAAAAATAACCCTGCACAACATAACTTACAATATCCAGCAGACTTGTAAAAAGCTTACATTTAGACTCAAATCATTGCTCACCATTTGAGTGACCTCAACCTGTAAAAGAATGTACTCCGTTTTACTTTTGTATCTGATATAATTAGAGTTAGAACTACTTTTCTACTAGCTTTAGAGTTCGCCCAAACAGCAAGAGAATGTACTCCGTTTTACTTTTGGATCTGATATAGTTAGAGTACGAACTACTTTTCAACTAGCTTTAGAGTTCGCCCAAACAGTAAAACAAAGTACTCCGTTTTACTTTTGGATCTGATATAATTAGAGTTCGAACTACTTTTCTACTAGCTTTAGAGTTTGCCCACTCATAACTTGAGCGAACTTAAATTTTTAGATTGGATTTTGAATTTTTAGATTCTTTTATAATTAACACCGAATCTAAAATATCTGGAAAATCAAGTCTGAATTATATTTTATAAACCAAAATACATAACCCGATTATTATACAAATAATTTTGGAAATGATTAAAAAATAATAAAAAAATTAAAAAAAACAAAATATAAACTATACTTTAATACTGTAAGCTGATTTAAAAATTTTTTAAAACAAGTACTTATGGACACATTAAAAATATTAATAATAGGTTTAAAAAAAATTAAAATAATAATAAAAAATTCTAATACGAATTTTTAATTATAATAGACATAAATTTATAAATTAATTAATATTTTTTAGGAGATAAAACTAAAAAAATTTATTTATCAGAGTTAAGTAATCATTCATTATATGATTCAAATTGATCTGTGACTCAATCAATGAATCATTCATTTAAATCATTTTGACATTCATTTAAACAATTATTTGAATCAAACATCAATCATTTAATCAAAAATTCAAAATTTAAATTTTTATTTTGAATATAAAAACGAAATTTTTACAGTTCACTTATTATTAACATTTCAATTAAATCAGTTATGTATTGTTTTTTATTCTGAGATTTTATAAATTGAATTAAAAATAGAATTTGTGGGCCGATATATTCTAGTGTACGTATTTTTAAAAAAAAAACAATAAATTAAAGATGTATTATTGAAATGTTTTTTCGTTCCTAATCTTATTTATTATTGATTAAATAATTAATAAGAAATACAAATATTTTGATATAATAATACGCTTCAAAATAATTAAGTTATTCAGATGTATAATTTTAATATTTACTTATGTACAAATTTTTACAATATTTTCTAAGTAGATGATAATTTAAGGTCTTAATGTTATTTGGTATACTGTTATATTCTTTTACACTGCTACAAATTAATATTGAGAAGTTTAATATTGACAAACGTTGTCTCTAAAACAAAACCATGTTAAGACTTTGACCAAGTTGAAATATACAAAATTCGAAATAGGACTTTAACAAATCTCTAGAACCTGCCAATTCGTACTTCAAGAAATTCAATGCATAAAGAATATGAAATCCTTAAAGTTAAAAACCTAATTCGCTATACACAAACACTACACATCTATAACATGAATACAAACAACATCAAGCCTAACAATCAAATAACAACCAATAACGAAGTTCATAAATCAATACCCGCTGTTCTCACCACATTAGGACAGTTGCCAGCCACAACCTGTAGAGCCTGAAGTTAATATTTAATAGCAGTGTAAAAGAATATAACAGTATACCAAATAACATTAAGACCTTAAATTATCATCTACTTAGAAAATATTGTAAAAATTTGTACATAAGTAAATATTAAAATTATACATCTGAATAACTTAATTATTTTGAAGCGTACAATTATCATTTCGTGTAGCCATTTCCATACTAGCAACACGTTTTATATATTTTTATACCATAACTTACTTTAGTTATTAGAATTGCACTTAAATTAAATTAACTAATTATATTATAAGATATCAATAGGAACTCAGTACGAGTCCCAAGGCTCTTTTAGAGAAATTAATTGAATAAATGAATAAATGAAAATATACATAAAAGTTTTAAATCATATTTCTTCTTCCTAAATTGTATTCTTGAGCCTGCTGTTACGACAAACCAGTCAAAGGTGCCTAATGAAAATTTATATTCTAAAAATACCATTTCTAAAACAAGGCTCTCTCATTGAGGAATATTTTTGTTTTGTTCTTATAAAAGAAGCCTTAATTAAATATACTAAGAGTACTAATTACAAAACTGTGTAAGGTTAACTCATTTTAACCCTATAGTTTTCCGAAAAGGTCCATATTGACTCTTTTGAATAAACTTTTACAATATCTATTCAAAAAAATTTAAAATAAAAATCTAGACACTGTAAATTTATTAAAATAAAAAAGGTTATATATAAATATTAAATTCATATTATAAAAAATTCGGATCTGATTTTTTTAACATTGGTTATTATGAATTTTTTTAAACTTCAATGAAAGTTGTTATTCATTCTTTTATATGGAAAATAAATAATTTCCTTCATTGAGTATAAATGAAACTTTTCTTAAACTTTCTATAAAAATCGTTAGTTAAAGTAGCCATGAAAATTATTTAAAATAATAATTTCACTTGATTCGTTTAAATTCTAAACAATTAGCAAATATAGATTTTTGCCAGAATTATAAATTATTAAAAATTTGTTTAAAAATTTAAAATTAAAAGTTAAACGTAAGCACTTTAAAGAAAGTGATAATTGAAAATCCTTTAATCATTTCTAATTTAGATAAGTATTTAAACACTTTTTTCTATTAAAATGTGATAAAAAATTTTATTAAATATGTTAAAATGCACATCATATGTCTTTAACCGAAATTCAACCTCAACTTGTGTCTAAAGTGAATTTTTGAGGTTTCATCCTTAAAATATGCAATTTTTCCCGAAATAATATCCTTATTTTTTCTACTTCATTACAATGTAGTAAAAAGTTTTTAAATACATAAGTAATTATTATCAAAAGATCCTATACGTCTAGTATATATTTATATATTAAAAATATTATTACATAAAGATAAATGCACTATGTAAAAACTGGAGCATGTAGGTACGTGAACAATTTTAATTGAGTTATTACAGTACGGACTTATAATCAAAATTGACACATACATGACGTGAAACATTTTGTAAGTGATATGACATATTATTAAATAACTTAAAGATGATGGGAATTTCAATTAACTGTTTAAATTAACTGTTTCTGGGCAATTTGAATTCCAAAAACTGTCATATTTCGTAAAAAATATTTCCTGATTTACTTCTGAAAAATTTGTTAAAATGAAATTGTCTTTTAACATGAGATGTAATTGAAGGTATTATTTGTTTAAAAATGACTTTTATTTTCTATCCAAGGGAAAGACTGAATATAAGCAAACTATATTTTATGCAGACGTTGACTATTAAGCTTCCCTAATTACTTTTGGCAAAATTTTAGATACTCAGCGTCAATATATTTTTCTTTTTTTTAAGCGCTAACTGTTCAACCGTCTAATCTAATAAGCCTGTTAACCTAACTAGCCATACCGTAGGGAACAAGGGGTCATATTATATTCGTGTTATTAGAATTTGTCTCGATGAATTCCACATTCAATTTAAACATGAGATAGTACTAGGTCTTATAACATGTAGAAACGTCTTAGATTTTCAATAGATACAATTCTATTTTCAATTCAATTTATTGCATTGTTAATGCAAATTTGAACAGAGTTCTTAAAAATGAAAAACGCGGGGATTGAATAGAGCTCTCAAAAGTGGGAGATGGATAGCTTTATTCAGTTTAGTACTTAATATTTAACAATTATCATGCAAAATGTCTTAATTACTGGACAATCTAGTTATAATTTTTACTCATTAATTTGAATTGATCAAATAAATCTAAATAATTTTTAAATTTCATCGAACAATTTACATATTGAATATTAAAAGTAATTCAATAAAAAGCATCTTCTATTAAATAAAAAATAACGGTAAATTTAAGCTTCATAAAACAATTTAATTTAATATCTTTTAAATTGAAAAAAAATTTGAAATAATAGAACTTTAGATTGAATTTTACTTTTATAACAAAAAACAAAATTTTTTTTGAATTTTAAAATTCAATTAAGGTTAAAACAATTTTATTATTATTTTTATTTATTTAAAATTTTCTTTTTCAATATTTTTCAACTTTTTCTTTTTTATTTTATAAATTTAATAATATTATATTATAAAATTTACTTTACCCCCAAAAACAAGAATATATACTATAGGTACAAAAAAAAAAAACAATATCCAGAATTTTGGAACAACTCATCTCTCTGAAAAGTTTTAAGTCAGGAAAAACCATTGAATAAAAAATTGAATACAACAACAACAACTACAACAGCAAAATGTAAAACTTTTTTTATTACTTTCACACAAATTTTTGAGTTCATTTTTTAAAAAGTTTAAACTTGTTTTGTATATTATTTACCCTTACACACATACCTATATATATATTTTATACAACATCTAGAATTACAAATCAATGTGTTCGGTTTTTCATTTGATCCTATGGCGGAGGAAATTCTAAAGTAAAAGTAAAACAAAAAACATATTTTAAAACTAGATTAAGCGAAATAAATTTATTTGTACAAAACGCTGGTATACCAATTGATGGTTTTAATAAAAAAAATAAATAAATTTCAAATATAAAAAAAAAATTATAGGTAGCTATTGAAGAACAACATTTAATAAAAAAACAAAAATTCAATTTAATTTATTTAATCCGTCAAAAGGATAATGGTAGATGATTTGACAGTTTTAATTACCTAATTAATATTTATAAAATAATTTCTTATTGTGCAAAGGAGTTTAAAAAAAAACATCATCCTAAAAATATGCAATATTTTTAACTGTTCTTTATCTTTTGAAAATATTGAGCAACAAGAACCTAGGTAGCGAAGTGATACGGAATTTAAGTCTCAAAGGTAAAAATTCGTATACAATTTTAGTTACCATCTAATAAAACAACCTTTCGTGTCATGGGCTGTGTCTTGCACTCAATGAAATTGAATTTGAATTATGAAAATAAATATCCAACAGATTTCATATAAGATAAATGAAATATTTGATAGATCTAATGAATATCAAATTAATATTGTGATGTTCGGATCATACCGAATAAAAATATATAGTGTATATTATAATAGTTTAATAAAAAGTCCAAAAAGGAAATACTAACAATTGTCTGGTACTACAAATAAATAAATTAATAATATTGCAAATAAAGAGAGCTTTCTATATAGCACTTGAGAACCTTTTCTATTAACCAGTTATTTATTATTATAACATAGAAGTTTTACCTGCGGTAAAAAATAATCGATGCCTAAGTAGTGTTAAGACGGAATTCAATTATTAAAACCAATGAACGCTTTAAACAATAATGCATATGCACTTAAGCTTCGGTAATATCACGTTATTACAACTGTTGTCCACTATCAATAACCGTAATCAATCAATAACATCTAGCAGTGGGTGTCTTTTGCCACACATTATCTTTTTGATGACAAACTAAGTTCTTGTAGCAACAGTCTAACATTCACTCTCAAATTTGAAGTTATTAAATAAATAAAATTAAATAAAAATTTGAGTCAAAAAAGATTAATATTGAATAGTACTGAGAAAAAAACGTTTAAAGTATTGACGAGTCAAAATAAAAATAAAAAAAAACGGAAAATATTTATGAGAAAATACAAGAGGCACCACACCATTTTAACACAACAACAACAACCAAAAATGAATTGATGAATAAATTTTCGGAAACGTATCAAAATCCCAAAGTAAAGAAATTCCAAAATATCAAAATTCTAAACACAAAATCGAAAAATTCAAAATCGGAAAATTAGAATTTTCAATTTTAGAGACTCATTAATTTAATCCAAAAGTCCCCAAAAAAAAAAAAAATAGGCTCCAATATTTTCGGCAAACATTTTATTAAAATTTAAATAAGAAGTCAATCGACATTTTGCATTTTTAAGAAAATAAAGCTTTTCCCTTTTCCAGTATAATTATTTACATGTATAGGTGAGATCCTGTGTTTGTAGAGATTTTATAGTAGCACTCGAGATTACGGTTACTCTTTTATCTTTTTTCGTTTTTAATTAATGGTTATTTGGGGACTCATTATTTATGAAAAAAAGTTAGCAGAGATTTCAGATTTGGATAAAAAATCAGGGTTCCAATAATTTGTTTAGCGGGAGTTTGGTGGTGGATGCTCCCGTTTTCTTAAGTGCTTGTTGACGACTTATTATTTATTTATAAGACTTTACTTTGATACGAATTTAGGGCTTCAACACTTTGTTTTGTAGAGGTTTGGGGGCGGCAAACATTATATAAATGCCATAAGGATATTTAAAACCATGATTGTTTAGAAATTCTGAATTTTGTAATTTTCTGAACTTGTAATAGGGATTTTGTATTTTGGAATTTTGTAATTTGAAATTTTGTGCTTGGGATTTTGTGATTTGTGATTATGTATCCAACCCCAAATTCTTTTTTTTTTTTTACTTTTTGTTTGTTTTTCAAAAAAAGCCCAATTTTGAAATTGTATTCAATTTAAAGGATAACGGCACATCAAAAAAAAAAAAAAGGGATAAAACAACAAAAACAATGAAAAATAAGAAAGAGAAAGAAAATTTAAAATTCAATAATCTTTTTATTAGGTGAACTGTTTTTGTTTTATAGCGGTTAAAAAACAAAAAAATAATAAGAAAAAGAAAACATCAAAACGGATTGTAAATTTTGTGTATATTTTGTTATCCTTTGAATGAATCTCACCTATATAATATACAATTTATATGTAGTTATGTAAAATCTAACATTGTACATAACCAATACATTAAATCTATTCTTTTCATATTCATGTAATATTTTACATGATAAAAAAAAAAACAAAAACAACAAAAAGAAAAAAAAACAAAAAGTAAGACAAAGTTTTTTTTTTTGAAACTTTTATGTATAAAGTTTTTCAAATAAGAATTTCAAAGCAGTACTGAATTAATATATTTTTTCAATGTATATAATGTATCTATAGATAGATATTATTTAGTTGTACACACGTATGTCTTCCTTTTTACCTCCTGGAATCCATAAATTTTAAAGTTTTATTACAATTACATCTCTCTATTATATGATGATACTCTGACGTATTTACAATGAACTTACATAGATAATCAGGACAAAAGAGATCAAGAAACAGGATATAGTGGTATAGAAGTGGGTTACAATGCCTACAATATAACCATTCTTTTCAAATTTTTGATTAGAACACAGGATCTATGTACTTGTAGATATACGAAAACAACTTTAAATAAAGTTTTTGATTATTATACAACTTTATACAATTTAAAAGTTAAACATTGATTTTGTTTTTTTTTTTGTTAGTAATCTTTTGTCTTAAATAAATTTGATTATTTTATATTGTATATTGTATAAATAAGTAAGTCTATTTTACAGTTTATGTAAGTTTTGATTGAAAAAGAAAACTTTAAACAAATTTTTAAAGTATCTGGAGATCTGCAGAATATTTTAAAATACAAAAAAAAATTAAATAGAAAATTAGGTTTTAAGGGTAAAATCTTAACGATTTCTTGTAGTATACTTTGGTGTAATATTTTGGATTAAACTAAATTTTTTAAATAATGTTGGATATATTTTGTTGCCATTAATAGATGAGCAAAGTTCAAGAATGTTATAAGTCTATTCCGAAAACCTTCTATAAATTTCAATAATAGAGATGATAAAAATCTTAATTGTCCTAGAAAACCGAGCATTATAAATCTTTGGGTTAATTCAATTTTTGATTTATAATCTCTTTTATCTCATATATATTGATTTTTGAAAGTTTCAGACAACAAGCTCTTAGCGAGACAGCAAATGAGTGCACTTTTAGTTCGTCTATTCTATATGTTGACTTAAAAAATCGTTCGATGACTGTGTGTTCTACGCCTAGTTATTGTAACTGCATATTATGCTAATTAAAACCATAATTTAAAGCATTTTCTGGTTATATTCAGATATTTATTAAAGAAATTCATATATTACATTTACATTGTGTTCCACGAGTCAACGGCATGCTAGTAAGGGGTAATAAGGAAGATAAAAACAAGCAAAAAACTTAGTATTAAGGAGCTAGGAATTTATAAGTCCCGTTACCTGGAAAACTGTTAGGAATAGACCTTACTTAATACTAAGTTTTTTGTTTGAGTTTAACTCCTCTATTACCCCTTACAAGAATGCCGTTTTCTCATGAAACACCCTGTATAATAATTTTTATTTGTTTATTATTAATAAAAAAATCTCTGAATTTATTTAACTCAATTCTGAATTTTAAAAGAAAAAAGCTCAAGTTATTTAGTAAAAATCTCAATTTAAAAAAAAAAAATATCTGAATTTGTTTAGGAAATACCTGAAAATATCTAGTAAAAACCTGAAAACAATTGGTAAATACCGTAATATATTTAGTAAATACCTGAATTTGACCAGAAAACACTATATATAAACTTTAAATTAAGCAAATTTGTCAAACAATAGTAAAAAATTTAAGCTTTTAATCCAAAAATTGGCCGAAATCTATTTTTCTTATATTATTTTGAAAACTTTTTTTTTCTGAGCTTAGAAAGGGCTTTTCATAGATATCAAAAAAGTGTAATAAAAGTTGAAATAAAGATTTAAGTAAATAATAATTACAAATTTGTCTGAAGTAAATAAAATATGCAAAAATATGATGGGGGTTACTTTTGGTTAATTTTAATTAAAAGAAAAAGCGGAATACATATTTATTAAGACATAAATATTACATCCGTAGGATGGAATGATTTTAGAAATAGGTACTAATTACCTACGTAATATTATTAAATTATTAATTTCATTGTTATTTTCATTAAATTTCACGTACATTATATTTGTGGAAAATAGTATATTATTAGTAATTATCATTAATTATGTAATTTTATGATTCTCATTAAAATTAGATTTTAAAGACAATTAAATTTTTAATTTACATAAGTAAAATATTTATATAATTAAAATTATATACACAACTATTAAATATTTATCCATTTAAATTTTTTACGCCCCTCTTTTTCACCTGTTACACATTTAAATGTGATTTATCATAATTATGTAAATGTTGTACAATTCCAACAAATAAAACGGTTTCCATACCAACTCGGTTCTTTTCTTAAAATCGCTATCGTATTTTGAGACCCAGAGACCGAACTGATCTGATTTGAAATAACTATAGTCCCCAATTCTGTAAGTATAAACTGAAAAATGAAAAGAAATTAAGATAAGTTCCAGAAAAGTACATCTAAATTTTTTGGGACTATTTTTAAAGGAGTGAGGCTTCAAGAGTTAATATTTTCTATTTTTGTTGTTTCATTTCATTTAAAAAATCGGTGAATAATCGGTAGTTTCACTACAGTGTCGTTGAGTACCTTTTTTAAAATATTAGTTATTCTTTTTAATCGTTGCTATGGTTTTTTTAATCTTAATCTTACTGTTTATGTGTATAAGAGCCTAAATATTCTACCAATTTTCGGAAGTTTATAGTCGCCGATGAGATATTCTGTAACTCGTGTTTAACAGTTATTCTTTACAAATTGTAATAAACCTAAAATCGATTCTCTGTTTATATTGGAGCTGCGATAGGTGATATGAGCGACGATAAGAGCGTACCGTAAACAATATAAATCCGTCTATTTAAATCAAGCTTATAGTTTTCTACGCTATACTCTTATCGACGCTGTTATCATTTCTTGCAACTCCAATATAAATTTACCCTAACACCAACTGATTTGGTATCCAGTAGCTCATATTTAACAGTTATTCCTTATAAAATATTATGACATGAACTATAAAAAAAAACCATGGCAACGATTAAAAAGAATAACTGATAATTTCTTTACATTTTAATTTATCTTGTAGATTAATAATGACAATGGTATCATCGTTCATTGCTTAAATTTTACGTATTGTTTCACAAAAGAATTTAAATCATTACAGATTCTAATTAGCATTTTTAATTAACTTTGGGACCTTGAGAAAAATCCATTTCCTCGTTTTGTAATTTATAAGGTTTTTTTGTTATTTTTATGATAACATAAAAAAATTATTAATACAATTTTTATTTGACTATAGACAACATAATAAGTAACTTATAGTACCTTCATATCTATTTGTTATTTTTTAGTATTATTTAATATTTTTCTTTAAATTTCCATTCTGTTTTTATTATTTGTAATAAAAATTACAAAAATTTAGGAATTTTCCAAAAAACAAGAAAGAGTGTAGATGAGTAGAATGGGTCAACTCTGGGATACCTGTATGATCTATATAGACATCATATTATCCCGTTAATTACTTTTGCAAAATTTTAAATACACAACTAATTAGACTTTCAGTTATGTATAAATGAAAATATAAAGTTGAAAGGCAGCTTCTTCAAACCACATCTACTACACCAACTATATTTTATTCAAACAATGGCCATTACAGTTACTAAATTTCAGACATCCAGCTTTATTAGGTATAAAGTAAAGTTTATATAAAGTATGAAATTGTATGGCAGCTACTCCTTGGGGCCGCTGCAGTAGACCAACCGAATTAAATGACTTTTAGCAAAATGTTCAATATCCAGCTTTACCAAGTATTAAATTATTTTCATTTAAAAAAGAAGTTGTATGGGAGCTACTCAAACTCGTGGAGTAAAATGACTAGATTTCAATAGCGATTTCGGCTATTGCATAACGAGTTTGTGAAAATTTCATAATCCTAGCTTATTGTTGGAGTTGTCATGGGGACGAATGGACATACATAGCTAGATCGATTAAATTTTCGATTCTGATCCGATCCATACCTTTAATTTTACATCTATCTAAATTAAGTATACCCTTCTGACATATAGTAAATTAAAATTTTCTCAAATATTCTAATGGAATAGTTCCAAAAAAATTTTAAAACATTAAAATCCGTGACATAAAATATCTAAAGATAAAATTCGATAAAATATTATTAGAATTATAAAAATTTAATAGCGTTCTTAAAGATATTCTTTTATGGTTGAATTTTTTTGGAATTAAAAAATAAACGAATTTTTATTTAAAAGGAATTTTTCTTCTATTGTATCTAGAGGGAATTTAATTCGCTTGATTGGGATTGAATTTTGATTTGCGGAATACGAATGAATTTTCATATTTTCGAATTCTTATTCTATTTTTTTTTTTTTAATTTTTCTTTTTTGACAAATGGGACAAAAAACGAAGCCACCCAACCTGGTATATTTATGAACAAGATGAAAAAACCAAAAAATAATACATCAAAAATAATAGATACAAAAAAAAATTGGCAAGATGAGAAATTAAAACAGTCAAGCAAATGTACATTAATATGGTACCAATCAATTGGGATTTGAAAAAAAAAAAATTTCTAGGCTTTTTAATTTATATTTTCTTTTGAATTAAAAAAAAAATTTGTTTGAAATTCTAATGGTAAAATTTTTCTAAGATTATCTTATATATTAAGAGAACAAAAAATCTTACGGGAAAGAGAAGTTTCTGTGTTGGAATAATATGAAGTAGGAATGCGATGAAATTAGAAGGAATTTAAGAGGATTTAGTACGTAAGAATGTAGTACGACGTTCAATAAAATTTTATATTGAAAGAAATAGGTCTACTATAGGGTTTTTCCATATATTCTATAAACCCGCTTCTGTTCAACACTCTGTATCTCAGCTTTAAAATTGAAGTGAACTATAAGTTTAAATTTTGATTGAATTATACAACCGTAATACCATCCTGATATAAAACAGCTACTTTTCTTTTAGAAAAATATGCTACTTTTCTTTTTGAAAAATATTTAACACAGTAATTCGGAAATAAATATTCGGAAAGATTAATAGGCTCCATTGGAATTAATATTATTTAACGGAGAGTTTTATTCTAATATAATTATTATGAATACCGCCACTAAACCACATTTATGATGTAATTCAAGTATCGACTTTCGTTTCAAAAAAAAAAATTATTAGGATTCATTCGAAAATATAAAGTTCGGAAATATATTATATGAGAAAGTATTTATTCGGACTTTTTGTTTCAAATGTATGGAACATTCTAAATTTTTATTAGAACTTTGGAACATTCTAAAGTTTTCTAATCCCATGGGAACATATATTCTTAAATAAATATCCATTCTTCGTTTACACAATACCGAATTCAATCGAATCGGAAATAATAAAATTCGGAATTATAATTTTATTATCTAAATATTTAAAATTTTATTTAAAACTGATTTCTGACTGCACCTGATTTTTGATTATCTAATAATATTATAACTGCGATTGCATACTTTACTAACTAACTCTTATAATTAGGAAATATTTATTCGGAAACAATAATTCAAATAATAAAAGAACTAAATTATTTACATACCTCTTAAAATATACTATTCTATACATTAACTCTTACAATTTATTACTCATTTATACTCGTATTTAAGAACTTTACACTTTAACAGATATGACTTTTGAGTAGGCATGAAAGTCATTTTGAATAACAAAATTTCTTTTGCACCCACTTGAGACTTACAATTTCTTATTAGTGACAATTAATCCGAATGATATGAAGGTTCCATGCATAAAATGTCATTCATACATATTTCAAATTTTCAATTAAAAATTACAATAACATCTTAGTCAAAAATAAAATTAAATATTTAAATAATGATATTTTACATAATTAAAGAATATATTATTAAAATAATTTCTAATAAATTAAATAAGTTTTATTATAATGTACGAGTACTTATGGCAAAATTAAAATTCGTAAATTATTCATTAAATTGTTACGAATGTTTGTAATTTGTTTTTATTCCTTCATAAATATTTAAATTTTCTTTTATTAAATGAAAAACTAGGAGAAAAAATCAATTGAACATCTTAAAACCAAAAACAATGTTAGATAAATAATACGAACAATCTGCCTGTCACACATGTTGTAGGCAATATTAATATTTTCTATGATTTTTAATTTTGTCATAAAACATAATGTCATGACATATTAAAAAAAAAATGTTTCCATTGCCTTGACACAATTTACATTATATTTCAATATTTTCAAAATAATTTTTCCACCCATTTTTACACCCAGAATGTTAAAATTTCATCTCATTCCCTTTTTAAAAATTTATTCTACACATCAAACGTCTTATGAGTTGCAGGCGTAATGAAGAAGAAGCTCCTACATTGACATTTACATTGTGTCATTAGATA
The DNA here is from genome assembly GCA_963082915.1 of Dolichopus griseipennis. NCBI lineage: Eukaryota > Metazoa > Arthropoda > Insecta > Diptera > Dolichopodidae > Dolichopus > Dolichopus griseipennis. The sequence continues at coordinate 19,468,701 of OY720441.1, read as the reverse complement.
GAACTAATTTCTTGTATTCACCTGGTATTAGTGTGTGTTTCATAAAATTTAAATAAGTAAATGTTGGTAAATTTTAACAAAACTTTTATTTAAGAATTTTTTATCAATTTAAGTATCTTAAGATATTTTGCAAAAAAAAAATTTTCTAGAACTCCCCACTTTATATTGAATATTAATGATAATCTTAATAGAAAAATCAATATACACATTATGTATAATATGTAAGGATTTACCTTTAACTTGTATAATTTTGTAAAATGTCATTGAATGTCATTTTATTTAAAGGTTAAGGTTTTAACTGACGTAATGAGTTTTATTGTTGTTTTTACTATTCTTTAATAACATTTAAATGAACTTTAAACATATATAGATTTTTGCAATATTTTAATTAAAGAGAAATTTAGATTCATCAATATCAGATCCTTATAAAGCAAAAATTTATCCCAAAAATTGTAAACCAAGAGTTTTAACCTCAGTAAGGTCAAAGGTTATGGAAATACAAATTAATTCCCATTTAAAAAATTATCTGGAGAATAATGGCCTCTTTAATGACTACCAACATGGTTTTAAGTCAAAAATTTTGACAGGTGACCTATTGACCTTTTTGACGGAAAAAAAGGTTGCTGCTAAGAGAAACATGACGAAACTGATATAATTGCTCTAGATATATCCAAGGAAGCAATTGAGTAAGTTTTAATGCTTCAAAAACCGAAAGGTATATGTGATCAATTAAGCGAAGCGATTCTTCACCTTATATTCCTTTTTGTAATGTGAAGAGTGTGAATATATTAAAAAATCTGAATCCTTAAAAACAGTAGACATCGGAATCAATGAAAAACTCTCGTGGATTTAACATTTGCTTCCATATACTTCGCAAGAGATGCAGCGAAATGCCTGGTATTCTTAAGCAGGAGTATAAAAACTTTACATTTCTAAATCTGCTTCAAATATATAAAACCTATATTATGCCAACACTTGAATATAACTCTCACATATTTTTGTTGGTGCACCCAGCACCGCTTTTGAATATCTAGATAAGATACAAAAAAGAGCTGTTCGTGTCATTAATGATAATGACCTTACAAATGATTTTACCGTCTTTGGGTCACCGCAGGAATATAGGAAATATATAAGTATTAAAAATATAAAAAAAAAAAATCTTAAATTAATAACGGTATTTCCTGGCTTACCGTAACTATTTGAATAATAATTTTTGAGTACAAAAAGCAGTAAAATTTAAATTGCCTAGATATATTACTTGTGTTGACATTTTAAATTGGTTCCATAACTCATTGTTAGACTCTTATTTCCAGAATGAAGCTATAAAATAATTCGTGGGTCCTTTATGAAAATTTAATTTTTATTTTCGTTCTATGTAACTTTCTACATTATATATATATATATATATATATATATATATGTATATATTTATGTATATATAAATAAAGTTAAGAATCAATTATTTCAAAATAAAAATTAATAATCTAAAATTAACTTTATAATATTTTTGTCTTTGGGCAATTTAACTTGAAATTTAATATTTTTGACAGTCAAATTATTTAATAAGTATTTGTTAAAAATAACCTTTTTTTTATTTTCATTGTTCAGTAAATGGATCCCATTTCAAAAGAAACTTATCATATTCATCTTAAGATTAGGAAAATTATTTTTAGATTTCCGTAATGGAGTGGGAATAAAACGGGGTAAATACAAAAACAAATGACAAAATACATAAATATTGTTCTTTTATTTTTTAAGGAAAAGCCAAATTCTTTGTTTTTTTTGTTGGACATGATGAAAAATTGCCTTAAACTAAATGAAAATTTAAATATAAAGTCATTTTAAGAATAATAACTTTTTTGTCGAATATTGCCTTATTAAATTTCAGTCAAAAGTTATCCCTTTTAATTTTTTAAGTTTAATTTGTTCTTTTGCTTTCTAATTTTAAAATGTTAGTATTGGTGATTTATTTGCCTTCAATACTTTTGTAATTAACGAAAAAAGTATCTTAAAAACTTTAAATTTTTTGAAGTCGAACTAAAAATAAAAAAAAATTAATTTCTTAAGCTCACAGTTTCCAATTTAGAAATTTAAAAGTTAAAAAAAAACAGAAAAAAATAAATATTTTTGTTTTTTGCAAAAGTTAAGAAGTTCCGAAATTATTTGAATTTAAATTGTAAAAATAAATTATCAACGATAGCGGAAATTGTACTAAAGTTAAATAAATCTGTAAAACTTAATGATTTTTGGAAGTCCTTTAGACTTACAAAGTCCTTTTGAATTACAATGTCCTTAAGACTTAAATGTGGTATGACTTTCTTACATATACCAATTGATTTATTATTTACGTATTTTAAATGTAATCTGTATGGGTCTAGGCATTTTATAAGGGCTATAATTTACTTTGAACCCAGAAGTTTGTTTAAACACTTATCCTAAAAATATGCAACACACGAAAAAAAAAGTTCATCCCAAAGTTATGCAAAATTTTTTCATTAAACAAAAAGAAAGCCAGTTAAACAGAACTGAACTGGAAATTGCAGTAGCCGTTGTAGATTCTGATAAACTCCTGATTAATAAAAGCTTATTAGTAAAATCGAAAAATTTCAACGCCGAAGTAATTGGAATATATGAAGCTCTCATATCTTATGCAAACCAAAACAGCATATTAGTAGCGGCATATTTAATGTTATAGAGAGCTTAAGTGTGGCCTCATAAACCCTTTAATTAAAAAGCTAATATCTGAAAAAATTAGAAACATTTTAAATTTTAAATAAAAGCATAAAACTAATGTGAATGCCCAACCACTCAGGCATAATAGGAAACGAGTTTGTCGGCAGTGAGGACATGTTAACAGTTGAAAGTTCAAGGTTAGTCTGTTAAGTTTGCTTTTTCAGAGTAAATAAGCGAAACAAATCTTCACTAATAGAAAATAAAATTAAAATTTTCAAACTGTTTTTTAAAAAGTCACTGGCATGCGGAGTTGCTATGTAGGCAGTCCAATATCCGATTGGCAAAATAGTACTAGAAATACTTGATACTTCTTTTGCAAAATTATTGCAATGAAAGCAAGCTTTTAAAGGCTCTATAATTTGGTTTAAAATTCGTGAAATATAAATTTATATATTATTATTATTATTATATAATATATAAATACGTATACATATATACGTACATACTCTGATGTTTTTCTCAGTACCGAATTAAATTGCATTAAAAATTTTTTTAAAAAACTATTAGAATCTCTGCCTTTCATTAAAAATTGCTTTCCTATATATTTGAAGTGATAATCTAATAAAACTTTTATATAATACAAATATAAATCTGCATTCAGAAAAACTTTTTGTATAAAACTATTTTCATAGTTTGCCTTTTCTCATTTTCCAAAAATTTTTTTTTTCTCTCTCAATTTTGTTTGTTCACTCTTTTAGTTAAGTTTTGATTTTTCCAAAGGATTTTATTAATTTAAAATGGCGTTTTCTACTTCTCATTTTTATTTTTCGCTTTATCATCTCTTCTTTTATTTATTTTTCTTAACCAACTTTTCAATTTTCTTTTTCTTTCAAAAAGATTATCTCAATATAAAAAAAATTTTAACTTAAATAAAAACTATTTTTGTTTGCTTCCATTTTTATGCCACCAAGTTTTTTTTTGAATTTTTTCTCTTGAAGGATGTGAAAAAATAGGGAAAAGATTCATTTATTAAAAGAAGCCCATAATATATTTTGTGCATGTCCTATATTGCGGCGAAATTATATGGCACAGCGGATTTCTATATTGGTTCAGTTGTATATTTTAGGATTAAATTTATAAATATGCCATTTTTATTGTATTTGTACACAATATATATATAAGTATATATATATATATATATATATATATATATACATGTATATAGATTTCTATGTTATATTTCAATATAACTTCGGTGTCCAATTAGTGAATTAATGGGCTGAAATTTAAAAGCAAATATCTAAGATCAGGGCCCTATTACACTAACAACCAAGCAATCAAACAATCAGTTAATCTTACTTTCAATCAATTTTTGGTTGCACAAAAACCCTATTTGATGACAAATTAATGAAGTTTGACTATTAAAAAACACTCACTTATCAAAAAATGATTTGATAAAATGATGCATTAATAATATGGTGCAATATGGTGAAGATTACATAAGTATAATTAAAATAGTTTAATTAAAAAGTGTCTGTAGCTTTTCTTTGGTAATCCTCTGTAAATGTTATTTCCCTTCAATAAATCTCCTCAAATACTTTTTAGTAGATCTTTATTTAAAGGACAATTAGCTTCGTGTTCTAATTAATTATAATTAGTTAAAATTCTGTAGATCTTCCTTTATTTCTTTCAAATTCTTCTTTGTTTGAGAAATGCAGGAAGTTCCGTTACTTAAATAATGCCTGCATAGTTCATTATAGCTTTGTTAAACCGCGTCTATTTCCCCTTTTAAATACAGTTTCATTAAAGAAACAACGTGTTTAGAGTTTAAGTAATATATTTATCCATTTTATCTGAGGAACTATAAGTTCTGGGATTCTAAGCAATGTTCGCAAAATTTAATTAGCTATTGTAGATCAGACCTACTTCTCTTTTCAGAGCTATTTCATCTCTATATAATATCTTTAGCATTTCTACACTTCTATAACCCTTCTTTCATTTACCTTTAATGCGTCTTCAGTTTAGAAAAAATTTTCTCCGTGTTCTAAGTGATACTTAATGACTAGCTAAGCTTTTCCAAGCCTTCTTCTTCTCTTATTATAGCATCATTACATCAGGGACCATCTGTACGTAAAAACTTTTTAAATATTCTTAAAGATTCAAAAAATTCTTAAAGTAGATATTATAATTTATAATAACAAATTATTATTCTTTAATATTATTATACTGTTACTATAATAAAATTACAATAAAAATTTAATTCAACTATACAAGAAAACCCCTACTATATTGTTAAGACCAAAATATAAACAATTCAAATAAATATAGGCTAACCACAACTGGAAAAATAGAAGCAAATTATAAAAAAAAAGAAAGGCAAAGATAAAATTGTTTAATACTAAAAAACTTTTCCAGTAAGATAATAATCAAGTTCCTTCAAATTGGTGAAAATAATGCTAATACTTTCTTTCCTTAAGGTTCAACAAGTTGTTACAAATTACAAAATCATCATTCTCAGTATAATTGAAAATATATTTTTTAAAACAGATTTAAAACTTTAAGATTTTAATGAATAAATTGGATTACTAATCATAAAAATACTCTTTAGATGTTTTTAAGGATTTACAAAAATAAATTTTAAAAGATTAAAAATTTCAATTATTAAAACTTTTAATTAACTAATTTTGTAAAAATTCTCTTAAAAAACTACAAAGCAATGTTTAAGAGTTTTAAATTTTTTAAAATCAGTTTTAAGTTTTAAAACTTAAAACGGAATTTAAAAAATTTGTGTATTGTGTATACAGCATAGTCCTTCTAACTTGTGCAAAGTATTAATGTTCTAAATATAAATTAATATATTAAATTTAACTCAAATAATAACTTAAAACTTAGTCTAGACTCTGAAAAATCAATTAAGGTTTAGATTAATAAAGTCCCACAACCAGATAACCAGTTCAATTTTAGAATATAAATATTCAATTGTAAAATTGTAAAAAAGTCTGTGATAAAAAACGTATTTTTGAACTCTAAACTTTAGCTTTTAAGTCAATACTTCGTTCTTAGGAAAAGGCTAATCAAAAATCTTATTTGTCCTCAATTCCGAATTTTCGAGAGCGTCTTTTTGAGAGCATTCGAAATTTCGAATCGACAATCGAAAAAATAATCAAATATTTTGTTCAACTTAGAATTAATCAAAGAACTTGAGAAGGTTTGTATGTGGAATAGAGTATTTGTATTTATAGAGGGAGTTTTCCCAACGTAAGTGGTAAATCTCTTCCGTTCTATTTTTGATAAGACCCTTACATAACTTAAGTAAGAGTTACTTGAATAATTCAAAGTATTTGAGTATCTAAGTATAAATGATCCCGCCTTTGGTGATTAATCTCTATCGTTAGATTTGTGATAAGATGCTCATATACCTTCTAATCTGACTAATATTTTACTTGCTTCTTTATTTGCATTTATAATTTTTCCAATTTTTATAAACTTTGATTCGAACGAACAGAGATTAATTAATATAAATACATTATGTTATAAGTTTACAAATTTACAAAAACATGTGAACTAAATTAGGCAATTATTTTTGTGGTATCCATAGAAACAAAATTTTTCAAATTATTTTCAATTACGTAGCATTAATTTTCAAAGTAAACCAATTTAAGCAATATTATGATTTTTGATAAAAAAAAATATCAAAAATACCGAATTATTTTTTTTTGTAATATAATATTGTCTATTTAAATGTTTCAAATGTGGTTAACGTTCCTTTGGTTTATAAATATTTATTCAAATAAAAATAAATTTTTCAAAAATTAAAAAAAAATCGCAATTTTAAACACTCGTTTTTTTTTTTTGAAATATTATATTACTAAAAATTTTGAAATTTTTTACATTTATACCACAAACCAATTTTTTAATTTTACAAAATTTAAAATAGTTTAAAAACAAACAGGTAATTAAAATTTATTGAAACATGAGAACTCAACAAATTCATTGTCAATTTAAATAAATAAAGCATTGCCTGTATCTCTTTAACAAGGCCACGAATATTGAAATTGAATATTGATTTGAGTAAAAGTTAAATGGATAATTAAAAATAATGAATATTGAATAAAAATATTATAAAATTATGTATAAATCATTTAGCGATTTTTGTTTTCAAAAAATAACATATCTGGCAAGTTTAGACAAAATTTAATTTAGCAATATGGAAGAGTGGTTCGTATGCAACGCAATGAGAATTTAATTTAATTCTTGGGGCAATGAAAAAGTCAAGATTTTTTTTTTACGATGATCTAGATAGAATAAGGCTTTAAGGAATCTTGGTTTTCTTCCTTCCTCACTCTTATAAAAAATTTAGAATCTGCAAAGTCACAATAAACTAGGCCTGACTGGGATTAGTACAAATTTTTTTTGAATTAAAAGAATGGCGTCTTAACGGTAATGTCATATATCAGATAAGATTAGAATTAGATTTATTTAAAAAGTTTCGAAAACAGCATTCAATCTTTCAGACTGAATTTATTCTTTTGAAATTAATTTGCTTGTTAAATATCTTATATATCACCGATAACATACTTCAGGGTTAAGACTCTGACCTATAAAGTGGAGGGTTGCGGGTTCGAAACCCTGGTCAGATCATATTTTAGATAATAGATGACTCACAACATTTAACTTTTGCGTAGATATCCATAAACAATGACTTAGTGCAAATAATCAATCATTAACGAAACAGAAGCTTAGATTAAATGACTGGGTATTATAGAGCATTATAATATTTCTTTTAGAAGTGGGAAAGGAATTAAAAAAAATAAACTTAAACTTTTCAAATAATTACTTTGATTTGATTTAGAAGGTTTTAAATGATTCCCCCCATCTAGGGTTTCATTTAAAATAATCTAATGATTTAATTTGAAAATCTATGTTATCCTTTAAAACTTTCAAATTCAATTAGTTTTTAAGTTTAAATTGCTCAAATTTTATCTGCAGATTTAAATTAACAAAAAAATTCTTAAAATGAATTCGAATACTTTCTCTTAAAATTAAAGTTAATGAAAAAAAAAAGTTAAATAGCTGTTGTTTTTGCACGTAACATGCAATTTAATAATCTGCACAAAATTCTTAAATTAATCTTTAAAATTGTGTTTTCTTTTTCAGACTTCAAAACTAAGTAGATGCAAAAAAATTACTTTAAATTTTTAAAATAACATAAGTACAAGTATTTAAAGTTCAATGATTCCGGGATAAGTTCTTTTCATCGTCTCACAAATCATATTATTTACATATCAGCAGGTTTTTTTTTTGAAAATTCATTAGGACTTTTCTAAGTTTTCCACTTTTTTAACATTTTGTTTTCTTCAATATAAAACTTTAAAAATTCTTTGTTTATTTGTTGTGGTTTTCTCTTTTATTAATTTGGTACTCTTTTTTGTTTCATATTCTGAATATTTTATAATATTAAAATGGAAATCTTAACTTTTCCTCCTATTAACAAATACAATTAACAAAATATACACAAAATTCCAACATTTTTGCTGTGATAAACATTAAAAAGACTGAAATTTTATATTTTTATTTATACCGTTATAACAATTGTGAGTTATAAATCATGAAATGAAATTTTCGTATTAGTAATTTATTATTGTAAAAACGCTAAAATTAAACAGAAGTAATCTGGACCGAAGTAAGTACTTGAACTTGTTACATTTAAAATAACTGTATATGATACTTACACTTATTACATTTAACTTATTTAAATTAACTGTATCGGAGTACTTGCACTTATTAAACTTAAGTAAACCGGTAAATGTAATCAAAGTACTTGTATTTGTTACATTTCGGATACGTGTACTTATTGTATTTAACTTATTCAAGTTAACTGCATCAGAGTACTTATTACATTTAAGTTAAATGGTAAATGTAACCAAAGTACTTGTACCTGGCACATTTCGGGTACTTGTACTTATTACATTTAAGTCAACTGGAAAATGTAACCGAGATACTTGTACTTATTACATTTAAATTAACTGTTCCAGGTAGTTGTACTTGTACTTATTTACTTGTACTGTACCTGAAACATAAACTTGTTTAATTTAACCGAAGTACTTGTACTGTTTTATTAAAAGAATAATTCGAGAATCCGCATGGAATTTTGCAAACCCCTAAAACCTCATACTTCAAACTTTAAAAGATGAAATGAGATTATTCGATTTGATTGATTTAGGTGCATTTTAAAACTTAATCAGAAATATAAGAATGTAAGTACTTGTATGAAATGCATCGTTTGCAATACCCTCGATAAAATATTTCTTACAGTTCGGATTCTCATATATTCCATTTTATTAAGTCTAATGAATACGAATCCAATACTTTCATCGCAGAATATGTTTTTAATACAAGTGTTTAATAAAAATTCAAAATTATTTCATTTGTCGCGTTGTGACATTTCATTTTGACATTTCAATCACAATAATGTCATATATTAGCTATCATACTAATGCGAATGCAAAATGTGTAAAAAAATTACAATCTAATCCTTATTAAACTTTTCTGTGTTATGCTGATATAGAATGGCAACGGCACTCTCAAACAATGTCATATTGACGAACTGTCAAATTCTTAAAAAAAACAACAGTTTTTTTTTTCAAATTTTTACAGTTATTTTATGTTTCTCAGTTTTTTCTTAATTTATCTTTTTTTTTTTTAAATCATTATAAGATTATACAAAACATGAGCTGTGATGATAAAATGGCGAAAGAAAGTAAATACTTTTTTATAAATTTGTTAGATAGAAATTCTTTTCTTGAGAAAGTTAGAAAAAAATAAAAAAATAACTAAAAGTAGTATTTTATGGGATATACCGAGACAAATAACTCTTAAATCTCAAAGATTACATTTCTTAACGCGAGATATTATGCTGATTTAAATGTTCTTTTCTTAATTTGGTTTTTTTATTTTGATGTTTTTTGTTGCGATTCCTTTTTTACCGTTAGAACGCACCGAATTAAAATTAAAAAAATAAGAAAAAAAGTCTTTTATATTATAAAAACGCGCAATGAATAATAGAGAAAGGAAAAAAATCAAGAAAAGTTTTTCCAACCAAAGAAGATGAGTAAAAAAGTGTGAAATAAACCAAGAAAAAAACTTTCATAGTTTTCGAGTTTTTTATTAAAATGACTCAAAAAAAAAAAAGGTATGACTGTACTTAAAACCAATTCTGTCTCATTTTTAGTTTTAAAGATAGAAAAAGTATTAAAACTTTTTTAGCACATTTTCAGAAAAAAAGTTTCAAGAAATCAGTTAAAGTTTGAATCAATGTGTCGACAAAAGGTGAGTTAAACAAAACCCATCATCAGTCAACAAACAGTCTTAGTTTATTAAATTTCATGAACTCTGGTAAATGGGTACCTACTGAAAACAGCAAAAATGTATCATGAGTAAGTATTTTGACGAATTAAATGGGTTTTCACATAAAATTGCAACATTAAGTGCAGGAATGTAGTTTTCCTTCAAGATTTTCAAGTTTAAATAAAAGAATCTGTAATGCTTCAAAAAAATAATTTACTCACTCAAATTCACTTATATTCTTCTAGAGCAATGTTAGAATTGCATTGAGTGAAACATTCTGTAATTATTTATTAATTCACTTAAATACATTATTATGAATATTTTACCTTGACTAATGGACACTTAAGACCTAACTGTTGCAAAGATAGTTTTCAACATTCTAATCTTGCAAAAAAATGGTTCATATATACATTACTTCAAAGCAAGTATATCAAGTATCACTCATAATAGTACTCAAATATCACTCAAAATATTACTCAAAATATCACTCAAATATCACAAACTTGAACTACCTGGGGAGCATAATGCCGAAACATGGAGACATAAGCAAAGACGTAACAAATATCCTAAGCCTGACAAGAACTGCTTTCAGGAGACTATAGAGGATATGGAGATTTCCATAAATAACCAGGACAACAAAAATCAAAATATTTAACTCCTGCTGTGTGAAATCAATTATGGAATATGGCAGTGAAATCTAGTTGATAAACGGCGGCTTTATAAATAAGTTGCAGGTTTTTATCAACGAATATCCTCAAATTATATGGAAAATCTTCTAGCCACGGATAACTAGTTAAAAAAGGATTTTGATTAATAACATAATAAAAACCTTTTCGGATACAAAAAATAAAAACAAATTAAAGATGTGAGTATGGGACACATACTAAGAAAAGTCTTCATTGCCAAAAAGACATTAGATTGGAACCCCCAGAGAAAAATAGAAGTGCACGAATTCAAATCAGCATACTAAAATAGAGTCAGATGACGTCACTTTGTGGCTATTCTTTGTGTTATTAGTGACTATTCTATTCTATTAGAATAGAAACTAAAAGAACATCGCTCATAAGTGTAATATTTAGTTACCGATAAGTTGATTGTAATAACTTAATTTAAAACCGGTTCAGGATCACATTCACTCTTAAAAATTTTAAGGTATTGATGAAAAATTGCCTGTCCCAAAACCCCACTTTTTAACTATAATTTGTTATAACACTTTTTATTACAACACAAACTCATAACAATCAGAGGATAGCATTTTGAATACACCTTTTGTTACAACATTTACTGAGTCACTCCTGTTTCTATCTAATGTTGTAAAATGTTTTATTTTTTTATAGTGTTTTTTTTTAACTTTTCTTCACATTTTTCCACTTTTCTTTTTTTTTTTACTTTGACTTGCAAAAATAATAAAATTGTTGACTTCCTTGAATTTTAAACTAAGATTATCTATACCATTGGTATCATCATTATAATCATCATTTGTGTTTAAGAGTTTCTTAGGTTTTTCTGGTTTTGTTGTTTTTTGGGTGAAAAATTTGAATGGCAGATAAAATGAAGTTGATATGAAGAAATGGAGGTGGGGGTGGTCCAGTATATTAGAGAAATTTTTTTTATGATGCTTACTTTTCTTAGAAATTTGTAATTTGTTTTATTTTATCAATTTGTTTTTCTATTTTTTGGTCCTGTTTCTATGTACTCTTGGATAATGGACAATCATTTATTTTGTGGAGTCATAAAAAATATTACAACAATTATAAAAACTTTTATTGTAATTTTTGTAATTATAGCACCTACCCTCTGAGTATTATTTTAGCACTTGTAATTTTTTTTTTTTTAAAGAACTCCTATAATGATAATGATGATAAAAAAACAATAAAATTATAATTGTTTCTTAGAACTTTCCCCTGGTTCTTTTCCTACTGTAATAATTGAATCCCAAGGACGAAAATTTCCACCAAATTTTCCTGGAAAATTTTTATTTCTTTAATAGTAATTATTTGAAATAAAAGGAGGCAATATAAAATTTAGGGATTCCAGGAAAAATTACAATTGTAGATTCGTTAAACCCTTCCTTACACTACTAATAGCTGCTGATAGACCATCCTTTTCAAAGGGTTGCTATTTTTTGTGGTTTTTATTTTGGAAAAACTTAAAAAAAAATAATTTTTTATTGTTTTTTGAAATATCAGACTATTAATAGACCGAAATAATATAAAATAAATTTTGAAATTATTGTTAAATCATGATGAAATTCCAAAAAAAAATTTGTACCTTTAAGAATTGGTCCATTTTGGCCCATTTTTTTTATAGAAGTTAATTTTGGTACCTTGTAAAAATATTCATTTCATGGTCTGTAAAAAATAACTTATAATTCTAACGATTATCCGAATGACCAGAGGAAGATTGGAAATTTTTTTAGAAAATTTGCTGACAAATAATAATATAAAACTTGTAGAGTTGGAAAATCTGTAATTGTTTTTTTTAAATAAAATTGATTGTTTCTATAACTTGTTCTTTTAGTTTTAAAGTTCTAATAGTTTTAAAAATTTTTAATAATAGCTATATGTTTTTTTAAAACTTGGTATACCCATCCTAAATTGGAAATTAATTAATTTAAAACTTGGAAATTTTTAAATAAGCTGGAAAAACTTTTTCCTTTATTTCAATTTTGTTGAAATTAAAATGGAGTCTGTAAACTAAGTATCAATTAAATTTTTGAAATAATTTCATTTGAAGTTGTAATTGGTTCCGGATGACTAGTTCAGTTTTAATATAAGGTCCTAGCTTTTAATTTTTATTAAGTTTTCAAAATATAACTATAATATGAAAATTTTTAAAAAACTTATACGTATGGAAGATAATTATTAGAAAGGCTTCATATCAGGTACTAAGATCAGATTGTTACTTACTGCAATCTGGTCCTAATAATAGATTAAGATCTTCTTCTAAAAGTTATGACTTTTCCACTGCTTTTTAATAATTTTTACTACTTACAAAATATTTTAACAATACCAACTTGACTAGAGCAGGCTGCATAAAAGATCTTTTTGACAGTTAACTTCAAAGTACACCCCGAGGCTATTATTCATAAATCAAACTCGAAATTCGGCTTTGTTAAATCTTGGAATAAAGAATTTAAGAAAATTTATAAACTTAAATCTCTTTATACCAGTCGCATTAAACCTAACTTAGAGTATACTCCCTTCGCTTTGTTGTAAAAATAACAATTAACACCATCTGCTAACATTTTTCTAACTACATACATGTCATAGAACAAACTATGGCACAAACAAACCAATTCACTTGATGGGTAATCAATATATGACACTCAATTTAAATGTTTATAAAATCCGCCGTAGCTGTTCCCAAGCCCGGTTGAGAAAAAAGAAGGGAAGAATAGTTGCAAGTTGAATGGCCACATAAATATCGGCATCTCAAGAAGTAGGAAAATGTTATATAATGCAATTGAACTCGTATCATAGAAGAAACTTTTCAAATCCAGCGGCTCTCCAAAGATGGGGGTTTGGCAAACGGTTAATAGTAAAAATTATTGTTACGAAACTTAAAGATGGCCAGAAGAAAAAGAAAATGTTTATTACATAGTGTTGCAATTTATTTAAACCCAATAACAAAGGAATTCAATTCCTAAATCACGTTGAAAGCTTGCATGTGAACCTGTAGCAGACTTGAACATAGAAATTCACACTATAACTACTGCAATGCCGTTTGGTCTTTAAAATCTATTAGTTCCGACGTAACTCAATCACGTGTTAATTTTAAAAATTTAAATTTTTTCATAAAATAAATGATTCATGACATAATTTAATAGTTCCCTTTCAAACATACAAAAACTCTTTCTTCTCCTTGACAGTCTTTAATTTTAAACTTTCTTAACAAAAATCAAAAATTTTTACTTCAAACTTTCTTCAATTTATTATTCAATATTAAATTTTTTTAAGTTTGTCAGGGAAATAAACATCTGTAGATACTTACATCTTTTTTTATAAATAAGTACAATATATAAATATTTAGTAATTTATACAACACTATATTTAAAGGACAGTATAATTATTTATGTGACAAGTTTTAAAGTTTTGAACAGACTAATAAATTATAGACTTCTTATTTTGTATTCAAACAAAAACTATATACACTGGGGTACAAAATTAAAGGTACATAGTTAAAAAATAAAATTCGAAAATCATCGAATTAATATAATGGTTTATTATTTTACAATTTTTAAAATGTAATTATATGTGTCTTTTGCATAACTACTACTCTTAGTTCTTTTAAAGAATTCCTAGTAATCAATTTTAAAATAATAGTTAAATGTAATATTTGGCATGAATTGAGAAAGTATCTTGTAGTTGTTATTTCGATGTGGGGGATAACATAAGCCATTCTAACATGTAGGTCTTACGACCCATTGTAAACCGACTTTCAATACTTACTATCAAATTTGAAGTTAAATTATTTATATTGTACTTATAATGTATATTTTAAATTATATTTGGCCACCATGGAGATTTGTAAAGAATTCCAAAGAATTAAAGAACTTCACGATCCGTACGGGAATTGAACTCGCACTCAAGAAATTATCTTACTCTCGATATTTGGTTCGATAGGGTTGGTGACTAAATCCACAAAAAACAAAATTCATAATGACTTTTACCGAAAAAAAATCCACAAGGACTAATGACTGAATAATAAATAAAAAAAATTATTATGCTCCTTCCAGAATATTCGTAATATGAAATTGCATTTATTTAAATTTTTATATTAATTTATTACGGAAAAGGACTAAATTTTAATTTTGAATTTATGGATTTGTTTTTTTTGGATTTAGGTTTGTGAATTTAGTCGCCAACCCGGTTCGATCTTATAGCCTATTCTTTTCATTTCGGGTTGTACAAAATTAATTGACGCTCTATAGTATCTGGGTACTTGAGTTAAAAATCCAGAGGAGCACGACCGGATATGCTAAATGAAACACTGTAAATACATTTATTTGTAGAAAATAATTTGTGTATTGGACAAATTGACTTTATTATATCAAGACTAGACTATTATCATTTCTGTAAAAAATAATTTATACATCTTAATATTTATAATGTGAATTATAAAAATCAGATCCGAAAGCTGAACCAACGAATGAAATTAATTTATTTTTATAATATCCTAAAAACAAGTTTATATTCTCTTATTTTTCCTTTTTTCATTGGACCGCCACCATTGGTTTTAGATGTCTAAGTTTAAGAGTCACCAACTATGATTCCTTTTTCATAATTCCATATTTTGAAAACTTTACTTAGTGTTACCATTTTATTTAAAGTTTTTAACAAGTGTCCGTATTATTTTGCTTACTTTCACTTAAAATTTCAAAACCAGCCAATAACTTATGAACAATTCCATCTTTTTTTGTTCTTGTGTGTCTTAACAATCATTAGAAATTCTGTATTAGCAAAAAAATCTCTAAATAAAAATCCAACACATTAAAAACACCCTCAAAAACAGAATTGATAAGACCTGAATTCCATCCAACCAAAACAAAATAAAACAAAAAACCAAAAAAAAATCAAAGATACCGAATCAAGCGTCTTATTTTGTTGAAGGTACTGCGATTTTTTCGAATTTAAACACCGAGTAAAAAAAAAAAACCAGAGTTTTGTGTCTCGTAAAAAACAAAGTTAAAAAATTTATCCCTTAAAAAATTTAATTCTATAAAAAAGGTACTAAATAAAAAACAACAACAACAGTAAGGAATAGGAATAAAAATTTTGCAAGGACTAAAATAACAATAGGATCAAATCCAAAATAACCAGAAACTCAACAACAACAAAAAAAGGAAATCCATAGAAAATTTTCAATAAAAACAGCAAAAAATAATAATCGTGTTCAATGTTATAAAAATAAAAACTACAACAACAATAACAATAAAAGAAATAAAAAATTGTGCAAATTGAACCATAAAATATAAGAAATACCGTTATTTTCCAATTTTATAACCATTAAAATCCTTATCTTAAAAAAAAAACAAGAAAAACATAAAAACAAAGAATTAAAATAACAAACAGGAAAGAAAAATATTTTTAATAGGATTTTCGAACCTTTAACACTTTAAAGGTTACCAAATTTTCATTAATTCTTAATTAAGCATTTTTATTACAGTGTGGCAACACCGTTTTGCAGTTTTATTCTTCCTATAATACTTTATGAAGTTATGAAAAGTATTTAATAGGAGAATTCAAATGCTGCAAAAACTATTATATTATCAGGCAATATTTATAGTTGGGTCTAAAATCTCGATTTAGTAAATACCGTTTTCAGGAAATTCCGTTTAGAAAATCTTGTTTTAAAATAAACGAGTTTTTAAAAAAAAACTGGTTTTAGAAAATCTATTTTTTAAAAATCTCATTTTTATATTCTGGAAAAGATCGTAATTCTGATTATGGTATCCAACTCTAAAAGTCCTTAAAAACAAGATTTTTCAAAAAATTGTTGCCATCATTGTGTGATTATATTCATTGAAATTATATGTTATCATTTAATTAAAAACTTAGTGATAAAGTGACTTGTGTCAATGATAATACTTTGACAGTACAGTACGTCATCGTCAATCCTTCACACATTTTTAAAACCTTCAATGACATATTTTTAAAAATAATTAACCAATTATTAAGATATGGAGTATTATAAATTGGGAGGCACAAAATATTGAAATAATCAGATTTTTAGATTAATCCTCAAAAGTGAATTTTTAATTGTAGAGTTTCATCATTATTGATTGGGATACGAGTATGTTGTCCAATTAAATTAAATTCATCAAATTAGGTTTAACTTAAAACTGATGAAAATTTTTAAAGTTTTTCACGTTTCTACATAACTTAAGTCCCAAAATTAGCTTAACTAAAACTACAATACCAAAAGAACTAGAATAAATTTAGTACATTTTCAAAAAAAATTTTAAAAATATCTGCCTATTATAGTTTAAATCTATCGTTTGTCTGTCCGTACACTTAACACTAAACTTTTACACTGTTTGATATTAAGAAAAGCAATTTTAAGTAGTGATAGGTTTAACAAAAATATAAATTTCAAGAAAGACGAACTTTTTTTAAAGACCCGCCCGCTTATTACGTAGCTACAGCCCAAAAGTCCGCAAACCCCTATATTTAAACTGTTATAATTAGAGTATTATAAGGTATAAGTTTATACCCGTGCAAATTTGTTTGTAAAGCATCGATCTTGACGAGCAACATATAGTGTCAAAGGTACGTATTGAATAGCATGAGAAAGTGATTCGATTCAGCAAGTGTTGCTGTCCGTCCAGCCGTACGTTCGCTTGTGTTAGCAAGATAATTCAAGAACTAAAAAAACTACAGTTTTGAAATTTTCACAAAATTATATTTCAAACAATTTCTAGGTTTCCTATTGATTTTGGTTAAAATCGGACCAATGCTTCGGGGCGCTGCCCGATTTCTTCAAAACTAATAGTGCTGGGGGGATAAATATTACACACGATTAGTTATATAATAGAACAAGCACTTTTATAAATCTTCAAAGTGTTGTGGCTTCATTTTCGAGGAGCTACCATAAAAAGCTCTCAATTTTGTAACTGTGAATCTAAAGTTACGAGGTTAAAAGTAAAACTTGGCAAGTAAAGTACTAAGGCAAACTTGAACATTACTTAAGTAAAATCAAGTAAAAAATACCTACTCTTATTAAATTAAATATACACTCTGATTAAATAAAAAAAATAATTCCATAATTTTATTAATTCCTAAGACTCCTAAAATACTTTTAATCTCATTAAAACTCTAATTTTAATAATAAAAACCAGTTGGCAACTCTATATTTTTATAATAAAAATTCAATATCTCATCGAATAGTCAATCTTTCAAAAAAAAAAAGAAACTTTCTACCATATTTCTTTTTTTTTAGTTATTTAATGGGAACCTTTGAATTCTTTCACATAAGAAAAATTTTTTTACATTTTCCCTTCAAAGTTTTCCACTTTTCTTTTTATTATTTTTTAATTCCGATTCCGATACGAAATATTAAAAAAGAAAGAGTCCTGTCCTGCTTATTGGGTTTTTATATACCTTTTGGATTAAGTTTTGTATATATTTGGTTTTTTGTCCGAATGTTAAAATTAAAGCGGAACAGCATTATATATTGATGTACATATATATATATATATATATATTTCTCTTTTTGTCTTTATTTTTTGGTTTCATATTTGAATCAGGTTCAATTTTTTGATACCATTCTATAGATATTCATTTTACATAAAATTATATTAAAATGTTGTTTTTCAGTTTATGGAGTCAATAATATTTAAAGAATTGAAAAAATTGTTTTTATAAAAACCAAAATATTAAAAAAACAACAGAATTTGGGACAAAAAAGAAATATGGGTTAGTTGTAGCAAAAACAACATACAACAGCATAATAAAAAACCATTTGGTATTAAAAAGGGATGGTAACAACACATCCAAAGAAACAAAAAAATAATATTTATAGGTTTATCAACAGGAAGGAAAGGACATATTAAATAAAAATAATATATTTCCAAAAAAAAGGAGGAAGACCAAGTTGGAGAAACCCCAAAATTCAAAAAACAAAAAAAAAATAATAAAGAAATATATGAAAACTTTATTTACAATTGTTAAGAACATCTGTGGGATATAAATTGAAATGAAATGAATAAATTAGAATATAAAAGTATTAAATTGTTAAAAAATGGATAATATATATATATTGCTTTGTAACATTTTAAGGTCAACGTGTGGCCATAATCATAAAGATTAAAAATAAAAGGCAATTAATGGGTTTTTATAAAAATCACCAGATTTTTAATAAAATAATTACCTAGTTATATGAAAAAGATATGCAGGAAATGCCGTTATAAAAAATTAAAAATATTTGATTACTAGAAAGTAACAAATTTTTCTTATAGTAACTGTTCAATTTGGTTCAAAAACTATGTATTAAGAGACGATTTTAATATTCATCTAAAGAACAGACTCAACCTGGGACTGGGGCAAAAAATTCAGAGCTTCCTAAAAGGGAGTCGAAAATTTCTATTTGGACACACTTAAAATAATAAAACCACATCAAAACAAATATAAGATGTTGTTTATATGTTTCCACATTTTGAAATGTACCTTATAGATAAACTTTGGGGTGCTTCAACTTTATAACGGACGTGCCTTAATACTCCCGTACAATCAATTTGTTTTCCGAAGCTTATACATAATTAAAGGTTCATTAATTTATTTCAAATGGTTTTGATTTGTAAAAACCTAGAATAGACGAACAGAGTAAAACTAAGAGGTGCATTAAATTGTTTCGAAAATCTACCCAATGCCTTTACCATTCAAATTGTAAAATGTAAAATGTGAGGGTCGCGGTAAAAGAGTACAGTGAGAACCATAATAAAAACTACAGAAAAGAAATTGTGAAAACCACGATGCTAATATATATGGCGAGTATTATGTTTATGTGATTTATTATCATGCAATTTAAATCATCATAATCCTTCAAACAATTAAAATCTTAGTTTTTCCATACTTTAGTCATCACAGAAAATTCAAAATACAAAAATTTTTTTGTGAACATTTCCAATTGTGAATAGATAAATGTAGTGGAAAACATTTCTATTCTCCATGTCCTCTATTAATGTGTAAGGGTTGTGAAAAGTTAAATGAATCTTTAATTTTTAACGAAAAAATGGAAAGTTCATAAAATTCTTAAAAAATAACGAATTAAAAGATAACTTTGAATATTGCAATGGAAAAATATTTTAAATATATAACAGACTTATTCTTGTAGTCAGACTAATTACAAACCACACAGAGAATAAGTTTTTCCTTTTATTTTTTAATTCAGTACATCTATGACATGACATTGAACTTTAATCATTTTATAGAAAATAGAATAACAAGTTATTACATTTTAGCATAAAATATTAAAAGTATTTTTGGAAATTCTTAAAAAACAGCTAATCAATATGAAGGTTGTATTTTAATCCAAGTATTTTGCATAAACCTTGCGTGGGTAATACAACTTATCTTCACCTACGTCAGTTTTGGAAAAAAACCAAGATAATCATGAATAAGTACTTAATTATTTTTGTAAATCAGAAATTTTATAATTATTTGAAGGTGTGACGAATAACTAATTTTCTAATTCAATTTTTAGTTAGTTCAGAGAAATTTTTAGTTCCAGATCTAAATTTGGTTCAAAAAATTATATGAGGACAAAGAAGTTTAAACCATTTCCCAATGTACTCAATGGCGTTCAAGTGTATCTCCAAATCATTATTAAAAAGAAGACTTAAGTATTGAATCTTATAAAATTCCACATTCAGATTGTAAGAGGAAATTTATATGAGGCATCCATTCGATTATAGGGCATTCATTCGATTATAGGGCATCCATTCGATTATAGGGCATTAATTCAATCATGGGGTATCCATTTGATAATGGGCATTCATTCAAATCTATTGGAGTAAGTCAGGGCTATCAACGAGTATATAAATATTGTGTGACTAAACAAAGATGTAAATTGTTCAAATGAACGGGCTTAAATATTTGTTTCTCTTGTTTCTCTGGACAAGTAGGTATTCCTGGACCCTGGGCTCTACTGCAGCCAAAACAAATACTTAGTTGTAATTCTATGAAATTACACAAAAAAGAAAAATATGAAAATTGAAAATGGTTCATGCTGGTCTTCACTAAAATATTGGACCAACAGTTATCCAATAATAAACTAGGCACATTTTATCACCCTTAATGCTTTTTTCATTTAAAACCAAAAACGAAAAATAAACAAATTGTTCTTTTTTTAATTTTATTGTAAACTTTGGATTATTCATTATATACCCATAATCTAACTGACACCCCCCTCCCCCCAATCAACCCAAAATTATTTATTACACTCTTTGGCATCATTAATACCTCTCAACCCCTAAATAAATTGGTCAAACTGAGAAATAAAATCAAAATAAAATACAAAAAAAAAAAAAAAATGGAAGAAATAATTTACAGGACATTAGCTGTTATACCGAAATGAAATGGATATATATTTTTTCTCTCTTTCATTTATTTAATTTTAAAAAGAATGCGAAATTTTTTAATTCAAAGTTGTATGTGAGGCTGTTTATTTAAAATTCCTTTATTTATCACAAAGCAGAAAGTTTGCACATTCAATGTTTATTTTGATATTTCATTCTTTTCAATCCCATTGTGTTTATTATAATTCAGTTCCCATTTTTTTTTCAAAGAATTTCCGTTATTTTTTCAAAGACCTACCATACCATGTGTAAAGTTTTCTCTTTGAAAAGCTGCCATTTTTTTAACAAAGAACCAAAACTGATCCTGAAGCTTTTTGTTGCTCTGTCAATACAAACAATAGTTTCAAAGGATTTTTTTTAAGGAACTCTTGTTCCATATTTCAAAATATACATACAAAGGTCAAATTATTGAAATATTTTAATAAAATATTAAATTTAGATTTTTTTGTGTATGTATTGAGCTTGAATGTGTGCCATATTTTTTTAAATTTTTAGTGATAAATTTAATAATAATAAAAAAATAAACAATTTATATTAAAATTGTATTTGTTACCAAGGAGATTTTGTTAAGAAAATCCGTTACGATATTGTGCATGATTTAAACCCACGCTCCGTTGTTTAATAAATCAAGTGGCTATAATATGGATATTAAATCAATTATAAGTATCATATTAAGAAACTAGAACTTAATGGATAAGCGCATATCTTTAGATTTCAAATACAATTACTACACATATGAAAAGTTTTCCCTATCGATTGGAAATTGGAATGAATTGATTTCCAAAGGAAACGTTTACTTTTTAATTTATTTTACTTGATATAGCACAAACAATTCCAAATGTTGTTCTTGATAAATTTTGAAGTTTTACTAACTTTGCGACGAAATTAATTCAAGGTTTAAAAAAAAAAGGTACCTAAGTACATCCATTAATTTTATTTATTTATTTATAAATAATCCCTTACCTGATACAATGTAATAAGGAAGTGATGCCTTTCATTTGGAGGCATTGCAGGTTATACTTGTTATTAATTTTGTAAGAATATCATCTATTTATTTTGCTTATATAACATATTTTATATTTTACTATGTATGTATATTTGTTTACCATGGGGATTTGTAAAGAAAAATTATTTTCCAATAACTTTTTCACAATTAAAAATGCAAGACTCGTATGGAATCAAACTAGCACCCACTCAATTAGTAAGCCAAATGCTTACCTACTAACCCACCGAGGCCTAATTTCTGTTAATATATTAATAATAATTTTAAAGCAATATAGGAAAAGAACTTTCTTTCAAATAAATCTTAAGAGTCTCCATATGCTTAGTGTATATTTGTCATATATAAATCCCATTTGTAATTTGTTGTGCGGTCCAGAGAGTTTTAATATGATGTAATAAATGATTTTTGCCTCTTCATTTGTGATCTTAAGTTGACAGAATTACAAATTTTTAATATAAAACTTTCATTTATTTCAAAAATTTTGTTTCCTCAATATTATAAAATGTTTCTAGTCTCAGATATTTTGGAAAACATCTTATAACGGTACTTATAACGATAATTTTAAAACCGTAGTTCAGATTTCAAACTTTCTAATTAATAACCTACATTCTTAAGTCTTTTGTGTGTGTATATAATTAAAGTGACCTTAACAAACGATTTTCAATTTCTAATAAGTGAAGCCAATTTGATAAGGAGGCAGGCTTACAGATAGACAGATGTACAAAATAAAACTTAAAAGTTTCAAAATATTAAAAAAAAAATATAATTTTATTTCTATGAGATACTCCTTTAAGATACTCCTGTTGTTATACTTTTTATCAAAATCTAGTATTTAAAATATTACATATTAATAAATCATTTCTGATTATGAACAGATGAATTACCATAATTTTTAGTAATCATGGAAATACATAAACATTAAAATCGATATCTCGATACATTTCAAAATTCATTCCGAATATTACTAATATTACCTCCAGCACTTTTAACCTCAAAATTTTTTATTGAAGTGTCAAAAAATCGTCAAATTTAATTGCAAAAATTAAAAAAAAATATTATGTATATTATTTTGTAATTTTATTTCTACATCAAAACAATCTTTTAAGACCATAACCATTCCCAATGTTAAGAAGAGTGGATTTACAATATATTTTATATATTATGAAGTCCTTATATGAAGAATCACAATAAATTGTAAAAATGAAGATTGAAATCTATTCAAAGCTTTGATTAATAGGGTATCTGAAGTACGCTGACAGATAAGTAGAATTAAGAAAAGTGTGTTTACTACATTAGTTACGCATTTTATCAAAATCTAAGAAAAAGCTGAAAAAGATCTTTATGTGCGTGTGTGGGTTCAAAAGTAAAATATGTACATTTGTTTTCACTAATAAAGACACAAGTTCTGGTAATAAGGATTGTCTCAATACAAGGACTACATTCTATCTTCAGATAAGATTGATGTTATAAGTCTAATCCTCAATCGGCAGCCATAGTCTACGATTAAATTTAAAACTCTTCTTGCCATATATAAGTATGTCTTTCTTTTTATAGTAGAGCATGTTCGAACTAGGAATTTACAATTGTGGAACACATCAACACTTAAATTCAATTATAAAGTCAACTTATTCCTCTTCAACTTCACTTTCAATCCTAAATAAAAATGATTTATCCCTCCCTATTCTTTCCCTGTCCTTACTCCTCAAATTATGCAATGTACAAGTAATCCAGTATACCCCACTGGCTACGATGATAATTGATTTTTGCGAGTAGAGTCCAATACCACCAAAGTTCTTAAGTTTTCTAGCTGAATTTTAAGTGTTTGCAAATAATATTTTAAAAAATTTTGTAATATTATCAATTTTCCCCTCCAACTGTCTGCAAATTCAATTCAATTTTTCTTTAACGTTTTTCGAATTCTTATTCCTTTTTTTCACAATGTCTGGATCAAAATTCAATTCATATAGTTATGTATATATATATCCACATTCGTACATATGTATCAGTTCTTATAATATTATATAATAAAATGTATGTATATTTTATTAAATATTCAAGTATTACATAAAAAAATTATTTCAAGTTGAAAACAATTTTATTTTATTTTGTAGAATTCCTAATGGAAGCAACAACGTTATAAATCGGAAGCAACCGCATTATTAGAAGATTTAAAATTTATCTCCGTACATCAATAATAAAACCATTTTTATTTTTATTTTAAATTTTGTGAGGGTTATTCTACTTTAAAATATTTTTGCTTTTGCTGAGCTCTCTTGTAAAATATTTGAAAAAATCTACATATGTTTGTGGAAATGTTGAATTTATTTGTATATGTGTGCTGAAATTTCTTAATTCCTTCATATGTATGTTGAACTTCCTGAAGAATAATCAATGAGAATACATTGGATGTGAATTAACAAATACAATAGGTTCTGAGATATTATTAAAGAACTCACATTATAGAAGAGATCAAAGCTTACATATTGGAAAAACTCAGAGATCGTTATTAAACTGTTGAACACTCAGGAGTTTATAGAGTAAAAGTTAATATTCGTCCCTTTGGTTAGTGTTGAACTTTATTCAAGTAAAACGCTCTCCCTCAATTTTTTACTTTAGTAACAGGCCTTGAACACAGCTAAATATTTGGTATTCGGATAAGAACTAAACTTCATCTTTGCCATTAGTTATACAGTACAGGAATGTGTCCTGTGTAATCCATCAGTTCCATATTGAGTAACTTCGTGAGAATAGGCAATGACTACAATTAAGGGTTTTTAAAAGCACGTGTCTGTTCCGATTTTGTAACTTTGAAAAATGGTAAGGATTATAACTATACAGTGGTATCCAAGTTGAGAATACGTTCTAGTACTAGGATTGTTTATCTATTTGTAAGACCCCCTGTTTTGTTCTCTGTCAAGATGTTCCTTCGCTGTTTGAGAGATTCGACACAAAAAATATACAATTATATTGCATATAGGGCTAAATTAACCTTTTGCAGATATGAAGAAGTTTAGCGGAAGAAAATACACAGCTAGTTTGTACAGGCTGTCGATCAGGAAGCATAATTTTTTTGTACTGAAGTGTCCTCGTATCAAATGTTACAGGAATCTGCTACCTATTTTTAGATTTAAGGGAAGGCATAAGAATGTTATCAACGAAATCGGGAACTAAATTGGAAAAAGACCACAAGAAAGATTTTTCAATAGGCAAATAAAGACTAATGCGAAACGTATTAAAATTTAATTAATGGACCCTTATTTCCAATATTCAAAGCTTTAAAGTATAATATTTTTGCACATAAGAGATTTGAAGTATTTTCAAATTTCAAGTATTACAAACGAAATATCTATCCTATTATCGCATCCCTTTTCCAATGCTGAAGACTTGAATTTCTTTTCAATAATGAAAAATGATTATGACAAGTAATTATTATGAATGGATTCTTAGAGATGTATTAAGGATGTATATGAATTTAGATCTACATAGATTATGATATACTTAAAGGATTCACTTAAGGGAATAAAATAAAAAAATAAAAAAAAGGTTTAATTTGTAAGATGTTGATGGTAAAGAAAATTTACTTCAAAAATGAAAATAAAAAAAAATAAAACATAATTTATCTTCTTTTAATTGTTTATAAAGAAAATAAAGACATTTTATGAAGAATTATTAATGTACCTTAGAAATAAATACACACATATGTTAGAAAATGGAAAATTTATTGAAAAATCGTGTTAGTAATTTTTTTTTAATTTTCTTTTTTTTTCATTTTAAAACATACTTGTAAATTGAAATAAAGTTAAATTTATCTTCTGTTTAACTAACATTGAAAAATTTTAACAGTTTTTACTAAGTGGATCGAAGACATTTTCATACATGGTACCCCAAATTTGACGACAGTAATGAATTACATATTAAAGAGGAAAGCAGAAGGTTTTATAGTAGGAGGTTGTATATTTTATACAATATTTTAAGTAATTGATCTTGCTAATTTTTTTTTTTGCGAGGAAATGGAACGCTCGGAAGCCATCCATTGACTTTAACGCACCAAAACCACACCCTTTTTGAATCAAACTTTAAGAAGGAACCTGTGATACAAATGTACAGTATGGTTACAGGAATGGGAATATGAAACGATTTTAGGATTGTGTTGAGGTTGTTTGGGAATTTAGGATTTTTAGAGATGAGAAAAATTTGGAGGGATATTGAGAAGAAAGATGTTAATATTCTTCTTTAATTTAATTAAGTCGTACACATACAAACTACCAACTTTAGAAACACATTGGACGGATGCGATTCAATAATCTCGATATGCGCATAACAAACGAATTTCCATAAGCCGTGTTTCGCCATCTTAATAATTCGACGCAGTAGGGATGAACATCTGTTGCACTCCTTGTTTCACGTTGGAATACTTTGAGTATAGACATTAATTGTTTTATTTCTTTAGAACAGGTGTTTGTCTCCACTAGGTATCTATAAAATAGGGTAAAAGGACCAGACTGTTCGCCGATGGCTTATTGGAGTGAGCGTTGAGGTAACACTGGTATCATTTATAAGACAAATAGCTCTGTTTTGCACTTTATCAAGATATACCACCGCCAAATGGGATGCACCAACCCAAATATGTGCATTATACTCCATTTTTGGTCTAATATATGTTTTATAGTAAGTTAATAGTAAGATAGGGCGGGAAGTAAGCCTTTCGGAAAAAATTTTGGAAATTGGATGGGACTTTCTTCCACTACTTCTCTTTACATTGTATTCAAACATTGAAAGACACTTTGTATAGGCTTTACAATCTTTATTCTTCTCTTATCATCCAAATACAGAGCGAGACACTCTGTAAAATAATTCTTTTAAATCCCCATAATTTTTATTTAACATTATAAGCATCAAGTTAAGTCATAAACAGAAATTTATAAGTATACTAGCTAATACCCGGTGCGCGTTGCTGCGCCTCTTAATGGTTAAATTGAAGTTGATAATACTGCAAAAAGTTAACACAAAAATTACACACGGTTTACACATGTAAATTTTAATATGTATGAAAGCAATCTTTTTAAAAAGATTTTTCTAGGATTATTCTAGTAATTTTTGAAACTTTCTGTAATTCAAAGCAGTACAAACTACTTTCCAAAATTTGACGTAATTTACTTCCAAAAAAATTTTTTTGACTAATCGTAGGACCGACTGTTAACAGGCTTAACTCCATTTTCAAGTTGCTTCACATATATAAAATTTGAGGTCAACCGGTCAAATCGTTTCTAATTTAGAGTAAAATAACTAAAAACTTTATAAAAAGCTGTTGGGCCGCAATGGGTTAATGGAACTTAACAAAATTTATTTTGGGGCTTTCTTGAAAGCCAAAGCAGAATTTCGTAAAATCGGACAAAATTTGGACCCAAAATTTTTTTTGACCAACCGTCGGCCCGACATGGGTTAACAAATTCCAAAACTGTTAATAGTGTCTACTCAATTCTCAAAGATCATCACGTATACAAAATTTGAAGTCAATTGGTCAAACAGTTTCGAATTTAGAGTAAAGTATTGAAAAAACCTATAAAAAGCTGTTGGGCCGCAATGGGTTAATGGAATTTACCAAAATTTTTTTTGGGGCTTTCTTTTAAGCCAATGCAGAATTTCGTAAAATCGGACAAAATTTGGACCAAAATTTTTTTTGACCACCCGTCGGCCCGACATGGGTTAACAAATTCCAAAAATTTTAATAGTGTCAACTCAATTCTCAAGGAGCATCACGTATACAAAATTTGAAGTCAATTGGTCAAACAGTTTCGAATTTAGAGTAAAGTATTGAAAAAACCTATAAAAAGCTGTTGGGCCGCAATGGGTTAATGGAACTCAACAAAATTTTTTTTGGGGCTTTCTTTTAAGCCAAAGCTGAATTTCTTAAAATCGGACAAAATTTGGACCCAAAATTTTTTTTGACCACCCGTCGGCCCGACATGGGTTAACAAATTCCAAAACTGTTAATAGTGTCTACTCAATTCTCAAAGAGCATCACGTATACAAAATTTGAAGTCAATCGGTCAAACTGTTTTCATTTTAGAACAAAGAAGTTTAAATAATTGCACCACAGCCCCAACTTGGCGGTCCGTTAGAGCAAAATTTTTGGGCCACGATTTCCTTCCGTACCCAAAAACCCCTATACACAAATTTTCATGAAAATCGGCTGGGCAGTTTAGGAGTCTATTCGCTACAAACAAACAAACAAACAAACAAACAAACAAACAAACAAACAAACTTTCATTTTTATATATATAGATTTAAGATATTGACTCTTTAAGATTTTATATTAAAAAGTCACTTGTAAAATATAAAATTAAATTGTAAAATGTTCTAGATCTCATTTTGTGGACCAAGATAAACTTAAATATTTGGAGACATATAAACATATAGATTTGTTCATGTTTTATAACATATTCTTTTATATAAATCTGTCTGGATTGGATGTTGTGAATTATAAATAACTAATAAAAGACTAATAAAAGAAATTTTAATCGATTTATAGAGATTTATTCATTTATTTATTTGTAGTATCAGACAATAGTAAATATTGCCTAATATTATAATAATCCTTTGTCGATTTGGCATTTAGGCTTCTTATTAAACTATAATGATATATAATAAGTTTTTTATTAGATATGATCCGACCAGCATTTAATGAACCAGAGACCCTTCGATAGAAATGTCGACGTCCTTTGAAGAACATGAGTAAAACAAAAGTATATATCAAGGCAAACATCTGAATTGAAGAAGGTAGCTATTTAACACCATAGTCATATCTCTGATTAAGAAAGATTATAACAGTGTATAAAATAATGCTTCCCAGATAACTCAAAAGTACTTCAAAATAGTAAGTGAATAGAATATGAAATTAATAGGAATCATAATATGAGGAAAAATTCATTATATAGAAAGTTCTGCGTCTTCCTTTCAGGATTTTTTTAGCATTTTTCCAGTACTGAATTAAAGTACTTAGTTCTTTCCAGTCCTTTTTCAGAATTTTTTCAGAAATGTTATATTACTGTATTTTGTATTAAAGATATATAAATATTAATTATTTATTAAGCCACTGGAATTCGAAACTGGGCCCTTTAACCACTGTACCTCCCAACAGAAATTATATTGTTATTTCATTAATTTTCACGGAACTTCAAAACTGATTCAATACTTCTCCAGTACGAATAATAACGATTTGAAAAAACGTATACAAAAAAATTTCTTTTTTTCTATGACAATTTAAAAAGTCATTTCTATGTGGTTGTAACTGCTGAACTTAAGTTATTAAAATTATGATTCGGCCCTATTCATCATACAAATGATTACCAAAATCAAAGACAGAAAATATTATAACAAATTTGTCTAAATAAAGATAACAAATCAATATATATTTCTTTTAAAGAAAGGTGATTAAAGTTTCCAATGAAATATGATGGCAATCATAAAATCAACTTTCCATATACATACTATTAAAAATCATTTCAAACCGATTAATTTTTATTGCAATTTTACAAAAAGTGGGACATAACACGCAATATTCGAATTAATTTTGATTGATAAATAAAAAATAAATATATATATTTTTGATTTTGATTGTGTCACGTTCTCGAAAAAAAGATTTATATATATAGTTTGTTGTTTTTGGTTTTCTTTTGTTTATCTTGTTAGTTTCAACTTAATTTTCTTTGACATCTTGTATAAGAATGTGTGGCATGCGAACATGTGAACACATGTAAATAACTATTTATCATTTCATATAATTCATGTTTTATTTTACATACGGTATTGATGAAGGACGAAGAAATTGAACGTTTAACATAATGAAATATTTTTAAATAATTTCCTTTGTATGAAAAATTAATTCAAAGAATTTCAACTCTATATGAAACGAGGAAGAGTGTAGTAGAGTAGACTGTGTCAACTCTGGGACACCCGTATGACCGTAACATATACATTATATCATCCGGTTAATTACTTTTGGCAAAATTTCAAACATTCAGCTTTATTAGGTGTAGAGTAATGCTCATATAAAAGAAGGAGTTGTATGGCAGCTACTCGAACCCTTTGCAGTAGACCAACCAAATTTTGCAGTAACTTTGGCCATTACACTAAACTATTTTTGGCAAAATTTCAGACACCCAGCTTCATTTGGTGTAGTGTAATCCTCATATAAAAAAAGGAGTTGTATGGCAGCTACTCGAACCCTCAGCAGTAGACCAACTAAATTTTGCAGTAACTTTGGCCATTACACTAAACTATTTTTTGCAAAATTTCAGACACCCAGCTTCATCAGGTGTAGTGTAAAGCTCATATAAAAGAAGGAGTTGTATGGCAGCTTTTTTATTGCAATTTTACAAAAAGTGGGACATAACACGCAATATTCGAATTAATTTTGATTGATAAATAAAAAATAAATATATATATTTTTGATTTTGATTGTGTCTGCAGTAGACCTCTGCAGTAGACCAACCAAATTTTGCAGTAACTTTGGCCATTATACTAAACTACTTTTGGCAAAATTGCAGACACGCAGCTTCCATAGGTATAGAGTAATGCTCATATAAAATTAGAAGTTGTATGGCAGGTACTCGAACCCGTGGACCAAAATGGCTGAATTTAAAACTCGATTCCGTTTTTTGCATAATAACGAATTTGTGAAAATTTGATAATCTTAGCTCCTTTACTTTTTGAGTTATCGTGATGACGGACGAACGGACGGACGGACATACATAGCTAAATCGATTTATTTTTCGATTCTGATCCGATCCATACACTTGAGTCTATATCTACCCCCCCTCCTTCTCTGCGTCACAAACGTAATGGCAAATTTATTATACCCTTGGACTATATAGTCATACGGGTATAAAAATAAAGTAATTGAGTAATAATACTTAATAAAACAAAAAAAAGTAATTACTAATCATCTAAGTACTTGTTGAACTATATACCATCATCAGCATTATTTGAAAAAAAAACACCTGTTATATTATTAAGTAATATAAAGCTGTTAACAAAATTAACAGTAATTCCAATGATTATTTGAATTCTGAAAAATTTTATTCATCAAAACAATGACTTGTGAAATTATTGCATGAAATTTAAAAATAGGTACTCGATTTTGTAATCAATATTTTAAGCGCGTGCTTTCAATAACTAGAAAATATTTATTTAGTAAAAATATTTACAAAAACATCTGATTGAATTGAAGGTAAACAAATTATTTAAACAAAAAAATTGCTTGCAATAATAGGTTTGAAAACAAATTTAGAACGAAAACATGACTGATAATAATTTATTAGAATTCATTTGAAAAATGCATTAGTTTCCACTTGAACCCACTTGTTAAAAATAGATTAATATTTTAAGTGTTTACAGTTATTAATTATTATTTTTCGCATAGTAATTGTAATACTACTCGTATGATAATTAAATTTAAAACTTCTTCTAAAATTAGAAAAATAAATACTAAGTATTTGAAAAATCTTATAATAAACTTCAAATTGCTTTATTGTACGCTTTGAGTTAATGTACAATTGAGTGTTTTTTGAATTGCGAATAAAAAAGTTTCGTAAATTTGTAACGAAAGTAAATACTTTTTACAAGTACTAGCACTGTATTTAAAAGTCTTTCACCTCAAAATTATTTCAGATGATACGAATACAAATACCTAAATCTCTTTATATTTTAATTTAGAAGATAGTTTCAATTCAAATTTTGAAAACTTAGGTCCCACTACCATAGATAATTTTTTCACAACATTTGGAAAAAATCTTTTCGGAATTTTAAGAACCAACCTAAAGCGTGCACGGCTCTGTGTTTTTTTTAATCCTTTCTATGTAATTATAATTACAATATTAATTATTTTGTTTATGTTATATATTGTGATTTGTAGAGATATAGAGATTTGTAAAGAAAAATTACTTTTCAATCAAATATTGTATGCCCTGAACGGGAATTGAGTCCGTACTCTGTAGGTTAGAAAACCAAATGCTTACCCACTACATCACCCAGTCCCCATGGCTTTTGTAATACAATTTTCCTATTGAAGAATTAATAAATTTTCTATATTAGACTCAATATATCAAGTCATAACATAATTTTCTAATGGTACTTTTATTAATCACATAGGAATGTGGTTTAGGTATACCTAAAAATTTAATTTGATTATTTTCAATTCAATGGCAAATATTAGTAATAAATTTAAAATAATCGATATTGTTTTAAGATCTTCCGAAAATTTTCATCATATTTCTACAAATCCTTAAAAAAAAGTCTTATGCGAACGGAACAATATTAAAAAATTCACAAGTAAAAGTTTTTTATAATTATATGACAAGTATCTAACTACAATTGTAAAATCTTGAATTATTTTGTTAATATCTATTAATTTTTAATAAGTATAGAATCTATTGAAAAATATTAATTTACTATTTTTTTAACTTTTCCGAAGTTCCGTTTTTTTTGTTTTTATTAGTTCAGTAATAATTTATTCCATTTAGGTTTGGCTAAGTCTGGATGCTATTGTTGATATTCAACTTCAATAGAAGCAGAACCAAATGAAAAAGTATTTAGATAAGCCTTTAACACTTAAATTTGTAATTCTCTTAAAATCACTTAAATTTTGAAAGCAATCTAATTATATAAACAACTCACATGTTGCAAACCAGAAAAATACAGCGTCAGTGTCTTAAAGTGTATAAAACTAAATTGACAAGTAATGTCATCACACCTTCGCTGAACTCAATTAAAAATGATCAAACGAATTGCAGTAGGCTGGGTGGCACAGTGGTTAGAGTGCCGACCTTTCGAATCCCCGTGAAAGTGAAAAAACTTTTCTGGTTTTCGACTCGACTCAGCTACCATTCGTCATTGGGTTCAAATTAATGACTTAGTCAATAATTAAATAATTATATTTCTCTAATAAAAAGTACATTAATATAACAATATAAAAAAATGCAAAATACAAACAAATAATTTAATTGAATAATATAACTCACAGATATAGAATTGAAAATAGAATTGTATCAATTGAAAATCTAAGATTTTTCTGCATGTTATAAGCCCTTGTACTATCTCATGTTTAAACTGTATGTGGAGTTTATTAAGATCAATTCTAATAAAATAATATAATATGATCCCTGTGTCAAGATTTACCTATGATATAGAAAGGCTTATTTGCCTAACAGTTGGACAATTAGCGCTTAAGAAATAAAAAAAAATCTTTTCAATTCTAATTAATATTTTTTAAATTAACTTGAGAATATTCTTAAATTTACTCAGATTGTCATCTGCCTCGCTTTAAACTATTTTAGCCCATAAACCGTACCGCATCGTTAGAGTAGTAGAGTTAAAGTAATCAGTAGAGTACGTTATGAACCAATATAAGTAATAATTTCTTCAAAAAAGTTTTTAAGATTAAAATTAGGTTAAGATTTATAAGATAATTATTAAATTAAATTAATTTATATATGAATAAATAAATTAAATTCTATTGGAATGTAGGTCACTTCCAATCATTTTCAGAAGACTCATTGCATATTCAATTATTGTTGGAAAACTTCTTAATTGAAAATAAAAAATTTTAAAATTCTAATTCTTTTATTTCAGAGTTTTTTTTATATTCGCTTATATATTAGGATAAATCCCAAGATATCAAGCTTCAAAATCTTTTTGATTTTTTTTTTGTATTAATACTCAAAAATAAAAATAATATTTAAATAAAATTTAATTTTTAATTTCATTTCTTTATTCCAAAATTTCTATTTAAAATAATTTTTTTTGTATTTAAAATTTTTTCTTTTTTTGCGGTACATAAACCATCTCTTTTTATTACTATTTCCATCTCTTTTATATCTTCTTTTATTCATCCTAATTTAATTAAATAAGTTTTTTTTTTTTTTTAATTTTTTTTTTTGTGGATAAATTAATTTTGCATAAAGACGCGATGTTCTCTGAGAGATGCGATGTTATGCTTCTATAGATATTCTGTTAAGTGTTTTAACAATCATCAACAGTTCCGAGCTTCATCTCCTACCATTAGTCTGGGTAATTGTTATCCTGCCTATTAAAGGGACAATTTTTTCGCTTTTTTTTTTTCAAATGCTTTAATTTGTTTTTTTTTTCTGTCTTTTTCTTTTCTTTTCTTGTCTCATTCTTTCATTAAAGTATTAAAATAGAAATAAAAAAATAAAAATTAAATAAATAAAAATAAGAAATAATCGTCTGAATATTGAATATATTTTAAAATTTTTTTTTTTAATAGATTTTTAAAAGATTTTGTAAAAATGTGCTTATAAAGTTTCGCTCTGTCCGTCCGTTCGTCCGTTCGTATATTTACAAAAACTTTTAGAAAGAAAAGAAGTTTTAGCTGCGGGTAGATTAAGCAAAAAAATTTCTTGGAAAAACTTTTTTCTGTGGCCCCACCCGTTATCTAGCTGCAGCCACCCCCAAAGGCTGAAAAAGTCCTTTATTTAAATTTTTATAACTAGAGTTTTATTTGGTATAATTTCAATCTAAAAAAAGTAGACAGCTGCTTTCATAAGCTTTATAAAAATATTTGAATTAAATGTACAGGGTTGCCACTCGATAGTAAAATAACTATTATGCGAAGCTCAATTTTTGTAAAATGTTTGGAACGGTTAGATGGTCAGAAGTTGGAGTTAGTGATGAACATTTTTTCCTCACGTCCCCTGTTTAGGAATCGTAAGGAATCGAAAATTTAAATTTTGCTATTTTTAAGCACCTTTCCAAACTTTTTTTTAGTAATATACAAAATTTAAAGCTCTAACCATATATTCTAACATGTGTTAAAGGTTTTCCTTAAATTTAAAAGGAGTTTTCCCATTTTTATAAATCTCCTTCTTTAAAAACCCTTGGGTTTTTTCATCACTTGTTTATGATTCTGCCTTTTTCTAGTACAAATTTTCATTATTTTTTTTTAAATCGAAATAAATTGCTAGAAACTATAATTGGCATTTATTTTCTCCACAGTATTGTTAATATTATCATCACATCAGAGAGAATAAAAAACTGGAATACAACAGACATTACCATTGGTATATATAAACTATCTATACCACAATATCTATGCTATAGTATCTACTATGGATTGATATTAAAATAAAAATGCGAGGAAAAATGAAAATGAAAGAAAAGAAAAAAAATCACCAAAACGGAAAATTGAACAGATTTAATGACAAAACGTAGGCTGCTATCATTTTAATACGATTATTTTAATACGATTATATTAGTTATATTAAAATAGGCGGACCAATGAAAAACAAAAGTGGCGAATTGATTAATTGAGTTAGATTACAAAATTTCTTATTCGTTTTGAAGTTACAAAGTTTTTAAAACAGAGGGTAGGATGGGAAAAATGTTTCTACCGAAGTATTTAAAGAAATTCAATAGGCTAAGCAAGATAGTGTTGTGTTGGGTATAAGAAAGTCTCAGAAGACTTTAGAGTACCAAGATGTCAACGAAACTAACTTTGAGATAAAATAACAGATCAAATGTAAAGTAACGGGAAACGGGTTGAAATTTGAAGATGCATTAGCAAGCGAAATTTAGTAAGTGAAGCAAGTTGGATCTTCCTATTTGAGCATAAACTTAGTCTTCCCACAAAGGCTCACAATTACATTTATTTTAATTTAAATTTTATCCAATTTTAAACATTTCCCCTGGTTCATTCCAAAACTTTTAACTCAAAAATAATGAGTATAATGAAAATTACTCTTCATTTAAAATTGTCCCACTTATTTTCTCAAGGTTTTATATAGTACTTGAGACGAATATTTCACTTCTAAAATGGTAATTAATTATAAATTAAAACCAAAATAATAAATAAAATAAATAAATAAAATTATTTGAGAATAAAAGTGAAGAAAATGGTGACACTGAATAATTACAATAAAAATACTTGAGAATTATTTTGAGTGTTATGCTTTCCTCGATGTTTTTGGATCAAAATATTCTTTAATATATATTTTAATTTAAATTATGAGTTTTTAAATATTTGTCTAGCTACAGCCTAGCTACTCCACATTCAACTCATGATTGATTGATTGGTGTAAGTGACTGGCCCCATACGAACATCGAGACAATCATCATAAGTAGTGCTTTGGTACCACTTTTTTAAACAGCAGGTAACTACATTTGATTTGAACCTATTTCATTGGACAGATAAGAATCTAACCCTTCCTGAAGGTTCATAAATATCAAAATCGCTTAAATCGTTGAGTTTAAAATTAACCCAGAATTACTCAACTCATTTTCTAAAATTAAAGTAAGTTTCTCATTGAGTATAGCACAACCTGCCTTGAAGTTTAGTAGTTTGAGTGGTTTATTAAAAAAGTTTAAAAATATTTATGATATTTCGAGTGAATTTTAAAATTTCTGCATTCCACTTAACAAATAACGGTAATACCATTTAACATCGCTTTAGAAGCAAATGCCTTTTAAAGTGCCTAAAATTTGTTTTTCTAATTGATTTAAATAACCAAAAGGAGCCGATTCAGATACTGTTACTTTTCGAGGTGGCTCTTCAAATTTAAACTACTACACTTTCAATGAAGATTAATACGACTTGATACCGCTTAATTGGATCTAGAATTGCTTCTTGACTTGATTTAGATTAAGTTGTATCTAGTGTACAATTTTCCAATGTAAGAATGATTTTTGTACAAGATAATCGATGCGGATTAATAATGTATCTATCTTATAATCTTATACAATAACTATGGCAAAAGAAACAGTAGTTTACTCATAATCTAAAACGATTTTTTGAGTGCCCTAAGCTTCTTTAACGTTCAAATAAGTAAGGAAGTGAAAAATATGTGATTATAAAAAAAAAAATCGTGGTTAACTTGAATATTTAATGCAAAACCACGATTGTCGACGCATAAAACATAAAATTAAAGTTTTGTCATTATAAAAATGTCTTTAACACATACTAGTCCTTTTATGTCCTATGATAAATAAAAAGATGTAGGTTTTTTTCTTCTAATAACATAAAAGTCGTAAAAAAATTTTCCAAATATTTAAACTTAGAAATAAAACATATACTCATATAATATTATCTTGAGATATTATGTCAGAATCAGAAAACTGAAAATGTTGAAAAACTTTTTTTTTAATATTTTATACAATATTATAAAAAAAATTAATAAGAATTTTTTTTTGAAGACTAAACATTTGTAAATGTCATAATTTTGGTGGAAAATTTTGACAAGGTCACGCAATTCAAATAAAATTTTATATATTTAATATTAAATTTAATAACATGTCAGCAAATTATTTTTTCAGCTTTGTTTAATAAAATTATACGGAATTCTATTCGTGATAAGCTAAATAGGAATGAAAGAATTTCAAAAACTATCTTAGAACTATTTAATAAATTGGTATAAAACAGATATAACATGACATTATTTTGAATTACTATTCATTGTTATGAACTTGAGTTTCATAAAGTCATTCTTGGATTGAAATTTCATCTGAAATACTGCCTTGAAAGTAATATGTCAGTGCTTAAATTTTTGAAAAACTTGAATTCTCTAATAATTTTTAAGATTAAGAAGGGTGAGAAGTCGCCAAGAAAATAACAGTATATTATTATTTCAGTTAGTCTCAATACCATTTCCAATAAATTCTCTCACATTATAACTTGAGTTTTCAAGGAGTCGTTCTTTTGAAATATCAAAAAAAAAGTAAAATATAATACATAATAGGGCTGCTCTATAAATTTGAGATATTTTCATCATTCGGAAAGGACCGCAAATCAGATTATTACAACCGGAATTTTAAATGGGCTGAAGATGATCTCAATAACTCTTTTTGGTGACATTTAGATATTATATAAATAGCCGAATCAAATTATGATATATGAAGAAAATCCAGGGTAAATCCAAGAACTCTGAAATTTCGGAACTTTTTTTTATTTCTTACCTCCAAATTGTGGAACACATTACCCCCATATGTGTTTCCAAATTCATATAGCTTAGTTCATTCAAAAATTCAAGAAGGAAATCAACTTATACCTCTTGGGTTGCCCATTCAACCTTTGATAGACATATATATTTATGTCTTATCACTACTTTTCAGCTATTATACTGCGCAAGCAAGCTAGGGTGCTTATCCCATTATTTTGATTATGGCGGAAGGTTGTTTTAGTTGAGTAAAAATCTCAAACTACCTGGAGGATTAGGATTTCAGGTGCCTTTTAAAGGTTTTTTCCTCTCTAAGAAAAACAAAAGGGAAACCCAGGCTATTTAGAAAACGAAATCACAGTACCATGTAGTCCAAATATTTTCCAATTTTACATAACTACAATTCCTTTTTCCGAATCTTCAGTTTCGAGGATAGGTTCAGTGATGTGATACATTTTAAATTAAGCATATGGTTAATGTGATACCTTTAGTTTAAACCTTAAGAGTTTTAAGGATTGCAAATGTTAAATCAACAATAAATATTTGAAATTAACTATAATTTCAACTGGAATCAGACTATTTGGGCAAATCATGAAAAGTTGGGCAATTCAAAATAAAACATTTTGAGTTCAATAAATATAACTTTAA
Organism: Dolichopus griseipennis; assembly: GCA_963082915.1. Lineage (NCBI taxonomy): Eukaryota > Metazoa > Arthropoda > Insecta > Diptera > Dolichopodidae > Dolichopus > Dolichopus griseipennis. Next base: position 19,430,006 of record OY720441.1, on the reverse strand, counting down.
TTTAAAAATGGAAGGATTTGGATGTAAAAAAAACGAGGAAGAGTGTAGTAGAGTAGACTGTGTCAACTCTGGGATACCCGTATGACCGTATCATATACATTATATCATCCGATTAATTACTTTTGTCAAAATTTCAAACATACAACTTTATACTTTATGAAGTGTAGTGTAGTGGAATACTCATATAAAAGAAGGAGTTGTATGGCAGCTACTCGAACCCTCTGCAGTAGACCAACCAAATTTTCCTGTAACTTTGGCCATTACACTAAACTATTTTTGGCAAAATTTCAGACACCCACCTTCATTAGGTGAAGTGTAATGCTCATATAAAATAAGGAGTTGTATGGCAGCTACTCGAACCCTGTACAGTAGACCAACCAAATTTTGCAGAAACTTTGGCCATTACTCTAAACTATTTTTAGCAAAATTTCAGACACCCAGCTTAATTAGGGGGAGAGTAATGCTCATATAAAATAAGAAGTTGTATGGCAGCTACTCGAACCCACTCCACTAGATCAACCAAATTTTGCAGACACTTTGGACATAAGACTAAACTACTTTTGGCAAAATTTCAGACACGCAGCTGTAATAGGTACAGAGTAATACTCATATAAAAAAAGGAGTTGTATGGCAGCTACCCGAACCCATGGACCAAAATGGCTGGATTTAAATAGCGATGACGGCTATTGAAAAAAAACGAACTTGCGAAAATTTCAAGATCCTAGCTCCTTTAGTTTTTGAGTTATCGTGCGGACGGACGGACGGACATACATCGCTAAATCGATTTATTTTTCGATTCTGATCCGATCCATACACTTGAGTCTATATCTACCCCCCCTCCTTCTCTGCGTTACAAACGTAATGGCAAATTTATTATACCCTTTGGCTATATAGTCATACGGGTATAAACATCAAAATGTCAAAATTTCACTGACATTTCAAGCGAAAAAACAAATTAATTTAAAAAATTAAAAATTTCATTTGATTTCTCGAACTAGTCTATCATATGTAATTTTTGACATTTAAGAGAGATTAATTTGATTAATTTTGTGCATTCTTATTTATGAGTTGGTTTTGAGTGGAATTTTGAGTTAATTAAAATAAAACTCAAAAGTACAACCCTAGTGTATTAAATTGCCTTAAATATATATATATTAATATACATGATATATTAATATATATGATATATTAATATATATGATATACATCACATATACCCAGTTTAATCAAATCTTTATAAATTATAAAATCTGTAATTCCTATAATTGCATGGTTGGAAATATTTTCACGCCAATTACATTTGTTACTTTTATTAATAATGTCTAATATATTATATATTATAAACATATATATAAATTATAAATATATATATACAAATTTATATAGCTCTATATTTCTCTAACTCTAACTATATATTTTAGAAATAATATTTTAGAATTTTTTTAAATTGAAATCAGAAAAATTCAATTAACTTTGATTATATTGTCGTCCTGCTCAAATAGATACTGACACATAAATTTTGGTATTTTATGTTAGAAAATTGTTTTTTTTTTTCAAATTTATTTTTTTGTCTGCGAAAAACAAAACGGAAAATGGAAAAATAATAGAAAAACCCTAAAATGAAATAAATTTAGAAAGAGACATAAAGAAAATTTTATGAAAATAAATGTATATTGTAGATATTTAATTTCAATATAGAATTCATGACTATTTTTATACATTTAATAGAAATTTAAAAAAAAAATTTACCAAACGCCCCAACCAACTCATTTTCATTTTAATTCTTTATTTAAATGTTAATGTATTACTGTTTTACGTATAACACTTTTAAGTATAACATATTTTATGCCCTATTCGATAGCGTGACCAAATATTTTAATGTGAAACATGTTTCTCTGATGTTTTCATTAAATGTTAAAGTGTTAGAAGTCAGGTAATTTTTTAGATATATAGTTATTCAATGAATAACTTAATAAACGCTTACAACTGAACTCATTTCAGCAAAATTCAAAGGTCAATCAATGTATGAACCAACCATGGCTTAGCTTTACGTTAAAAGCTTTGGTATTTGTGTTTTAAATATACTTACGTTATATTATTTAAGAATTGGGGTCAAAATCTTGATTAAGGAAATCCCGTTATTACAACGCCTCGTTTCAGAAAATCTGATTTTTAGAAAATCTGGTTTTTAGAAAATCTGGTTTTTAAAAAATTTGGTTTTTAGAAAATCTCATTTTTAAAAAATCTCGGTTTATAAAATCTCTGTTTTTAAAATCTTAGGAATTCTAGAAAATCTCTTGTTTGTTTATTATATAAAAAGCTAATAATTTTGATCTTGCATCTAGAACTTAAATCCTTAAAAATCGAGATTCGTGAGATCGAGAGATTTAAAAAAAAAAACGCGAGATTATCTAAAAACAAGATTTTCTAAAGCGATATTTTAAAAAAATCATTTGCAAAGCCGAGGTTTTGTGACGCTCCCATTATTAGGTTCATACCGTATATGAAAAGTTAGACCCAATTAGTCAATAATATTCAAAGAAGTAACATAATAATGACTATTGTGTAAGTCAGCAAAAAAACAGTAATCAGGGCGCTGTTACACCAAAAAAATTATAACTAAACAAATAATAATTTTTGGATAAGTGATAGATTTTTACTAAGAATGCTTATTTGATTATTTGATTGGTCATAATTTGTGGTGCGATAGGGTCCTGATTATAATTTATTAGAGCTAACTGTTTTACAATATACTAGTACTGCCCAACACTCGAAATTCGAGCTAATGTATGTTGGGTTCGAATTATTATATATAATTTGAGATAATTTATAAATTCTACGAAATAATTAGGTTTAATATTCAGAAGTAGACAATGACTTGTTCGTAATCCCCATTTCTGTTTATTTAACAAACGAAGTTCTTTAAAAAAAGCGTAGCAAAGGATTCCACCTCCAAAAGATTCCATGTCTTAGAGAAAAGATTTTCAAATGTCTTACAATACGTAAAAATATCTTTGGTAGAACGCGGGAAACGTCGGCACTCTAACAACTACACCACTCAGTCGTTAAGTATCATTCTCTATTATGTAACTACTCACCACTCAACCACTCACCAGTCAAACACATTTCATACCTAATTCATTAAAATTCAAAAATTTCAATTTTTAAAATGGTATTATTTTCAAATATCATTTTTGTTTGTTTGTTTGTTTGTTTATTTTCGATCTAATAACACATAAATAGAAAATTAATGTTGCGCGATGTCAGTTGTTTTTATATATAAATACGCTTTTGTAAAATAACAGTTTTATAATAAATTGAAAATATTATATTTTAACGGTATTCTATTTAATTTTTATTTTTCTTTTTTTGATTATTTTATATTTTTTTGTAGTACGTTCTAAGGGAAATTCAATTCCCTTCAGGATTTATTTTATTTGTTATTTTTTCTCCCACTTTTTTTTCTGTGTTTTCTTTTTTTAATATCATTATTTACAGTTATTATATTCCGCAGAAAAAAGAAAAATTGAATATAACGGCAGAAATAGCTACTACTTTTTTTTTTGTAATATAAACTATGAAATAATTTAAAAAAAAAAAAATTATTTTGTATCTGTATTTGTAAAATTGATATTACATTTTCCATTTGATTGATTTTAATATTGTATGGGTCCTGTGCAAGGATGTACAGTTATATTTGTGAGTATTAAAACATAGAGATCATAAAATTTAATATAATGGTTGTTTAATTGATTTTATATTGTAAATGAATAATTAAATGGTAGCATTATTTTTTATTTCTATTATTACGGAATATTTAAGAATAAATACTTATGTATAATTTGTTCTGAAGATATTTAATTGAATGTTTTTAGCTAATTTATGTTTTTTCAGTAAAGAAAGTAGCAAAGAAAGTAGGATAATACAATATGAGCATTTATATTATTGGAATCGATCTCTAAAAATTTTACGCGCAATTCCACGATCTAGAAGCTACCTTTAATGTTTTAATAAGTACCTACAGAATTATGTGGTCGTGATGTCAACATTAACTTAAGGTTACAATTCCTAAAATGTTTCATCAGGTCAGTTTTATTATATGGTGTAGAGGTCAAGACATTCAAAAAAGCTATTATAAACATATTTGAGATGTGGATCTATAGACGTCTGCTAAAGACATTTTGAAAGTTATATCAATAAATTCTACAAAGGCAGAATGAAAGAGAATTACTTTTAATAACTAAAAAATTAGATAAACCTATTCTGGCAATATAATGCGAGGAACATGTAGCATAGCAAAATGATAATTGAACAATGTCATTATGAAAAATATTACAATGTCAATTGACATTATGCGCAATTAAAACGTTGGTTGGTATACGTGGCTGATCATTCCAACCGTCATAGGACCATAATTGGTGCGTTAGCATCATTTTGCTACCACGATCTTGGCCACAAGGCTTATGTTAAGACTGTATTAATTTTAGAAACATTTCGTGGCAATCACGAACCTTACCATTTCTGCAGGTTTCTTAGCCGCTGGATCGCTAATATTGTTAAATTCATTGCTACCCAGAATTACTCCTCAGGCCCTAGCTACGGTTCTAGCTATGTCCCATCGGTCATTTTGTGTGTCCGAAGATGACTTACTTCGTAATCTTACTAATGATTTTTTTAACATTTCTCACTTTTACACCGGATCATATGTTCCAAAATCACGGTATTCCTCTTTTTTGGAATAATCAAAGTTATAATATGATCAGACGCGCAAACTACGGAACTGTCACCGTATTTTAGACAGAATTTATAAATCTTATAATATAAAATTTATAAAAGAATCATTAACACCCTCAAAGGGAGCAAATAGTTTTAAAAGTTCATACAAGTTATAATCATCTTTGTACAAAAACTTTAAATTAATTTTACATTTTATAAAAATGCGTCAAACATTTTTTTTACAGTACTGTTATTTAATGCAATATGTATCAACTTTAATCGAACAAAAGTAATTCATACAATTTCAAAATACACAGATTTTACTTTTAATCAGAATACTTTCATAATAAATTATTAATTTTGAAAATGTAGTTGTAATTTTTCCAAAAAAAAAAAAGTAAAAATTATGGAAAATGATGGAAAAGCAAAATTAATACAGCAAAAAAAAAATTACGTGTTAATTTGATTGATGTCGAATTTTCTTCCGTTAATCAACCATCGAACCAAGGTCCAGTCATATTCCTTTCGTATACTATACTTTCAATAAGTAATGAAGTTAATTTGATTCATTTCCTTTCATTGCTATACAAAAACTTTTTTTAATTTAAAATAAAATTGTTTTTTTCTCCAACTTAAGGCAATAATTTAAGAATAAAAATTATTTCCTTACCTAATTTTCTTTTTTTTTCTGCAATAATTTTCCCATTTATTAGATTTTTATTTTTGGAAAATTGAGAATAAAAAAAAAGAAAATGGTCATTTTCAAAGAAGTAAATTTATTATTAAAAAGAAAAACTGTTCTTAAATACAGTGGATATTGTGTTCTCATATTTATTTCAAATTAAAAATTAAATTGGACACGAAATTAAAATAATTATGACACAATAATAAATGGAAATTTTTACAAAATGAAAATTTGAAAGTGACAAACAAGCCATTTATGTAACTTTATACCACAAAATTGTAAAAGACTGAAAAAGTTTTGAATTAGCGGTAATGGCATCTTAATACCCTCAGGGAAATCTTTGATTTATTTAATATAACTAATAAGAATTTAGAATATGCTGACACAGCTACATCTTCCTATGCATGAAGTAGCAGTTCCCAGGTAAAGACGAAGTAGCCATAGATCACCAAATATAGTTCAAGCATATATTATAAAAATAAAGCAAGGATTATAACATACGTCATAGATTTTCAATATCTTTTTTTTATATTGTAATAATTTTTTTAATCTGAGTTGTTTGAGTTAAATGGTATTCTGCATCTGTGAGTTGTATAATTCAATTAAATTGTTTTGGTTATATTGTAATATTAAAGGATTTTTTTTTAAAGATATACGGTTATTAGTTATTGATCAAGACATTAGTTTGAATCCAAAGGCGAATGGTAGTTGAGTCGAAAACCAGATATAAGTTTCTCTTTTCAATTCCATTAGGATTCGAACCTGGTCCTCTCGCATGAAAGTTCGGCTATCTAAACACTGTGCCACAAAGCCATTATTATTTGTGAAATAATTTGTTAAATTTCAGTCCATCGAAATCTACTGCAAGCGCTCTATTAATTAGTAAATATTAATTTGTTTAATAGAGTGCCTGCAGACTGCACAGTACAGAACATGCTTTAAATAATTATATACCTGGGAAAAGTTTCTATAGATTCATTCGAAAAACCTCTGGCAATATATATTTTCAACTATCTATATAATAATAATAGACAAATTTAAGACAATATTCTAAATGGAGTACTTATATATCTTAGGAACTCTTTTCTGTTAAGCAAGTCAATTAGACAAACGATTTAAAGTCAGAAGAAGATGTATTGACACTAACAACTAGACCAATTGTGATGAAGAATCAAAATATGGGATCATTCGATGTCAAAGTTAGATTCTAAAAAAAAAGGTAAATTTAAAAATAAATTTATGTGTTAATATAAATAACATAATTAAATCTTAAGAACTAAATCAAATCTTTATGACAGCCCCATCAAACTCAACATATAAACAAGGGTTAATATAATAATAAAAAAAAATTTATATTTTTATTTATTAAAATGTTAATAATTCTACAACTTTTCTTTTATTTGTATTTAAAAGTTATTATAACTAAAAACTACTTAATTAAATTATTTATTTTATTTAGATATAAGTATAATCTTGTTTTTGTTATTTTTATTAGTTTATAATGTTTGCAACACTAAAAATACATTTATAACTCGGTAACACTATTTATATATTTACTTTGTACTTTGCAAAATAAATGTCAAAACTTCAATATAAAAATAAAAACATTATTTTAAGACTTTAAATCCAAAACTCAAACATATAGTTATTTACATATACAAGTTAAATGTTATTTTATTTATGTAATTTATGAATTTGTTATAAAATTAGTTAAAATAGCTAAGATTTTTAAAGTACTTATACTTTTAGTTTGAACTTTAAGCAGAATATTGTTTGGTTTTATAATATGATTTAATGGGTTTTTTCTTGTACTTCTTATTAGTGTAGGAGAACCTGTTACTAAATGGTTAGTAATTACTAATGATATACATATTATTTACAAATAATATTATTTATTTTTTTTATATATATAAATTGTATTATATATTTATACATTTTAAATCATATTTGGTCAGCAAGGTGATTTGTAAAGAAAAATTATTTTTCATGACCTGTACGGGAGTCGAACCGGCACCCCCTTAGTTAGTAATCCAAATTCTTTCCCATTATTTTACCTAGTCCTCATAATTAATATTAGTCTTTAAATTTTACTTTGAAATATATATTTAGTTATTTTCAAGAAATAGTTCATAGGGTCATGTGCAGACGACTATTCGAGAACAGGGTATTTATAAGCAAAATTATAAAATTCTTTAGTAATCAATAACCATATATCAGAATAATTATATCATAATTTAGTTTTACTCACTTTTATGAGTTCAATATAATTACTATTAAATAACTTATGCTGTGCCGCGGTTGTTCAATATTAATCCTAATATTAGTCCTTACTTTAGTGAACTGTGAAAAATTTTTAAAGTTTTTAATTGTAGAAAATTTGTATAGTTCTAAATCTAAATTTTAGGTTTGCTACCTACTATGTTCTAAGATATCGAGAGCAAGTCTACAACACTCATAAAAGTAAAAATGCCAATATTTAATATTGTTACCCTATTCTTTATAAATTTATAAGCAAATAATACTTCTGTTTAAACTTTCAGGTACTAGTTGCAAATATCTTATCGTAATTCAAAATAAGAAGAAAGCAAGTAACTCTGTTTTCAAACTATTTATAAGTTTTTACGCGTGCTTAAATTACTTATTACAACTTATATTTATGAAAAAAACCATATTTGCTTGATAAAAATGATTCGTGGGGTAATTTTATTTTTAAAAATTGGTATTATATCATTAATTCCTGTAAGAGACAATAATTCTGAATTTAGTTCTTATCTTATCTAGTAATCCCTATCAATATTAAATATCCATAAATTGTTAATTTATTAGCTTATTAGCTTCATTTAAACTCACTTAAACTGAAGCTAATGAGTATCAATAGGGATAACTTATTACTATCTAACATATTTTTATAACACTTACATGCTTCTGTAATCTGCCATTATATATATACTAGCTAATACCCGGTGCGCGTTGCTGCGCCTCTCAATGGAGGTTTAATTGAAGTTGATGTTACTACAAAAAGTTAACACAAAAATTACACTCGGTTTACACATGTAAATTTTAAAATGAATGAAAGCAATCTTTTTAAAACCATTTTTCTAGGATTGTTCTAGTAATTTTTGAAACTTTCTGTAATTCAAAGCAGTACAAACTACTTTCCAAATTTTGACGTAATTTACTTCCAAAAAATTTTTTTTGAAAAATCGTAGGACCGACTGTTAGCAGACTCAACTCTATTTTCAAGTTGTTTCACACATATAAAATTTGAGGTAAACCGGTCAAATCGTTTCTAATTTAGAGTTAAGTAACGCAAAAATCTATTAAAAACCACTGTGCCCCACTGGGTTAGCGGAACTACACTTTCTCTTTGGGCAAAGCATTATTACGCAAAAATGGACGTAATTTGCTTCCAAATCACTCAACAAAATTTTTTGAGGCTTTCTTTTTAGTCAAAGTAGTACTTCGCAAATTTTGGCAATATTATCTTCCAAAATTATTTTGACCAACCGTCGGGCCGACATGGGTTAACAAATTCCACATCTGTTAATAGTGTCAACTCAATTCTCACAGGGGAGCACGTATGCAAAATTTGAAGAAAATCGGTCAAACCGTTTTTAATTTAGAGTAAAGTATTGAAAAAACCTATAAAAAGCTGTTGGGCCGCAATGGGTTAATGGAACTCAACAAAAATTTTTTTGGGGCTTTCTTTAAAGCCAAAGCACAATTTCGTAAAATCGGACAAAATTTGGACCCAAAATTTTTTTTGACCACCCGTCGGCCCGACATGGGTTAACAAATTCCAAAACTGTTAATAGCGTCTACTCAATTCTCAAAGAGCATCACGTATACAAAATTTGAAGTCAATCGGTCAAACCGTTTTCATTTTAGAACAAAGAAGTTTAAATACTTGCACCACAGCCCCAACTTGGCGGTCCGTTAGAGCAAAATTTTTGGGCCACGATTTCCTTCCGTACCCAAAAACCCCTATATACAAATTTTCATGAAAATCGGCTGGGCAGTTTAGGAGTCTATTCGCTACAAACAAACATACAAACAAACAAACAAACAAACAAACAAACAAATAAACAAACTTTCATTTTTATATATATAGATATATAGTAATTCAATAAAATCTAATAAAACAAGTTAAAAATTAATGAACTTTATATGAATGCAATTTTTTTTTAATTATCAAATATTATAAAAATTATTTCCCTAATTATTAAACCCGAACCGCAATTGTGATATGTATATTAAAACCTTAATAACTAACCGAATTTATAATGTATATATTTACTTATATATTTACTAAAAAATACTTATTACTTATGAGATATTAAAAACAAACTAATCAATCAACCCAATTGAAGCAAAAATTCCATATTAAAATTCGTCAGAGATAAACATTATTAAAATTTCCTCAGATAATAAATATGGAAATTCTAATGTTAAAAAAATGGGTACATGCAGTAAGACCAAATGAAATAAAGCCAAATTGCACTTTTTTGCCTTTATTTCAATACCACATTTGAAGTAAAAGCAAAATCATAATTTCCTAATTTTCGGTTTAATTTCATTTTTAAAAATTTTTGATAAAGAAATAAAGCCAAAAATATAAAGAAATAAAGCCAAAAATATTTTAAACATTAGTCGCTGAGATTGTCTCTTTTCCCAGAATATTTATATATATGTGAATACACCAGATTCTGAATCTGGAGGGATTTTATGGTATATAAATATTATGGAATACCCTATGATTTTAAAATCCAACTCTAATATGTCTCTTAATTCAGAATCCCAAACATGCACACACATAAATATTCTGGGTGAAGCGGCAATCCTGATTTAGAATCCAATTCTAAAATCTCTCTTAGTTTTAAATATCCAATATGCACACATATATAAATATTCTGTAAAAGGGGAATACCCTGATTATCTCTTACCCTGAGGCACACATGAGATTAGAATACACAACCCTGCTTTTAAATGCAACCAATAGCAAATGCAATTTTCACAAAATTTCTGAAAAATAACAATGGAATTAAAATCAAATTGGCTTCATTTCAATTTTTCATATTGAAATAAGACCAAAATTTAAAAATTCGTTTTTTGCCTTTATTTCAAATTATTGCATGTACCTAAAAAAAAATACAATATTTTTTAAAACAAATATTTAATAAACAGTCATCTTTCTTTGAAAATATAATTTTCATTTGAAAATTATTTTATAATTGGAAATTCGAATACAAAATTAATATTTTCCCACCAATTATTTTCATTTTTTAAATTTTCTCTTCAAAAAAAACCCAATTTTTAGTCCATATTGCACAATCGAAACCAAACGCCATACAATAGAAGTTTTTCATAATTATGAAAAGAATATTAAAAATTTCATATTGACCCAAAAAATGAAAAAAAAAAAAAAAATAGTTATTGCATGAGATAAATTAATTCCATGATACTTAATGTATACATGATAATATTTTCAATATTGTTGTTGCTCTGTCTTTCTCTTGTATAATATTATTGCACTGTAACCTCGTTGACCGATTTTCTATATTTATTTTATATACCACGCATATTTACGTATATATATATATATATATATATGTACAATTAGTTTTTCTTTTAAAAATACATAAATATTCAAAAAAAAAAAAAAAACAAAGAAATAATAATTATTATGATCATTATGATGACATTGATAATACAATAATTTTGTGAAAATTTTTTTGTAATGTCATTTATGTCATACATTTTCATAAATATCGCAACTTATATACAAACACACATTTTAATTGTTTATAATTATTATTTGAAAAAAATTATGATGATGATAATGACATTAATGATTATTATAATTGATTTTTATGATTATGAATGTGAAGCAAAAAAGGATAGAGAATTTATATTAGTGTCCTTTAATTGAGATAATTAAACAAAATTTATGTCAGACTTTTTTTTTTTTGTAAATGTTGCAATAAAATTAAAAAATTAAACTTTTTAATAAACATTATTAACTCTGACAAAGTTTATAATATTATCATGACATAAAATGGTTATTTTTGACATTTGAAATTTTTTCAAGATTAATTTTATTTTATTTTAAAATAATAGTAATTTATTTTACCTATATATTTTATTTATATACTTTGAATGGATTCTATTTGTGTCATGATACATACCTGAAACGAAAAATAAATGTAAGAAAATTAATTAGTTTTATATTTAATGAAAGAAATATTGTTAATTTATTAATTGATTTTAGTGTAATAATTTTAAAAAATATATAATGTAGACTTGACTTAATTTAGTAAGGATTCATTTCCCAATATTGTACGACTCTAAAAAAAATATATCTATATAAAACGAAGAAGAGTGTAGTAGAGTAGACTGTGTCAACTCTGGGATACCCGTATGACCGTTATATAAACATCATATCATTATTATTATAAACATTAATTACTTTTGGCAAAATTTCAAACATACCAGCTTTATTATGTGAAATATAATGCTCATATAAAAGAAGAAGTTGTATGGCAGCTACTCGAACCCTCTGCAGTAGGCCAACCAAATTTTGCAGTAACTTTGGCCATTACACTAAACTATTTTTGGCAAAATTTCAAACATACCAGCTTTATTATGTGAAATATAATGCTCATATAAAAGAAGGAGTTGTATGACAGCTACTCGAACTCACTGCAACACACCAACCAAATTTTGCAGAAACTTTGGCCATAGAACTAAACAACTTTTGCCAAAATTTCAGACACGTAGCTGTAATAGGTACAAAGAAATACTCATATAAAAAAAGAAGTTGTATCGCAGCCACCCGAACCCATGGACCAAAATGGCTGGATTTAAATAGCGATGACGGCTATTGCAAAAAAACGAATTTGCGATAATTTTAAGATCCTAGCTCCTTTAGTTTTTGGGTTATCGTGCGGACGGACGGACGGACATACATCGCTAAATCGATTTTTTTTTTCGATTCTGATCCGATCCATACACTTGAGTCTATATCTACCCCCCTCCTTCTCTGCGTTACAAACGTAATGGCAAATTTATTATACCCTTTGACTATATAGTCATACGGGTATAAAAATCGGTATTCAAAAGACTGTAAGCTGAGCCCTGGGGAACTGATATTTTTATAAATTTTTTTTAGAAACCTTAGCAGGACTTAAAACTCTTTAAAGTTTCATTGCGAAGCCGGGATTTTTATAAATTTTTTTCAGAAACCTTCGCAGGACTTAAAACTTTTTAAAGTTTCATTGCGTTTGGAATGATGTAGTATGTATGCATAAAGGACACACAGAAATTCATTGATTTTTACATATTATAATCGATTGTACAGCTAGAAACAGACACAATTAAGCTCAGTGTTTAAATGTTATGATATTGTTTATTTTTTTTTAAAGTGTTTTGCAAAACTGTAAAGGTTGGAAAATTTGAATGAGAAATCATCCACTTCAATAAAATTTAATTGGTTTTAGAAGAAAACTGCTATTTTTTAATTGGAAAAAAATTTTAAATAGTGCCAATGTCGTGTAATAAAAAAAATATTTAAATTAAATTGATGTCATTTCGGTATAAATATACTAGATATGTTTTTTTAGTTTCATGCAATTTAAATACAATAAAATACATTTTCAATTAAAAAATTTTTCTTTATCTTTTGAAAATTTCTGAATTGATCAAATAATTTTATTTCAAAGAGTAGTGTAGTACAGTAGAATAATAATAAATTAATGGATGCAGAAAAACTGTATGATTTAAACTAAAAAAAATCACTTATCCGGTTTATGTTTGGTTCTAGTTTAAAAAAATAAAAGATAAAAGATAAGACAAAGGAAATTATAGGTTTTTTTCCAACTATAAATAAATCTCAAACTTTTTGAAATAAATTAGTGCTCTTTTAAGCAGCCCCGTTTCTTGGAATCCAGCCGGATCAAGAAATTTTAAAAAAAAAGTTCCAATAAATTTTACAGTAGAACCTAAATACAAAAAGGAAAATTAAAAAAGTTCACTTTTAAGCCCATCTTAAAAAAAATAGCCCCCTATAATTACTATTATACTATGATTAAATTGATTTGAAGAATGACTGAATTCATTCATATTTTTTCATTTACTTCAATTTAATTTGTCTATCATTTCTTTTTATTACGACAATTTTGACATCTGCTTCAATAAAAATTCCTTTAACTTTTTGACAGGTTTTTTTTGTGATTATAATGACACTTGCTGAAATAAAAAACCCACGTCACATTTCAAACGTTCTAAAGTACTTTCACTAGTGCTGTAATTGCTATTGAATGCAATTTAACGAAATACTTAACGTCCCTAAACCCATTTGTATAGACCTAATACTCTTTTTGCGCGGTGTATATATTCCAGAAAAATGGAGCATAAAAAGAGATATGAAGCGGTTTTAAAAGAAGAGAATAGGTTTCAGCTTCCAGGAATCAAGTGTATTTGAGTATTTTTTTTTACCTGTTACTTGAAAATCACTTAAAACTCTTCATTTTCATACTCATGCGCTAATTGAAATCGCTTTAAATCTAATTGAATCATGTTTTATACCTCGCTTTATTTAGAGTTCGATCGCGTAACAGTATAATGTAATCACTTTTTTAATAGCGTTATTTCGAATTCGTTCGCGTAACAGGAGAATTGAATCATGTTTTAAATTGCGTTATTTCGAATTCGGTGGCGTAACAGGACAATTGAATCATTTTTTAAATCGCGTAAAAAGAGAATAACGTGTCCAAAGTACTTATTTCTTTAGTTTATAAAACAAGAATAATAGGCTTAGACGTTTATAAAACTTAATTATAATTATTTTCAAAAAAAAATTTTATCAATTATTTTTACTACCTACTTGTTTCTTTTTTTATTATCTCCACCATTTTTTCATTTAAAATTTTTATATTTTTAACTGTTATTAAAATATAAAACAGCATTTAAAAATAAAAACAAGTAAAGAAACAGTCAGTCGGTGCAACCGACTTAGAAATACCCTACACCTATTTGGTTCAAATTTAAGGACATATCCATAAGTCATTTTAACACCATAGAAGCTGTTATTAATTTGATCGTAAGACATAGCTAACCAAATTAACTGTATAATACTAAAAACATTTTCTAATTACGCTATCTATTAAAAAATACTACAAATTCTTACTAATTTATCTATTTAAAAATATTAAAAAACAAACAAACTAGAAATAAATGAAAATATATTTATTCCAATTCAATTACAAAATGAAAAAATTCTAATTATTAAATTTTGTGATAAAAAGATAATCAAAGCATAATATATTTAATAATCCAAATTTTTAAAAATTGCAATTATTTTAAATGGTTAGTTTATATACCTAATAGAAAAGCTTATAAACGCAAAATATGCAATAAATTTATTTCCAAAATACAATTAAAAATTTACACCTTTTCATATAATTCATTTAAATATAAAAATAAATTTTACATAAATGCAGCAAGTACCTTTGAACATAGCTGAACCACTACAATTAAGTCTAGATTTCGGAGACACATAGGACATAGGAAATATATTCTTTGGCTTCGAAATTAAACTCGACCACAACCAATTCCCATGGTACTTTCATTACTAGTAACCTACTGTTAAATTTCATCAAAATACCGGCATTATTTTTTGAGTTATGGTGTTTTTAAGATATATGTTTGTTAGTCCTTGAACTTTTCAATGGTTCCAGGACCCGAAATTATGGTACGATTTCGCCCATATGCAGTCCCGTCATACTTTCAATACTAGTTAACCCTTGTACACAATTGGAACGCTCTATCTTAATTTTAAGTTACTAGTTTTATTAATTTCGATGATAAGCTTTTACACATTGGGGGGTCTAAGAGGGGTTCTGAACCACCACTCCAATTGATCCCAAATTAGGGGGGCACGCAAGAAATAGTAAAGAACACCCTTGTGGCAAATTGGAAGCTTCTACATTTGTTTCAAGTTACTATCTTTTTTAATTTCGAAAATATGCTTTAAGGGCCTAAGAACTGAGTGGCTGGTCCCCGATCCACTACTCCAATGGGGCCCAAATTTCAAAGACACTTACGAAATAGGATGGGACACCTGATACCAAATTTGGAGGTTCTATCTTCATTGGTTTCGGAATTATGCTCGTTTGGCCTAAATTCGATCAAAAAGTTCTAAGTTCCGAACCCATTGTCCAATCCTCACCGTACGTAATCACCGCCGTAGTTTCGCTGCCAATAACCTACAGCACAAATTTCATGAAAATAGCCTCATTAGTTGTTGAGTTATCGTGATTTTTTATATATGTTCCTTAGCCCTGACATCGATTAAAAGGTCCGGAATCCGAACCGTTGGGCTGATTTCGCCCTTATATAGTTCGCGCTGTACTTATAGTACTAGTTAACCCTTGTACACAATTTGAACGGTTTATCCTAATTTTAAGTAACTATTTTTAGTAATTTCGATTATAAGCTTTTTAAACTTGGGAGGTCTGAGAGGGGTACAGAACCACCACTCCAATTGATCCCAAATTAGGGGAACACGCAAGAGATAGTAAAGAACACCCTTGTGGCAAATTGGAAGCTTCTACATTTTTTCAAGTTGTTATCTTTATTAATTTTAAAGATATGCTTTAAGGTCTTCGGAAATGTGTGGCTGGTCCTCGGCCCACTACTCCAATGGGACCCAAATTCACAAGACACTTAGGAAATAGGAAGGGACACCCTGATACTAAATTTGGAGGTTCTATCTTCATTGGTTTCGGAATTATGCTCGTTTGGCCTAAATTCGATCAAAAAGTTCTAGGTTCCGAACCCATGGTCCAATCCCGACCTTACGCAATTTCCGAAGTAGTTTCATTACTAGTAACCTACAGCACAAATTTGATGAAGATAGCGTCATTAGTTGTTGAGTTATCGTGATTTTTTATATTTGTTCGTTAGCCCTGAAACCGATTAAAAGGTCCAGAATCCGAACCCATGGGCCGATTTCGCCCATATGCAATCCCCGCCGTACTTTCAGTCCTAGTAACCTACAGTTAAAATTTCATCAAGATAGCTCCATTATTTTTTGAGTTATCGTGCCTACGGACGGACGGACGGACGGACGGACGGACGGACGGACATGGCTATATCGACTAAGGCGGTCACGCTGATCACAAATATATATACTTTTCCATATCTAGCTCGCTTCCTTTAGGTGGTTACAAACACCATACCAAAGTTAATATACCCCTTTACCTATTCTATAGGTGTAGGGTATAAAAACCGTCCCAATTATTTTACTAAAATAAAAAGGAAAGTGTCTACAAAATATGTAAGTAATAAAATTAAAAATTCTTTTATCCGCACTCATAAATTAAGTAAATTTTTATTTGTTTTTATTTTTCCAACTAACTTTATAACCATAAAATCCGGATTTACACCTAAAAAATTTTAAAACTATAAAAGAAAATTGTTTTCCTTTATAGTTTATTTTATTCTTTTGTTTAAAATTTTTTTTTTTATTTTTTTTTTTATATAAAAATTCAGGATAAATTTTTGTATAAATATTCCTTTAGGGCGATATTTTCTTCCCTCTGGTCAATTATTTTTAAGGGTAAATGAGAGCTCGGAACAAATAAATAACCAATGTACATAAGCAAAATATGTTTTATTCAATAACCCTATGGCAATTTTCAAAAAAAAATTATTTTAATATTTTTTCACCTGTGTGAAAATTTTGGAAATTTTACCAAAGGTGTGAAAAATGTGAAGGAAAGAACTTGACAAAATATTTTTGGGAAATACTTTAAAAGTTACAAAATCATTGATTATGAAATATATATATATAAAGTACTGGTTACGAATGGAAGCACAGAACACAGAAAATAGGGGGATTTACCCCAAAATAAATTTGAATTCATGGGAATGAATGGCCCAAATTTTATTCACTTCGAAAGTTTCAGAATTATTATAGTATAATACCTTCAATACAATAAAATTTTACAAAAAAGACAAAATCTGTTTCCAATGATTTACCTTCACACTTTTATTATTAAGTTACCTAATTATATTGGACAAACATTCAACCGTATGATTTTCATAAAATTTAATATTCTCAAAAAAAAAAAAAGGGACTTGGGAAAAAACTCTATATGCAAATAACAATAAAAATTACTGCTATAACAGTAAAACAAAAACCCATAACTGTCATAACACTTTTATTCTTTTTTGTTTTTTATTTTATTTTTATAAATATGATCCTATTTTCTTTTCTACCTTTTTTTTTTACATAACTACTACTTATAACATAAAATTTTTTTTTTTATTTTTAATTTTTAAGGAACAATTCGATTTTTTTTTTTAAATTTTTTACATTGTGTAAAAAAAAGATACATTTTATCAAATCTTATTTATATTTTCTTTAGTCTTAATAATAGGGTTATGGTTGGGGTTTTCCACACATCAATGTCCAAACAAACATTTAAATATGGTGAACTTTCAAAAAAAAAAAAATAAATTCATATACTTAAGAATATAAAATTTAATTTGAATGTAATAATAAATAGTTGTTCTTGACAATTATAGGAATGTTACACAAAATGTTGTAAAGTACTTTTTGGGATTTATTCATTGATCCATGGCTAGTATTATACACGCAACTAATACTTAAGTACTTATAATCTAAAAAATCTAAAAAAAGTTTCTCAGGATTTAAAGTGTTAGAACCACGAGGAATTTACTTTGTTTTTATGAAACCATGTTAAATAATAATCAAATCCGACCGGTAGTTTAGTGGCCAGAATGTCAGCCTTCCAAACGAAAGATCTCAGGTTAAAAGCCTCATCCGATCATATCTATAGTGAAAAATATAATTTTTAATTTATATTATAATATAGCACCCCACATATTAATTGGAAACAGGGGTTACAGCTACCTGGTCCATCAATGTCCATGATACCTTATAAATAAATAATAATCAATTTTAAGGATCTACCATCTTGATATTGAAAATATTTTAGATATTTGCGAATCAATATAAGTAAGTATTAAATATCGAGGGCATCCTGTGTTTTGTGGATTGAAAAACTTTTCTTTTGTACTTATTTATAATATGTAACATTTTCCCAGATCACTAAATAAGCATTAGAAAATTGGATTCTACGAACTTATACTAAAACATATTAATCAATTAATGGAAAACGTTCATTGAACTGTTTTTAAACAGGAAAAACCCCAATTTTTGTAACTTCCTTAAGGATCGATATACATTCATAGTCCAAAATTTAACATATGTGATTTACTAAAAATTTTTTGACAAAATTCTTGCTTAAAGGGGTTAATATATTTCCAGTCTTGCCCCACAATCAACTGCACTGTCAAGAAAAAAACACGAATATATAAATTTTAAGAGAAATAAGTGGGAGTCTTGAAGAAACTCAGTGGAAATCAGTGGGAGAAATCAAAGGGAGTCCTTTTTCAATTGAGATTATTTAATTGAACATTTTTTAATATATTTTGAGTTAATGTAGACGCACACTTTGTCAATTTTTGAACCCCAGCTAATTCCATTTGTCTGGGACCCCACACACAACAAATTCAAAATAAAGTCAACAGTTTTATAATAGCTATAGCATTTATAAAATATTAAAAATCAAGTCAATAGTTGCAACTTTTACCTTAAACAACTATTGGAAACAAAAAAATTGCTCGGCTCGCAATGGGTTAATTAACTAAGAAAAAAATTTTAAAGAATGAACATTTTTTCGAAGTTTGGTGGCAATTGGTTGTACAGCGTAAAAGTTTATTGAGTAAAAAATGCATTTGTAAGAATTTTTTATAAATTACACATACATTGAGATTAAGTTAAATTTTATTTTTATCGGATTGAAAACACACAAACAAACAAATCTTTTTTTTTAATGATTACCATACCATTCTATTCCTTTTAATTCCCATTCACATTAAATAAAACTTAAAAATAAAAATCAAAAAAAAAAATAAATAATTGTCCTAATATCCTATTCAAATTAATCTCAAGCTCCTAACTAAGATGAACAAATCCTAGGCCAATCAAAATTATAAAAAAAAAAAAAAAACCAGAAACAATATAACTATGTCATCCCCATTTCAAAAAAATTTAATCCTGTTATTATTTTTTACTTTTCAGAAAAATTAAAACAAAAAAAAATAAATAAGAAATAGATAATTTTATTATTATATCCTTAAAAATATATTTACATGTGTATGTATGTGTGCATGAAAAAGAGCCTTTAATATTATGAAAGAAAGTACGGTATTAAATCTATGTATATAGTTTTTAAATATTCTCAAATTTCTCAATTTCACCTTAAGGGATAACCATTTTTATTTTATTCTAAATTTCATTTTTTTTTTTTTAAATAAGTACCCATCCATCGAAAAATATGTCCTTATATATCCATACATTTATAAATTGTTCCTATAATTTTCTTTTATTTGCAAAATATTAGGATCTAAAGATATCAATTTAACATAAATATTATGTATGTATATGTCCTGTATAATCATATGAAATTCTATATAATAAATCGAATAAATATATACAGGGTGTCCGAGACTCAAGTACGTGCACTACACTCAGTGATTGGGGGCTTTAAAACAAACAAAAAATTGTGCTGGAGGGGGGGGGGTCTCTTGTGGACCCTTTTCGAGATATGAGGGATAAATCTTTAAGAAGACTTTTCAGAAAAAAATCAATAACTTTGAACAGATTACTGTAGAGAGATAAAAAAAAATCCATTTTGTAGGGTAAGTTGTCAGCTTTAATTTTTGTGCACTAATGATCCCCATATACCTAACAGTTACAAAGTTATAAAGGTTCAAAATTAATTTTTTTTTTGTTTTAATGCCCCCAATCACTGAGAGTAGCGCACGTACTTAAGTCCCCGACACCCTGTATACATATATAATAATCAGATAGCCAGTGCCATACACATATTATTTAAATAATATTAAAAAAAAAAAAAGAATTTTCTTCATAAATATGAATACAGATCCTTTTAGACAAGGATAACTGAATATAAAATCTTAAAAACAAAAGGAAAATTTTTGAAAAAAAGAAGATGCATTATTTATCGTTTGTACGATTGCAGTAGGTATATTTTCTTAAAGTTTGCCATCAATTTGAACCCAATGGCGAATGGTAGCTGAGTCGAGCCGAAAACTAGAAAAGTTTTTTTCATTTTCACAGGGATTCGAACCCGGACCTTTCGCATGAAAACACTGTTTCACCCAGCCGTTAATATAATATAGGTAACAGGTTATTTTCAGGCTCCCAAAGTATTTTGTGCGAACTATTTAACCCTCGGTTACTGTCCATGGGGTGTAATCCACCCCATTCAAGTTTACAAGACAAAATACATACGAAAAATTGTAGTAGTTGATCTCAAACCAAAATGTAATCTCGTTTTGGATATTTTTTTTTAATTTTGTGTAAATTAAATGTGGGCTTTGATAAAAAAAGACCTCGAAAAATGCAATCCAAAATGGGTCTGGGTGGATTACACCCCAGACAGTAATCTTGACACAAAATTTTTTTACAAAATGGGGTATATTACACCCCCGACAGTAATATTTACACAAAATTTATTCATAATAACAAAATTTTGTATTATGGTAGATATTTGAGTTATAATTGGGAACTTTTTTTTTTTTTATTATTATAATATTATATTATTATATTATATAAAAATTATTAATATTTGAATTGCCATAGCTACAAAAGCGTACAAAATTAATTTGTGTGAATTGCTACAATTTGGAGGCAAAATCACAAATTTGTTTTTGGAATTTTTTTTTTTAATACTAAAAACTGGTGAGATAAAGTACATTAATTTAATAAAATTTTTCTCTAAAAAATTGTTCCTGTTGAAAAAAATTTTGTTAATAAACTTTTATTTATTATATTTCTGCTTTCAAAAACAACCAAATGCAAGAACGTGGCATGAAAATTATAGATTTTGTGATAATTTAAAAGGTATTTAATTTTAATTTTTTTTATTTTCTTATTAAATGGAGTATTTTTTGTTTTAATTATATATTTATTTATTTAGTTTTTAATAAAATGAAGTTTATATATCTAAATTTGTAGAATTTTTACTGATTTAATCTGAAAAAAAAATGCATTAAGATATTTATGTTATAGCAGTTCAAATACGCATTTGAATGTATGGGGTGTTTTCCACCCCTGGATAGTAACTACGTAACGTAAATAGAGGACAGTAACCGAGGGTTAATTCTTATAAGAAACAAATTGGATATCTTTGAATAAGCTGTAGAATTAATTTGGTTCATTGATAAAGTCAAATCCAAACCTTTTTAGCAAAGTTTGATATAAAATTCAAATCAATCAAATAAAGAACATGCTTAAGTGTATATATATAAAAATGCTTGTAATTTTAATAATCTTAATCGATCTGGTCTATGTGTCTGTATTTAAAAAGTATTGAATTTGGTTAATTAATTACTAGCACATTAAAAAAATTAAGGTAATTAAAATCCTAATTTCTTAACTAGAGACAGAGTACAAAGTCCACACTGTAGTTCTAAAGTCCATTAAGAGTAGAGTCCATTATTTCCTTAGAAAAGGTTAGATAACTATTCAAAAATATTATTCAAAGGTATTATAATAATTATAATTCTTCAAGGTCCTCTCACTTAAAAATAGATAAAACAAAGGAAACATTTGTGTTCCAAACAGATTTTTAGCCTAGATTCCATGTTATAAAATTCAGTGAAAAAAAAAACCAAAAAGATGACAAATGCATTACAAAACGAGAAAGAAGAGTAGACTGTGTATACATTATATATACATGGGAGACATTCGATTAATTAATTTTAGCAAAATTTTAAATGCAATAAGTTATGACAGACTTACACTTATGTACAAAAGAAAATATAAATTGAAAGGCAGCCCTTCGATCCTCTTCGAACCTCCACTACACCGACGAAATTTTATTCAGACTTTGGCCGCATTAACGTTAACTACTTTTGTCATAATTTCAAACATCCAGGTTCATTACGTATACGGCAATTGTCACTTAAAATAAGAAATTTTAGAATGACTTTACAATTGCCCATAAGTAGTGCCCTTTTTAAGGAGGATTGCCTCATAAAGAAGTAAAGTGTTCTAAACAGTATAATTAATTATTTATATAAAAATTTTCTAACTGTTGCATTCATGCCGATTAAAATATCTTTCAGTTTCAAATTATCTCTGAAATCCTTAAAATATTTAATAGCATTAATGTAAAATATTGACTGACTGGACCAACTATCAACTTTTATATATTAGTACACATTATTAAAAAAGGAATACAATTACATAAAAAATAACTTTTTTAAAAAACAAAGGTTTTTTTGACAAAAAATCCTTATGTTTTGATGAATTTGATTATATGTTAAATGAAGTGGGTATACATGGGACACAAATATTATAACATAATATAATATGTAAATAAATTTTATTAAATATTAAAATGACAAAGTCATCAATCATTCAGTATTATCCTTTTTTTT
The DNA here is from genome assembly GCA_963082915.1 of Dolichopus griseipennis. NCBI lineage: Eukaryota > Metazoa > Arthropoda > Insecta > Diptera > Dolichopodidae > Dolichopus > Dolichopus griseipennis. The sequence continues at coordinate 19,407,046 of OY720441.1, read as the reverse complement.
AAATATAATTTTATATTTTGATTGTTCAATATTTTTTGTTGTTGTTTTGAAGATATTGTTCACCAATACATATACAAATATACTTAAGCTATAAACACTTAATTTGAAAATTTTTAAATGAATTTTTAATAATTTTTTAATTTATAAAATTATTTAATATTCAAAATATAGACATAAGTTTTATAATCAATAATGAATGAATATACATTGTATATTATTTTAAGGATAAGTAATTTAAGAATAATTATCTTAAGGATAATATAAAATAAAAGGAGGGGATTTACATTTTTAAAAAACTATTTAACCATCAATTTTTTATATCAAGGGTAATAAATAAGTTGGATGGAGACACTTTTTCTTAATTAAGTTTTGAATATTAAATAGGGTGATATGAGAAAAGTTCCATAGTCAAAAGTCCTCCAGAGTTTTATGATAAAAAAAAACAATCGAAGTATTAAAATATTAAAATATATCAAATATAAAAATACCATTTCTGAATTATAAAATATAGAAATATAAAAGTAAAATAAAAGAATTCTACTACGACATCTTACATTAGGAACCATATTGCGTAACCTTCTTAAGTAAATTGGTTACTGAATTAAGTTTGACTCTTTCTCCAAAGCATCTATTTAAGTGGCTGTGCGAAATTTTAAATTGGAAACATTTAAGAAAGGCAGTTAAATATTCTGTATTTTGGGAAATCAGAAAATCTCGAATTTCAATATGACTTTAATTATTATATTTCCATAAATTTTGAAAATATTATAATTTTATTAATTTTCATGTGGAATTTTAGATATATAAATGTATGAAGTCCTAAGTCTTGTGGAAACTTTTGGATTACTATAATCTCCCAGTAACTTTTAATTTGTTTTTGACTCGGGGAACTTTTGACTCCGACTCTTTTGTCACATCGTCGCATTAAATAAGAGATAAGTAATTGTTATAGGTATAAAATAACTAAGTATCAAATATAAATGTTTTGATGAGTTAATTACTTTAGTTATAAACCTTTAGTAAAATATTTTTAGATAAAATTAATCATAGATTTGGATAATACCTATATGTGTAGATTAAATCATATAATTAGTTTATTAATTACTAGATGGTATTAGTTAAACTTAGTAACCTTAAACTAACAATATGATAAGTTATCTAATAAGTTATCAAAATGTATAAATTTTATAAATAAACCGAACCATGTTAAATTAATATGATTCAGCCTGTATATAATGGGATCTTTTTTAATTAATATCGTTTTTAACATATTTTGTATCTTTTGCATCCATCTATATTGTATCAAGTGTAATTTGTTAAAACCATATTAACTTTGTTAAATTTATTTAATCCATATTAACTACACCGTATTTGAATAAAGAATTAATAAAGGATTACAAAATATTAGTTTAATTTAAAAAAAAATATACACCCAACATTATTATATTAGAATTATACAGGATTAAATTTAAATTTTATATTATATACTTAATGAGCAATTAATAACAGTATTTTGTTAATAAAAACCTCTTTTTAAAATTATCTAATCGCTATTCATTAGTTTTAATTTGAAAGTAATTTCTAAAAACTAAGCTAAATAAATCGAGAAAGAGTGTAGTAGGGTAGACTGTGTCAACTCTGGGATACCCTTATGACCGTAATATAAACATTATGTCCTCCGGTTAATCACTTTTGGCAAAATCTCAAAAATTCAGCTTTATTTTGGTGTAGTGTAATGCTCATATAAAAGAAGGAGTTGTATGGCAGCTACTCGAACCCGCTGCAGTAGACCAACCTAATTTTGCAGAAACTTTGGCCATAAAACTAATCTACTTTTGGCAAAATTTCAGACACGCAGCTGTAATAGGTACTCATATAAAAAAAGAAGTTGTATGGCAGCTACCCGAACCCATGGACCAAAATGGCTGGATTTAAATAGATTTGACTATTGCAAAAAAAACGAATTTGTAAAAATTTCAAAATCCTAGCTCCTTTATTGAGTTATCGTACGGACGGCAGACAAACGGACGAACGGACGGACCGACATACATTGCTACATCGATTTATTTCTCGATTCTGATCCGATCTATACACTTGAGTCTATGTCTACCCCCTCCAATTCTCTGCGTTTCAAACGTAATGGCAAATTTAGTATACTCTTTTGACTAATAGTCATATTTTAATAGTACAAATATAATACATTTACAGTTATTTTGTTATTAAAGTAAACATCTTTTATGAACAACTATTGTGAGTATTATACTTATATACACAAAAGATTTTTTTCTTTAATTTACTTATTTTATCTTATATATAGTTTGTTATATACTTTTTCAACTTCTTTGTGTATTTTGAATTCTTTCTTATATTCTTTATCTTCAGATACTTTTTACCCCTGATCAGATATTTTTTATACACCCCTTGTCAAATTTTTTGAATTGAATTTTCTTTTTAAATTTTATTACCTGTCGATTCTTTTAACAGTATTTTCCTATATACAGTTATAATGCAATGATTTTCAATTGATATTATTACTTATACTAAGTTAATACAACTTAACTGGTTTATTTTTTACCACCTTTTATCCGCCCCCCTTAACCAATTTTTTTTATAATATTTATACAAAAGGGATTTTCAAAGAAAAGCGTAATATTTGAAAAAGGGTTAAAGGAAAATTAAAATTAAAGGTATTTCTTTTTTTTATTCAATGTATTTTATCTTTATTATAATTTAATGCAAAGTATTGATTTTAGCATCAAAAATATGCTATGGAAAGCCTTAATGTATTAAAAAAATTAAAACTTTAGTAAGTTTTCAAAAAGTTATTAAAGCAAAGTAATTCTTAAAACTTTACTTATAGGTAGTAAAATTCAAAAAAAATAATGAATTTGTAAGAAAATTGTGAAGGAACACTTTAAATTGTAGTTCTTATAAAATTTTAAAGGCGATGACGCAGTACTCGCATCGCTTTGATATTTAAGTAAAATGCATTGATTAAAATTAAAAGCGACTTTAGCAGCGCTACACGGAGTGGCGCTATGGTTTTTTTAATCATTTTCTTTTATATAAAAAAATTTAAAACTTTATTTTATTCAGAACGCGATTATAGAATATACGCAAGAAGCAACGTTAGAAGCGATGTGACTGTTGGGTCATCACCTTAAGTTTTAAAATATTAAAAATTTAAAAACTAAATAGAATAATATTGAAGTAACTATAGATACAACATACATAGCAATAATATTTGTAAATATATTTCTTAAAATTTTCCATAAATACTTTATTCTATTACTCTTAATTAACTGCTTCTAGATTATTTTTCTATTATACATGTGGCCAGGCGTAGGATAGGGACTAAAGATCTTCTTATTTTTTTAATAATAATCAGTTCAACAAAACAGCTTCTTATAATCTAATGAATGAAAATATTAAAATTGTATTCAGTTTATCTTTCCGTTATATTTATTTGTGAGTTATATTTCTTAAATGAAATAATATTTTTTTTGTATTTCTTATACTTAAGAGTAATATAAGTATTTTATATATTTGATCATTGACATAGAATTATTAAGTTAAGGGCTCTGCGAACTAACGCATTTAATAGTATTCTGGTATTTTTTTTCTGGAATTCTGGCTTTCGAAATCATTAGATTCTGGCGTTAGTTCATTATATTTTGGCGTTTGTTTCTTTTTATACCCTACACCTATAGAATAGGTAAAGGGGTATATTAACTTTGGTATGGTGTTTGTAACCACCTAAAGGAAGCGAGCTAGATGTGGAAAAGTATATATATTTGTGATCAGCGTGACCGCCTTAGTCGATATAGCCATGTCCGTCCGTCCGTCCGTCCGTCCGTCCTTCCGTCCGTCCGTCCGTCCGTCCGTCCGTCCGTCCGTAGGCACGATAACTCAAAAAATAATGGAGCTATCTTGATGAAATTTTAACTGTAGGTTACTAGGACTGAAAGTACGGCGGGGATTGCATATGGGCGAAATCGGCCCATGGGTTCGGATTCTGGACCTTTTAATCGATCGAAGGGCTAACGAACATATATAAGAAATCACAATAACTCAACAACCAATGACGCTATCTTCATCAAATTTGTGCTGTAGGTTACTAGTAATGAAACTACTTCGGGAATTGCGTAAGGTCGGGATTGGACCATGGGTTCGGAACCTAGAACTTTTTGATCGAATTTAGGCCAAACGAGCATAATTCCGACACCAATGAAGATAGAACCTCCAAATTTAGTATCAGGGTGTCCCATCCTATTTCCTAAGTGTCTTGTGAATTTGGGCCCCATTGGAGTAGTGGGTCGGGGACCAGCCACACATTTCCGAAGATCTTAAAGCATATCTTTAAAATTAATAAAGATAACAACTTGAACAAATGTAGAAGCTTCCAATTTGCCACAAGGATGTTCTTTACTATCTCTTGCGGGTTCCCCTAATTTGGGATCAATTGCAGTGGTGGTTCTGTACCCCTCTCAGACCTCCCAAGTTTTAAAAGCTTATAATCGAAATTACTAAAAATAGTTACTTAAAATTAAGATAGACCGTTTAAATTGTGTACAAGGGTTAACTAGTACTATAAGTATAGCGCGTACTATATAAGGGCGAAATCAGCCCAACGGTTCGGATTCCGGACCTCTTAGTCGGTGTCAGGGCTAACGAACATTTATAAAAATTCACGATAACTCAACAACTAATGAGGCTATCTTCATGAAATTTGTGCTGTAGGGTATTGGTAATGAAACAACGGCGGTGATTACGTACGGTGAGGATTGGACAATGGGTTCGGAACTTAGAACTTTTTGATCGAATTTAGGCCAAACTAGCATAATTCCGAAACCAATAAAGATTGAACCTCCAAATTTGGTATCAGGGTATCCATTCCTATTTCGTAGGTGTCTTTGAAATTTGGGCCCCATTGGAGTAGTGTGTAGGGGAATAACCACTCAGTTCCGAGGACCTTAAAGCATATTTTCGAAATTAATAAATATAGTAACTTGAAACAAATGTAGAAGCTTCAAATTTGGCCCAGGGTGTTCTTTACTATTTCTTGCGTGCCCCACTAATTTGGGATCAATTGGAGTGGTGGTTCAGAACCTCTCTTAGGCCTCCCCAATGTGTAAAAGCTTATCATCGAAATTATTAAAACTATTAACTTAAAATTAAGATAGAACGTTCCGCTTGTGTACAAGGGTTAACTAGTGCCCCACTAATTTGGGATCAATTGGAGTGGTGGTTCAGGACCTCTCTTAGGCCTCCCCAATGTGTAAAAGCTTATCATCGAAATTATTAAAACTATTAACTTAAAATTAAGATAGAACGTTCCAATTGTGTACAAGGGTTAACTAGTATTGAAAGTATGAAGGGACTGCATATGGGCGAAATCGTACCATGGTTTCGGGTTCTGGAACCCTTGAAAAGTTCAAGGACTAGCAAACATATATCTTAAAAACAGCATAACTCAAAAAATAATGCCGGTATTTTGATGAAATTTAACACTAGGTTACTAGTAATGAAAGTACCATGGGAATTGGTTCTGGTCGAGTTTAATTTCGAAGCCAAAGAATATATTTCCTATTTCCTATGTGTCCCCGAAATTTAGACTTAATTGTAGTGGTTCAGTTATGTTCAAAGGTACTTGCTGCATTTATGTAAAATTTATTTTTATATATAAATGAATCATATGAAAAGGTGTAAATTTGTAATTGTATTTTAGAAATACATTTATTGCATATTTTGCGTTTATAAGCTTTTCTATTAGGTATATAAACTAACCATTTAAAATAATTGCAATTTTTAAAAATTTGGATTATTAAATATATTATGCTTTGATTATCTTTTTATCACAAAATTTAATAATTAGAATTTTTTCATTTTGTAATTGAATTGGAATAAATATATTTTCATTTATTTCAAGTTTGTTTGTTTTTTAATATTTTTAAATAGATAAATTGGTAAGAATTTGTAATATTTTTTAATAGATAGTGTAATTAGAAAATGTTTTTAGTATTATAAAGTTAATTTGGTTAGCTATGTCTTACGATCAAATTAATAACAGCTTTTATGGTGTTAAAATGACTTATGGATATGTCCTTAAATTTGAACCAAATAGGTGTAGGGTATTTCTAAGTCGGTTGCACCGACTGACTGTTGCTTTACTTGTTTTTATTTAAATGTAATGAACTAACAACTTGAAAAATTATCTCAGAATCCATCTTAAACGCTTATAAGTGCTTTAAAAATGAGTTTAAAGTTTTCAAAGACAAAAATTATAAAAAAATCGGTTTTACATGGATATTATGAAATTTTAGTAGTGATCACGAATTACAGTTAGAATCGCTCTAAACCGCTTCTAAGTGTTCATTTTCAGATTTGGTTTTAGTTCACTGTGACGTTATTTCACAGAGCCTAAGTGAAGCTATGCCATTATTTTAATCAAGCCAAAAATCAGATAAGATATAATTCTAACTTTAGAATTCAGAGCCAAAATGAAATATCAGCATCAAAATAAAATATAATATACTTAATTTCAAATTTGACTTAACCTGGACAGGGCTTGACATTTTCACAACGCAGACTATACATGGATTATCCCATTTCTTTAAACATAGATGATTTACCTTTCAAAATTACTTTAATATTGAATGATTTTGAAAGGAAAAAATTAGGAAAGATATTTATATACATAGTTTTGCTTTTTCTTCTCCTTATTCCCATCTCCCTCCCTCTCTACATTAATAAGCGTCCCCGAAATTCTAAAAAATCTTTTATCAGATGTTTTTATTGTATTTCTTTTCTGTGTTAACATTTTTTTCTCATTCATTCCGAAAATTGATGTTATTTTTATAAAAAGGATTAAAGTTATTTCTCTCATACTTTTCCCTCATTTTTGCTTAATTTTTTTGAAGCCTTCAAGAAAGCCCTATGAAAATAGCATGTATATTGTATAGTTTTTATGTTGTGTTATGTTGTCACGTCACAAAAGGATTGCATAATACGAGTCAATAAAGGATTTTCTTAAAGGTGAAAATGAAAAGGTGTTCATTTATGAAATTCCAAATTCCAATAGAAAAGATTCAATTTTCTATTAACGATTTATTGGATTTTATATATATATATACATAATGGAAAAAATATTTCAAAAGACAAACAATATGAGGAAGAAAAACGAAAAAAATAAAAAACTAAATTGAATTGCGTGATTAATTTTATTTTTCCAAAGAGGAAATCAACAAAAATGTGAAAAGGAAACTGAAAAATTCTTTTTAAGATTATTTCTAGACTTTGAAAACGATTGAGAAAACTATTCTGCGAATTAAGGAAATTGGTTATTCACAGTGTTATTATGTTACTTAGAGCTGAGAAATCAATTTTATGACAAAATTTCTTTACACTTTGATCTATACTATGCTGAGATTTAATTTAGAAGTGATTTAATTTCTCATTATTTTAAGATCAGGAGCGGTTTAGTGAACTGTGTAGTCTCAAATTATACCACCTTGAAATCTTATTATTCTATAAATAAAAATAAATAAAAAGGTAGGTTGATTTGAACCCAACCCTTTTCCATGAATTGTTCAGTCTTCTTTATTAAATTACTTCATTAACCTTTTTTTTTTAACATAATTTTTCCACCTTATTAATTTTATGGTGATCCGAAGAATTAATTTGATTTTGAATGCGAAGAATCTGATAAATTTATTCGATTGACTTACTGTCTTAGTTCTTAGTTTTTGGCACAAAAATAACATAAAAATTATATTATATAATTTAAACCGACCACATTTAGGATGAATATAAAACAAAACTACTTTTGGTAATGTCCGACGGTTAAATTTACCAGATTTTTTTTTGTTAATCCACTAGAGAGCATAGGGCTTCCTCTTGAAATATCTAATTTGACGCTTTCTCTTGAAATATGCTCTAGGACAAATTGCAACTACTTATTTCTTTTAGGACAGTACGCTTCCATTGCATTTTAGGTCTACGTCTTCATTTAGAACCTTCTTATATATTCGAACATAGTGAATTTCTAGATATGGCATTTTCGTCTCTTCTCAATGTGTGCCTGTGTGACCGATTCCACTTCCAACTTCTTCTGGTTATTTGCTTTAGAAGGGGTTCTTCGTTCGCTAAGTCGTATAGAACTTTGTTTCTGATCCTATTCGTTCAGACAATTCTGCGTATGAATATTTAAGTGGCTCTAAAATCCTAACCTTAAAATGAGAATTGTTTCATTTTATGAGGTTTGGAACGAACGGCTGGAAGACCAGGTGAGCAGACATTAGCGGCACAATCAGCTAAGTCGACCATGTATTCGGTTTTAATCTGAATCATACGTTTAAGTCTGTATCTGTTTTGAGCTCTTTATATTGTAACAAACGGAATTAAAAATTTAATATTCTTAAGGAAAAACCTTGATTTCCTTGGTCTAGAATCTAGAATAGTTGGCAAATCGTCGACAGCTTAAAGAGTTTTAAAATAACTTAAATTTAAAGTTATTTTAATTTTGCATTGAAACCTGAACTCTTAAATGATGCAAAATCTAAAGTATCTTAACAAGGGTAATAGAAATATTATTTATTATCTGTTCAGAACCCCTCTTTTCTACTTTTTTATATTAAAGGTTATTGCATTTTTTGGTCTTTGTATCATTTCTTTGTTCCTAAATACTTTTGTTACCATTATAACATATCCGTGCATTATTATTATAATAAACTTTTTTTTAAATTACAAATAAAAGTCTGCATAAAAAGTTGTTTGGGATAATTTTGGTATATAAAAATTATGCAAATAATTTTATAAACCTAGAAAAATTTTACAATTATTCCTTAACTCTAATAAATCTCAAGTGGATCTAATTTAACCCTTTTTACTATTTAAGAAAATTATATCTTTAGATATATTTTATGTATAGATAGTAGATACCATCATTGTTATATCTTTTTTTGAACCCATTATTATGCAAAAAAAATTTATAACAGTAAAGAAGACAACAAAAACTAAACCAAAATTCAAGCAATGTTGTTTAATTTTTTGTACCTACATAGTTTTCTGCTTTTTTTTATAATTTTTTAAAAGTCTAGCAAATTTTCATTTTGAATGCCCCCTTTTCAATTTATCTTGACTATAAAAAATTATAATATGAATATGAGGTATTTAATAGTTTGTTCGTCATTCTTGCGAGAAAAATTAAATATATTTGAATTATATGTTTCGTGTAAAATTTATAAAATAGAAATTAGATATAATAGAGTCATCAATGTAGTCAGTGTCCCAAATTATAGACTTTTATATATTTTCTGTAGAAAAATAATGTTTTACGTAAAATTTTTCTATGTTTTATGTAAAATTGTAAACTTTTTCTATGTTTCATGTAAAATTTTAAAAATATTTTATGTTTCATGCAAAATTATAAAATTTTTCTATGTTTCATGTAAATATACACAATTTTACTAGTTTTAAATAAAAGTAAAAAAATCTAAATAGGATCGTCAATGTTAGTAGTCACCAGTTACAGACATTTCTATATTTCCTTTTATAAATAAAGAAATTTTCTATGTTCCTGTAATAAGTAAATGAATCTTTCTATGTTTGATGGGAAACTTTATAAAATAGAAATTAGAAATTTTCTAGATTTTCCATAAATAAACGATTTTTTCTATGTTTCATGTAAAATTTATAAAAATTTTCTATGTTTCATGTAAAATAATAACATTTTTCTATTCATCATTTGAAATGTATATAAAGGTAAAAATACTCAATAGAAATCATCTATCGTCACGTAAAATACTCTCGTTTTTCTATGTTTCTTGTTAAATTAATTAAATGAAAAAGCATATAATTCAACTATATCAATTTATAACTAATGTTATTCTAAATATTACATACATTGTTATAATAAATTAATTTTTCGATATTTCTCATGTAAAATTAATTAATTTTTTCTATGTTTCATGTTAGATTTATGGAATTTATCAAATTTATTCCCAAAACGAAGCTAAACATGTCCCAATCTCTGACAAAGCTTGTATTTATTATTAAGGAAAGAACCCATTTATATAAATATAATAAAATTTTTTATCTTTAATTCCCTGTATTTCTTTCACAAGAGAATCTTTGCAACTATGTAAAGATTATAAAAACTATTATAAAAACAGTGTTCAATCAATATTTATATGGATTTAATCATAAAATCTGTTTAACTGCTATCCAAGTTACAATCAAATATGTTTAACATATTATATTTAATTAAATATGTACATGCAATGTCCCTGTTGATTTCCTTTTGATTATCCCTTTGTATTTTATATATAATATACATACTTATATTAAACAAAAAACAATGTACAATAAAAACTAACTATAACTAGATATATACAATTACAGATTTACATTAGTGACTGAATTATCCCTTTTTTTTTGTAACAAAATATTTCTTTTATGGAAAAATAATTTCCATAACTAAGAAGGAAAATAGGTCTAATGCAGAAAATGGAATACATATATATATATATGTATATATATAGATACTGTTATAATAATGTCGCAATAATGTAAAGACAACAGACAAGGTGAGCTTTATTTGTTTATATTTGTATATATATATGGTTAAGTATATATGAATGTTAAATATAAAATTCTATGATAAATGAATAAATATTCTATTTTTATATTATGCAGGTATTTTTCTTTTATACTATTTATACTTTAATTTTAAATAACATGTTTTATTGTTTTATGGTTACCTTTTGTTGTTTCTTGTCCTGTAAAAATAAAAATGTCGACATTTTTTTTTTTATAAATTTTACATTGTTATTTTTAGAATTGCATTCCCTGGCAAAAAAATAGAATTTTTTTTCATTAAATAACTCGTTTTGTTTTTATTTAAAACTTACTACTATGTATACAGTTTTTATTAACTAATATTAGCATTATCCTGTCATAAACACAGTAATACATTGTTCCCAATAATCTAGGCAAGGAATACATGTATAATATTCATAATCCATAATTTTTTTAAAGTTTCTTAAAATAAATTATTATTAGAAAAAACTTTTGTTCACTTTGATGTGAAACGCATTACAAAAAAAAAAAAACATCGCATAGCTTTAGTCTGCATTAAAATAAAATGTAACTACTATTAATGCATCAACATAAAAGGAAATTATATTGATTAAAAGGAGTTTTTAAATGTTAATAGATTTTAAAGCATCACAAAGGGATTAATATGGTAACAAAGATACCCTTTTTACATTTAAAACTTTATTGAAAAATTAAGAAAATAGTGGATTTTATTGATTTTCCTTTCTTGTTTTTTTTGCAAGGACCATGGAAAGCATCGAACGCCACCCATTTAAACTTTTCGCAGTTACTTTGGGTAGTATGTGGCTTTATCACACTAAAAAGGCACTTTTTTAAACCTAAACAATGGGACGGGGCCATCGATATAAATTGTACAGTTTGGTTTTGAGGACGGTTATTTGAGAAACTAAACTTTAGGAATTGCGAAAATCGATTATATAGAATAAATGGGAAAACTTGTGCGGATTCTTGAATTTAATTAAGTCCTACACATACGAATTACTATTTTACGAATTACTATGGGACGGAATATGGTTCCAAAACGGATTTCCATAAGCTGGTACGCCATCTTAACAATTCAACAGAGTACGAATAAACGTCAGTTGAACTACCTGATTCAAAATTTGGAAACTTTGAGTAGAGGCATTAATTGTTTTACTTCTGTGTAACATGTGGCTTCTGTGAATCATGTGAGATTCTATGCACAACTTTTTAAACTAATCAAAATTAATTCTTTTACTTAAACATTTAAAAATTACGACTCGATAGATCAAAAATTTCTGCATTTTAAAACAATTAAAACAATTCATCTATAAAAATCAGTTTTTAAAATCGAATTTCCGAAAAAACTGATTTTAACGCGTAAATCCCCAAAATGAAGCTGAAATACTAATTGGTTTTCAGATTATGTTTTATACTTTGATTCAATCTTGTTAATTAGTTTGAAACCTTAAGTAATAAATTAGAATATTCAAGAGTTTTTTCCCAATTCTTATTTTAAAAAGTTTAACTTAATTTGTAAAGTCCTAAAAGTTGCGGATCAAACTAGAATTTAATTCCAAAAACTTAATGGTGTATGGCCTCATATTAATTTGGTACTTAAGTTTTGATGCTTCAAAGTGTTTATAATTCAATAAAATTATGTTCTCAAATTATATTCCCTAGAATCACAAAACCAAATTTTAAAAAATGCCATTTTTTAATTTCCCAACGATATAACTTAATTATATCTTAGATCACCTACAGCAAATAGAGTAAGGAATGCTGTCAAGCTCATAACTTATCTAACAATTAAAATATTTTAACTGTTGTAACGGTTCATGATTCTAACCAGTGGCGTAATGGTTCAAGGCGTTGGATTAAATGAACTTGAATTCTAGGCTAGGATCACATATAATAGAAACAGTTTATGTGGTAACTTTGTGGGATGCGATGCCCCAAATCATTTTCAGCGGAATGATAAAATGAAAACTTAAATAAAGTTTATCTAACGGTAAAAAAAATCCTTTTTCATATAAGCAGATACTTTATCTTGTAAGTAAGTATTCAAAGTTTTGATTTAATGGCCCTTCCAACAATGGAATCAAAAATTATAAATTTCCATTCCTTAGACCAACAATATAAAACTGTTCTCATTAAAATAAGATTATCATATAATAGAAGAAATAATTCATTTTAACAACGACTTGAATAAATTTTCCAAACAAAAGCATGGAATGAGGAAATGCTCTTTTTGTAACCACATTTACAGTTCTTTCGTCAACTTCCCCTTTTCATATTAAAAGGACCTTTTTCATTCTGTAATATGATTAATTACTCAACAGCATCATGAAAAGATAATTTAAAAAGACTGGAAAATTTCCTTATAATATTTCAGGACATTAAATTTTAAATGGAACAGCCATTTTCTTTTTCGGGGTTTCCCTTTAGAAAGAACTTTGAAATGAAAAGTGGTCTCTTCTTTCTTGGAAACAAAATATATTTTAATAATAACTAATATCATAGACCTTTTTTAAAACGTTTTTTTTTAATTTTCAATATTAAATTTAAAATTATTATATTTTTTGGGGGTTCTTAAAATGAAAATTAATAAAATGAAAAGCCTTCATCAAAAGTTAAAAAAATAATTCTTGGAAAACAAAGGACCGGAAATTCATAAAAAACGGTAGCGTCTCAAAAATAAAATTAAATTTAAATATAAGTAGAAAATGAAGTCTTTAAAGTTAAGTGCTGTAGACCACCTACTGAGAACTCCTTTCATATTTCTCACTGAAACTACTTGAATACTAAAATATAAAAAAATTATTATATCTAGTAGATAAGTGTATGGAATTATTTTTCAAATTAAAATATACAATTTAAATGAAATTTTTATTAACCTGTAGCTTACATGATATTTCTTCAGGAAATAACTATGTTACATATCTTCAAGAGAGCCTGTGAATTGTGTAAAAAGGGAAGGAGGAAGGGAGATTTCAAAAGCTTCTTTTTTTTCAAAGACTTTCAAATCAATAATGCACTAGTAATTTTAAATGCTCATAATATTTATTTAAAAAATGTAAATTATACAAAACAGACACACAATTTTAATTTGTTATATCAATCCAATATCATTTAAAACAAAACAAAGTCTTATAATATTTAATATCCATTAGCAATACATTGTTTAACATCTGCGACAATTTTACCACCTTGGGCTTTACCATTAGCTAAAACTGGTTTAACACATTCCAATGTATTATCAACAATCACAGCAACTTTTGGAGCAGCACTTTCCACAACAGCTTTAGCATTATCAACAAGTTCTAAGATTTTTTCACGTACTTCTTTTGATTTTTTGATAATACATCTGGCAACTTCAGCTGGGTCATCATTTTTACAATCGACCAAAAGATTTTTTAAAGCAAGAAGACTAGCTTTTACAGCATCAATTTCACCTTGAATTTCACTTTTAGCTTTTTTACCTTCTTCTACAGCATTTTCACCACAAACCTTCAATTTGGCAGCTGAATCGCGTACAAGAGCTTCAATGACTGGACGTTGTTCTTTGACGCATTTTACTGCAACTTCATGTTCGGCTGCAAGAACTTCTAATACACGAATTGTTTCATCGATAACTTTTTGTAAAACTGGTTCAGCATTAGCAACAATTTCTTTGGCTTTTTCTAAAGCTTGTTTTAAGATAACATCAGCTTGTCCTAAGAGTTCTTCAAGAATTGGTAAAGCTACAGAAACTAATTGTTCAAGTAATTCACGTAATTTTTCTAATGAACTGTTATCTGTGGTTGCCATTTCAAAAATTTCTTCATCAGCTTGTTTACCAGCAGCACATGCTTTTACTTTTTCAACAATATTTTTACCTTCAACTTTGGCATTTTCAACAATTGGTTCAACACAAGTTAAAGTTTGTTTGACGATAGCACCAACTTTAGGAGCAGTAGCTTCGATAACTTTCTTAACATCATCAAGAAGTTGAGCAAGTCCTTGTCTGATTTCTTTTGCTTTATTGACAACACATTTGGCTACTTCAGCTGGATCATCATGTTTACATTGTGCCAAGAGATTTTTCAATGCAGAAAGGCTAGCTTTAACTGCATTAATTTCATCTTGAATTTCACCTTCAATTTTTTTGCCTTCTTCAACAGCATTGTTCCAACAAACTTTCAATTTAGCGGCGGATTCACGTGCAAGAGCTTCAATAGCTGGTCGTTGTTCTTTAACACATTCAACAGCAACAGCATGTTCTTCAGCAATAACTTCTAAAACTCGGATTACGTCATCGATAACTTTTTTGAGAACTGGTTCAGCATTAGCAAGGATTTCTTTAGCTTTTGCGAGGGCATCTCGGAGTAAAACATCAGCTTGCTCTAAAAGTTCTTCGGCAATTGGTAATAAAATGTTAACTAAACTTTCGAGTAATTCACGTAATTTCTCCAATGAAAGATCGCTTGTATCGAATAAAACTTGTTCAATTTCAGCTGTTCCTTTAGCTGCTAATGCTAAACGTTGACGAACTGGTTGGAATTCGTGAACATTAGCGTTAGCTTGTGCAACAAATGCACATAAAACTAAACCGAAAATAACACAGGCTTTCATTTTGATTAAATCTGTTTATTTTTTAAATTTAAACGATATCAAGTTGTTTCAAAGCTCAGTAGTTGAAAGCTACGGTAAAACTGACAGTCTTTTGAAAAATAACGGTTTATATAGTTATGCATTAAGCACTTGTTATTAATATTGCAATAGATATCAATGATAAACGGATAAGATTATAGTTCTAAATTAGTATTTGATATGATAAGCACATGCAATTTTTATCTTTTGGGTTTTTGAAAGTTGACCATTAAATTATTGTGAATACTTATAACATAAGGTTATTTTCTATAATAATTTCTATCCGTTTAATCCAGTTTTATTCATGTTGCTAATATTTTTCTTTAACCCTTTAGTGATGTTAAAGACCGTTTGAGTCTGGCCCAAAATCCGGCTTTAACAAATTCGTGAGATTCTGAAGCGAGATTTTGCAAAATCTGAATTTTGAGAAAGTGAGATTTTGATAAGGCGATATTTTTGAAAAGTGGGATTTTGGGAAAGCGGGAGTTGGCAAAGCTGGTTTACAGGTTTCTCGCAGTTCGTTAACATAAAAACTTATTATGTGTGATATATGAAAAAATAACAAATTTTGTTGAAATGGTTAAAAAATTGGTCCAAATTATTTTCTAATTCGTTAGAAGTTCTAAAAGTAGAAAATGGTCATAAGTCGCATTTGTATAATTAAAATCAGACAATAAAAATAAAAATAAAAATTTTATTATAAACTATATTCAATCAAATTTTGATTGTCCTTCCCTCCTACGTGGGTTTTGAATACTAAAATTATCAAAGTTAAGCTGCCAAAGGTCAGGATTAGCAAAGATAACACATATTGTAGTTGCTACAGCGATCTATAAGTAAATATAAAATCAAATAATTGTTTGTTTGTATGTTTGTATGTAGCGTGTAGACTCCGAAACTGATCAGCTAATTATCATGTAAATTTATACACAAAGGTTTTTAGATAAGAAAAGTGTTTCGGGGCTAACCGTATTGCTCTAACAGAACCTCAAGTGGAGCTGTGGTACAGGTATTTAAGCTTGTTTGTACTAAAATAAAAATATTTTACTCGATTGACTTGAAATTTTGTATACGTTTTGCTTTTTGACACTAGAGTTGGCTGTATTAACAGTCTTGAAATTTGTTAAACCGGACCGTTCCTGATTGTGTTTGGAAAGGTGATTGGTCGAAAAAATGTTGGAATGCAAAATACGTACCATTTTGCAAAGTCCTGCTCTGATTATAAAGAAAATCTTAAAAAAATGTTTTTTTGATTGTCGTTAACAAATTGTGATACAACTTATGTGCAAGAGTCATTTACACCATGTGTTTATTTTGTTATTATAATAACATCAACTTCAATTAAAAAGTTATTGGGAGGCACAGTGCCGTGCTTTGATTATTAGTTACTTTTATTAAATTAAGTGACGGAGTTAGGTATCTTTATTATCTTTGATTTATATTACATAGACAAAGTTGTTTGGGAAATTAAAAACCTATATCCATTTTTAGAAGTTAATTCTATACCAAATCTAACACATTAGCCTTAACTAGTTAAACTAAAATAAAATATTTAATACTGCAACACAGCAACACAACACACAATCACATAATCATTATCAGAGCAAAATCTATGGACGGAACGGTTTTTTTAATTTTTCGGCATTAATGAAAGCCTTCAAAACAACAAAAACGCTATAAACCTTTCCAAATATTATTGTATTAAAAATAATTATTAAAAGTTTTTTAACGGGAAGGTACCGTAAGGCGAAAAACTTGTATAGACTTCGTACGAAATTGGGACATGTGACAAATTCTTTAAAAAATAAAAGTAGAGAAATTTAAGGGGTTTCCGTTTAATTGGTTACGTGTTACCATACTATAATGTTATATCTATCGTTATGAATGTAATATGACTTTAAATCCTAATCAAATCCTTAATTAGCTTTTTAATACTTGTAATTATCTATAATAACATTATATCTACAATAATCAACGATCGTGCATTATTTATTTACATTCATTTGGACTTAGCACGCTACTAAACACTTTAAAAACTATTACTATTATTACCAAAGTTCATCAAAAAAGATTCAACTGCAATAAAAGCATTTACGTAATTATTAGTTATATCTATACTGATAATGCATAACATACTCAATTTATTGCATTTTCTATCTTATCAATTATAATATCTTATAACTGTTTTAAGTTTTAATATTTTAACACTAAATATGCTTCCTTAACTTTATCTAAAAGCAAGTAGTAGATAACGTTCAGCTATATAAGATGTTTAATTTTCTCAAAACACTGCAGTTTTACCGTAGCTTTCAACTACTGAGCTTTGAAACAACTTGATATCGTTTAAATATAAAATATAAACAGATTTAATCAAAATGAAAGCCTGTGTTATTTTCGGTTTAGTTTTATGTGCATTTGTTGCACAAGCAACCGCTAATGTTCACGAATTCCAACCAGTTCGTCAACGTTTAGCATTGGCAGCTAAAGGAACAGCAGAAATTGAACAAGTTTTATTCGATACAAGCGATCTTTCATTGGACAAATTACGTGAATTACTCGAAAGTTTAGTTAACATTTTATTACCAATTGCCGAAGAACTTTTAGAGCAAGCTGATGTTTTACTCCGAGATGCCCTCGCAAAAGCTAAAGAAATCCTTGCTAATGCTGAACCAGTTCTCAAAAAAGTTATCGATGACGTAATCCGAGTTTTAGAAGTTATTGCTGAAGAACATGCTGTTGCTGTTGAATGTGTTAAAGAACAACGACCAGCTATTGAAGCTCTTGCACGTGAATCCGCCGCTAAATTGAAAGTTTGTTGGAACAATGCTGTTGAAGAAGGCAAAAAAATTGAAGGTGAAATTCAAGATGAAATTAATGCAGTTAAAGCTAGCCTTTCTGCATTGAAAAATCTCTTGGCACAATGTAAACATGATGATCCAGCTGAAGTAGCCAAATGTGTTGTCAATAAAGCAAAAGAAATCAGACAAGGACTTGCTCAACTTCTTGATGATGTTAAGAAAGTTATCGAAGCTACTGCTCCTAAAGTTGGTGCTATCGTCAAACAAACTTTAACTTGTGTTGAACCAATTGTTGAAAATGCCAAAGTTGAAGGTAAAAAAATTGTTGAAAAAGTAAAAGCATGTGCTGCTGGTAAACAAGCTGATGAAGAAATTTTTGAAATGGCAACCACAGATAACAGTTCATTAGAAAAATTACGTGAATTACTTGAACAATTAGTTTCTGTAGCTTTACCAATTCTTGAAGAACTCTTAGGACAAGCTGATGTTATCTTAAAACA
Source organism: Dolichopus griseipennis (assembly GCA_963082915.1). Classification (NCBI taxonomy): domain Eukaryota; kingdom Metazoa; phylum Arthropoda; class Insecta; order Diptera; family Dolichopodidae; genus Dolichopus; species Dolichopus griseipennis. The sequence goes on along the minus strand of OY720441.1, from coordinate 19,388,538 downwards.
AGCTTTAGAAAAAGCCAAAGAAATTGTTGCTAATGCTGAACCAGTTTTACAAAAAGTTATCGATGAAACAATTCGTATATTAGAAGTTCTTGCAGCCGAACATGAAGTTGCAGTAAAATGCGTTAAAGAACAACGTCCAGTCATTGAAGCTCTTGTACGCGATTCAGCTGCCAAATTGAAGGTTTGTGGTGAAAATGCTGTAGAAGAAGGTAAAAAAGCCAAAGGTGAAATCCAAGGCGAAATTGATGCTGTAAAAGCTAGTATTCTTGCTTTAAAAAATCTTTTGGTCGATTGTAAAAATGAAGACCCAGCTGAAGTTGCCAGATGTATTATCAAGAAATCAAAAGAAGTACGTGAAAAAATCTTAGAACTTGTTGATAACGCTAAAGCTGTTGTTGAAAGTGCTGCTCCAAAAGTTGCTGTGATTGTTGATAATACATTGGAATGTGTTAAACCAGTTTTAGCTAATGGTAAAGCCCAAGGTGGTAAAATTGTCGCAGATGTTAAACAATGTATTGCTAATGGATATTAAATATATAAGACTTAGTTTTGTTTAAATGGATTGATATAATAATTAACATTTTTTAAATAAACAATTGACATGTATTACAAAAATTGAAAAAAAAATCTTTATATATAATTAAATTTTTTCCTCATTTCTCAGAACTTCTTTACAGTAAAATTCTAAAATATTTAAAAATTTGGATGCTAGTCAGTAGAGATTTTTCGACATATCTTTGTAATTGAATTTTAAATTATCTTTGCCTTTAAAATCATCTATACATAATTCTGTTATCCTTTTTTAAAATATTTTAAAATTAAGGATCATACCTATCTGAAAAGAATGTTCAGTCAAATGGAATCGACTTCCTTGCATCTTTTTATTAAATTTAATGATGAAAAAAAATTAAAAGTAACTCTTTTTTTTAGTTACAAAGATTATTTCTTATCAATTCATTGTTTTACTTATCATTTAAATTTTCAAAAGATTTTTTTCAGGAAATTTAACTTAAAAAATATCTGAAGATTCATTTCTATTAATAGTTGATTTCATATTATTTTGTTTGAAAATAATAATATAAAATATGACAACTTATCAATTTGTAAATCTTTTTTCAATTGTCATATTAGTAAGTTTTTTTTTTTATTTTAAATCTTGACTTCCGCGTTTAATCTCTACTGTTCTGAATATCTTAAAATATTTTTTATTCAAATCAAAATAAAGTATCTGTAGTAACTAGTATCTTTTCAAAAGTATATTTATTCATTGAAAGGAAGAAAATTATCTTAAAATATGTTAAATTGATATCTTATAGAATTTTGTTGTGGTTTCCGTCATTCATAGTCATATCATTTATTTTTGACAGTTAGTTTTTTTTTTACTTCTCAGATATTTTTGTAATACATTTTTAATTTCAACATGGTACGTTTAGTTTTCGGATGATTTTTATTTTGCGTTTCTTTTTAAGAAATAAAAAGTGTGTAAGACGAGTGTTACCGTTATGTCATTTTTAATGGGATTTAAATTTAGAAAAACCTTTACATAACTTCAATATGATTAGTTGATTTAATTTTATTAATTTATTAATAAATAATTCCCTATCACACAAAATTTGATATACTGTAGTGACTCAGCCTTTCCTTTTCAATTGTGGCAGACATTTTATTTTATTTTATAATATGAGTTATAAATTATATTTTTTTATTATATATGATCAGACCGGGTTTTGAACCCAAGACTCTTCGATTGAAAAGCTGACGTTCTAACCACTACGCCACCCATCGAATTGGACACTAATTTTATAATAGAAATGAAATTAAGAGTTTTAGATTTATATTTAAAGTTAGAATATACTCCGATTCTGAATAAATTCCGATTTTGATGAAAAACTTAAAACGATAAGTGATATTCAATTTTTAAGTAAAAGTAAACTGTAGGATAGTAATTTTGTTTCTATAATATATATATTGGTTACAAAATTGTATTTTAGGATTCCTTTTGTCACGAGATGTCGTTACCTTGAGATATTAATGTTTGCTTTAGTTATGTTGTAGCCTTTTCATTTATTGTTAAAAGATAATTTACCCCTTTTTGCAAATAATAAAGAGATTTCTTGGTTTTTAGTTATTTTGACCGAATTCAGTAATGACGCTATCAGAATTTAGATTCAGAAAAACTTATAATATCCAATTGCTTGAAAATTCTGCCTGTTGCATCAAAGATCTTTTTTTATTTTGTAAAATACGATAAGTAACTGTGAATGTTAAAAATTTCAAAAGTCTCCATCTAAACATTTGGCATTTCTCCTCAAGGACACTCTAACAGTTTAGAAATAAAATATAACTGACAATTAGATCGATAAACTGCAATTGATAGTAAACGGTAACACACACATTTATTTCCCTTCCTTCTTCTTTACAGCACCATTATGTTCACTTTTGTTAAAGAAATTCAATAAAATTTTAAAGTGTGAAAGAGTTGTTGAAATAAAAAAAAATCAGGGGAAATCATTTATATTGTATTTTCTTTGAGTCGAATAACAGCTTCGCATTTTTTCAATCATGCAACAAACGAGCAATGCAAAATGGAAGCTCTTACAAAAAAAAACGTTTTTTTGAAAATGAGCAACTGAGAAATTGCAAATAAAAAACATTTTGGTAGATGGGTTGACAAATCTCAAAAGAATCTTTTGATTGTTAAAGAATGGTAATGAAAAATTTCTTTTGAATTTTTTCATTTAAGAAAAAAAAATTTGACTGCTTCTTTTTATTGATTTTTACCTTTCGATTCTTTCACATTTCAAATTTTAATTCAAATAAAAATAAATACAGTTTCCAATTGAACAACTTCAAAAATTAATTACAATGTTACATTTTTATAAAATACTTTATTTCACATTTATCTTATTTGCAGAGAAATGAGAATATACATGCAGAATGTCAGGGATTTGGATTAGGATTAGGAAGAGAGAATGAGAATTGTTCTATTTTTATAAAGCATTAAAGATTCCATTAACACAAAAGTTTTCAAAGGATTTTGAAAAATTAAACTTACATTTACTCGCCGAAAAAAAGAAGAACTCAAAATTACTCTTCGAAATGGTTACACATGTAACGATACAAGGCTTGAAAATGCATACCTAGCATAATAATTGTATATTTAAAGTATATTATCATCATACTTATATATATATTAATCGCGGCTTATTCGGTTACAAAATTTCCGGTCGTGGCTCAATGATTTGTTAATAAATTTAACAACTAATTTTAGTGTAAAAATCGCTCAAATTTTGAGTGCTTTGCGACACTACTTAATTCTAAATATGTCAGTTGTTATTAGTCTTCAAAACTTAAAAAGCTTATTATTATCAACGTCACATATAGTAATTGGCTTATTCGGTTACAAAATTACCAGTCGCGGCTCAATTTTTTTTTGAGTCATTTGCGACACTACTTAATACTAAATCTGTCAGTTGTTTTTAACTTTCAAAGCTTAAATGGCTTCCAAAATAACTTGAACATTTATTTAATCAAAAATTTTAGAATTAAGATTGGAAAATTTAATGTGTTTTAATAAATTTACTATGATGATAAAATTTCTAACTACGTAATTTATTATCCAGGTTTTTTAAAGAGATCAAAACTCTGAGATTACTTTAAACTCTGAACAAATGGGTCATACTCTTTTCAGATTTACTAATTAGTACGCTGGAAACATTCAAATTGCAGGAAACAGACTATGTTCTGCACGCTCCGATTCAAAAGAAATTGTGTGGCAACTACTGAAACACAAAGAGCAAAATGGCTGTATTTCAATAGCGATGACGACTATTTCAAAATCCTAGCTTTTTTATTTTTTGAGTTATCGTTGTGGTCGGACGCATGGTCGAAAGGGCGAACGGACATACATAGCTAGATTGATTTACTTTTCGATTCTGATCCAATCCATTTAATTCTATACCTACCTCCCCTCCTTCCAAAATCTTAAATTTATTAAATTAATAATCACTTGTTTAAATCTTGAATTTTAATTTTTCAAAAATAAAAAAACACCAGATTACAGGAAAATTAAATCTTTGTTGAAATTTTCAAAATCAATTTTCCCATTAATTTTAAGAATTTTATCCAGTTTCTTCTTGAATAATTTTTGCAAAAAAAAAGGATTTTTAATTCCTATTTACCAAAAAACTTATCTAAGTCCTGATAAAATTAAAAATAAACACCTAGAAATCGTTAATTTCCAAAAATTCAATAGAATCGGAAAAAGATGGCATTAAAAAAAATGTCCAAATCATCGATTAAAAATAAAATTCAGGAAATACAATTTGATTTTGTATTTGTGGGAAATGAAACAGAAATTGAAAGATAAAAATTAACAGAATTACCACAAAAACATGACTGTATATCCTGTAGATATAATATTTGGGGTGTGGGGATGGGGATTTTTTATCTTTTCCTTTTCGAGTATCACAAAATAAGAAATAAAAATTTGATTTGATGTAAGATTTAAATACAAAATTTTATATTAAAGACGAAAACTTTTGCAACCGAATATCAAGCAAATTATCTTATCAATGAGTTTAATAATACCTAGAGCTTTTTTTCAAAAATTCTATTAGACTCAAAACTAATTACCGGCAATATAGAAAATGTTTTGACCTTATCTGCTCATTTAAAATTAAGCTATTCATGCAAAATTATTCTGCCGATACATGTGCATTATTCTGCCATTCATTCATCAAACAATGACTTTAAGAAAGTAAGGCAATGCTTTGCTAAAATAATTAAAAAGATCTAATATGGAAGGCAAGAGATGTCCGGAAATTTTCATTATTTCTTGATGAAATCATATGATATTATGTTGTTGGAGGTTAATCTAATGGAAGTACTGTTTTCTGTAGTCCCACCAGTTACAAAGCTATATCTACAGTCCGACAAAGTCAGGAATAGCCCTTTATTTAAACTGTTATAACAGGAGTTCCATAAGGTATATTTTTAATCGGAAAACGGTAACAGACAATCCATTTCATAAACTTACTTAATCGAAATTGATAGGGTTAATAGGCTACGTAAATTTACCGTTATATGAAACTGAATTTTTGCAAAATTATTGACCCTTCTATCCTCTGAATGGCTTAAGCTAGAATTTTCTGATAATACTTTACAAATTTACTTATTTATGTAATCAATTTCAAGTAAAACTTTTAAAAAAATTTTATACAACAATTGTTTCAATGCACTTTGTCCGATTTCGAAAATGTGCTTTTTTAAAAACATAAGATTTTTTCATTACTTGTTTTATTTAAAATAAACATGTTTATCTACTAATTGAATTATCGTAAAATAAATATTAGTTAACTGTTATCTTTAATAATTCTCTATATATATATCTATATTATATTATGTACTTAATTTAATTTGTAATTTCCATGTTTCAAACTTTCAAACAAAGTATATAATGTAATTTATGCAAAACTTTGGACTCAGGTCAAAATCCGTCTATTAAAAAGTCTTATGCAAAATAATGAAGGATAAATAAAATTTAAAAGGTCATCATAATAATTTACATAAATATAAAATTTTGTTCTAAAGTTTCATGAAATGAACTGAATTTTAATTACAAAAAAATCTTTAGGTCATATTCAGGTTAAGAATAGGTCAAGAAAATAAAATTAAGGTTATTTATTTTAAAACAACTTTTCAAAACAAATTTTCTAAACATTTTATTATAAGTATACTGGCTAATACCCGGTGCGCGTTGCTGCGCCTCTCAATGGAGGTTTAATTGAAGTTGATGTTACTGCAAAAAGTTAACACAAAAATTACACACGATTTACACATGTAAATTTTAAAATGTATGAAAGCAATCTTTTTAAAACGATTTTTCTAGGATTATTCTAGTAATTTTTGAAACTTTCTGTAATTCAAAGCAGCACAAACTACTTTCCAAATTTTGACGTAATTTACTTCCAAAAAATTTTTTTTCAAAAATCGTAGGACCGACTGTTAACAGACTCAACTCCATTTTCAAATTGCTTCACACATATAAAATTTAAGGTCAACCGGTCAAATCGTTTCTAATTTAGAGTTAAGTAACGCAAAAATCTATTAAAAGCCACTGTGCCCCACTGGGTTAACGGAACTACACTTTCTCTTTCGGCAAAGCAGTAAAGAAGTTTAAATACTTGCACCACAGCCCCAACTTGGCGGTCCGTTAGAGCAAAATTTTTGGGCCATAATTTCTTTCCGTACCCAAAAACCCCTATATACAAATTTTCATGAAAATCGCCTGGGCAGTTTAGGAGTCTATTCGCTACAAACAAACAAACAAACAAACAAGCAAACAAACAAACTTTCGCTTTTATATATATAGATAATAAAAACATGTGTTTTGTTTTTGTATTTAACTTTTAATATCTGTCAAATCAAATTATCAATATAAATAACAGTTAGGCAAAGATTAAAAAAAAATAAAAAAACTTTTTTTGACTTAAAACTTTTGTTATAAGACTTTATAAGTAAAAAAAAAAAAAAAAAACAAAAACAAATCATTTACAAAATTTTAAACGACTTTGAAAAATAAAAAAAAAAACATTTCTTTCTCAATTTTTAGCAATATAACGGGATGGAAAAATTCTATAATGGAAAAACGTCAAAACAAATTTGACTTAAGAGAGAAAAAAGGAGCAGTATATACGCGATCATAATATCGAAGTTGAAAATAAAACGAAGTTTTCTTTTTATTAACTTAAGATATTTTCAGATTTTTGTGTAAATAAAGTTTTTTTGTTTTTAACTTATTTGCTAAAATTTTTTAAATTTTATTACTTTTGTCTGTCCGGTTTTTTTTCCCCATTATCAAGTTAATAAATGGTTTAATATTTTTAAACATGAATATGAAAATAATTTTTAGTGAAATAATTTTTTTCATTTTATTAGCCCGTTTCGGCACAACCTTACTCTGCTGGATAAATAATTTTAGAGATTGACTTTAAATTTAGGATATTTTTGATTCTAAGCATATTATTTTGCAATGAGAGCTGGTTAGAAAATAAACGGCAGGGTAGCACAGTAGTTAGAGTGTAGATCTTTCATTCAAAAGACTCAAATTTGAAATCAAGTAAAAGTTAAAAACACAAAACCTATCCATTAGTGAAAACTCAACTCATCCAGCATTTGAAATAGGGCTCAAATTAATGGCTTAAACTTAATTTAATAATTATTATTCTTTATTAAAAAGAAAAAATTATTATGAATATATAAAAACAAATACATATATATATATATAAACAAATAATTTAGTTTAATAAAATAACTCGCAGATACAGAAATACCAAATAATTCAAATATAAATAGAATTGTATACCCATTCAAAATCTAAGACGTTTCTACGTGATGTAAGTCCTAGTTACTTTATCTCATGTAGTCATTATAGTGTTATTATATCTCAGATCAACTTTAATAATAACAATGTAATATGTTCCTCCTGTTCCAAAAAGGACCTATGGTATATACAGACTTATATGCCTAAAACTGTTGAAGAGTTAGCACTTAAAAACATAAAAAATTTTGGATTCTTAAACCCAATGCCATACAAAAGATTTTTACAAAAAATTTCGCTCTCAATTGAGAACTGGTTAACAAAATTCATTTATTTAATTTTGAAATATAATTTCATGTATCATATATATATAAAAACAAAAGTAGAAATAAATCCAAGATGAATTGTATAAGTTTTTCTTCTTGCGTTTTGTGGTTTATTTTGAAAAGTTCTTAATGCTTTTCTTGTAAAATCTAGGTTTTTTATATGGATGCTCTCCAGATTCCGTGATCCAATTTGATCTATCTACGAAGCCTTTCTTTCGTTTAACAAAAAAGCATTCATACCAAATTTCATTAAAATCAGTGAATATTTTGATGAATTATTAAAACAGGCGGACATTCCCGATTCCTAGATCCCAATACCATCATATTAAAATCAATTTATGAAAGATATACTTTTTTCGTATCAAATTTGAACTCCTTCGCCGTTTAGAACTAGAGATTTCTGGAAAAGTTTTGTAAGGGGGCTTCCCGATCTAGTGATTTGATTTGTGCTATCTACATCAACGAACTTAATCTTATTATTGATAAAGAAAATAGTCCTACCGAATTTCAACAAAAGCGGTTGGCACTTACGCAACTTATCATTTTCACAGACACACATACATGCACACACTCTCAAACACAAAACCGAAGAACTTGGTTTTGAAACACTTTTGTTATGGCAGAAGAAATTGTATTTTTCTATTTACCAACGAGGAACTTATAACCTTTTCTTCTTGAGTATTCATAATGAAGAAAAGCTAAAATGTTTATTATATTCCAAAGCAACAGCGGGAAGTTTTCTACAATTAATAAAATTAAAAAATATTCAAAACGAGGAACAGTATAGCAAATTAGACTATGTCAACTCTGGGATACCTGTATGGCCATAATATAAACGACCGTCTTAGTACACCCTTTTGACCTATACTGCCGTGCTAAGAAAAAAAGTCGTAAGCGCCAAAATCGAATTTTCGGGATAATGGAATATTTGACATCAGAAAAATGTCTCACAACTTTGTACTAAGAAAAAATGTCACATATCTCGTTTCAAATTCATTTAAAACTAATAACTAATAAGTCGCATCTACCTCTACGTCGCATTTAATAGCGTGAATATAAAACACTAAAAGTTAAATTACCTAAAACCAAGAAAATGAAGAAACGACTTTCTTTCTTAGGACGGCAGTATATAGTCATGGGTATAAAAAGTTAACGAGTATCTACAATTGTCAAATATCTTAACTACCATAGATTTGAAAATTGCAATATTTCTACAGCTGCAATCACAACAACGTTCAACAAATTTTAATTAATTTATTTCATTTTGTTTTATGATTTTTTTTTTTTTTCCTTTTCAATAAAAAAATTATCAAAACGCAAAAAAAAAAAAAATAAAACATAACCATAAACCTAAATCGTTTAATTACATTGCAAATCAGATTTTGGTAAACGATGTAAAAAGAAATTTAAAGAGAGTTAAAAAATAAAAAAAAAAAAAAATACAAAACAAAAAAAAAATCAAAAATACTTAAAATGTTAAAAACTCTTAAAAGAAAATTTGTTTAAAAACAAAAACAAAATATATATATATATATATATATATATATATATACATATTTTTAAAGAAATTTTCCATTCTATTTTCCATCTTTAGTAATTTTCATATATTTTGTTTTTATTTTTACAAAATAACTTGAAAGCTTCCTATATTGCGATTCTTCAGTTATTTTTTAAACTTTTATTGCTGCCTTTTACACCAACAAAATTAACGAATATTGTCTTTCAACTCAGTTAAAATTAATTAAAAAATAAAAGACGATTTAAAAACAAAAAAAAAAAAGTTTGAGAAAAATCAATTAACTTTTCCAAAAAAACAAAAACTTTGAACTGTGAAAAATTTGAAGGCTTTTTGTTTAAACTTTGTTCACTTTCTTTCTCTTTCTTTTTAAGTCAGCAATTTCCAAAATACCCGTTCCTCGAAGAACGAGTGAAATAAAAGTGAGAAGAATTGGTATTTGAAGAAAAAACAAATAACAAAATTAATTCTTTAATTTTTTATTTCAACGCGCATTAAAAAAAAATTTACCAATAAAGAAAAAACAATAAATCCATATACATACATATATATTTACTTACATGTGTGTAATAAAAAATTCATTATTATCCTTCGAAAATCTTTTAATTGAAAGAACACGCATATAACATATGATCGTGTTACATATATATAAATTTTTTTTATAAATGAAATACAGTGTCGGACAAAATTATTTAAACAAAATATATAGTTAATGAGCTACGATAAGTAATAAGAGCGTCGATAAGAGATCTAACATAAACACCTCTATTAAAATCATGTACATAATTTACAACGCCATGCTCTTATCGACGCTCTTATCACTTATCGCAACTCCAACATAGACGCACACTTAGACTTACTTTAATTTAAAAATTTTTTTTTTAGTTGTACAAAGTGTACTTATTTATAATTTTTTATATTAGTAATTTACAATTTTCATTTAATCATTTGCTTTGGCCTCATGTTGTAGCTATATGGAACAAAAACAAGTAAAGAAACAGTCAGTCGGTGCAACCGACTTAGAAATACCCTACACCTATTTGGTAAAAATTTAAGGACATATCCATAAGTCATTTTAACACCATAGAAGCTGTTATTAATTTAATCGTAAGACATAGCTAACCAAATTAACTGTATAATACTAAAAACATTTTCCAATTACCCTATCTATTAAAAAATACTACAAATTCTTACTAATTTATCTATTTAAAAATATTAAAAAACAAACAAACTTGAAATAAATGAAAATATATTTATTCTAATTCAATTGCAAAATGAAAAAATTCTAATTATTAAATTTTGTGATAAAAAGATAATCAAAGCATAATATATTTAATAATCCAAATTTTTAAAAATTGCAATTATTTTAAATGGTTAGTTTATATACCGAATACAAAAACTTATAAACGCAAAATATGCAATAAATGTATTTCTAAAATACAATTAAAAATTTACACCTTTTCATATAATTCATTTAAATATAAAAATAAATTTTACATAAATGCAGCACGTACCTTTGAACATAGCTGAACCACTACAATTAAGTCTAGATTTCGGAGACACATAGGACATAGGAAATATATTCTTTGGCTTCGAAATTAAACTCGACCACAACCAATTCCCACGGTACTTTCATTACTAGTAACCTACTGTTAAATTTCATCTAAATACCGGCATTATTTTTTGAGTTATGGTGTTTTTAAGATATATGTTTGTTAGTCCTTGAACTTTTCAAGGGTTCCAGGACCCGAAATTATGGTACGATTTCGCCCATATGCAGTCCCGTCATACTTGAAATACTAGTTAACCCTTGTACACAATTGGAACGCTCTATCTTAATTTTAAGTTACTAGTTTTATTAATTTCGATGATAAGCTTTTACACATTGGGGGGTCTAAGAGAGATTCTGAACCACCACTCCAATTGATCCCAAATTAGGGGGGCACGCAAGAAATAGTAAAGAACACCCTTGTGGCAAATTGGAAGCTTCTACATTTGTTTCAAGTAACTATCTTTATTAATTTCGAAAATATGCTTTAAGGGCCTAAGAACTGAGTGGCTGGTCCCCGATCCACTACTCCAATGGGGCCCAAATTTCAAAGACACTTACGAAATAGGAAGGGACACCCTGATACCAAATTTGGAGGTTCTATCTTCATTGGTTTCGGAATTATGCTCGTTTGGCCTAAATTCGATCAAAAAGTTCTAAGTTCCGAACCCATTGTCCAATCCTCACCGTACGTAATCACCGCCGTAGTTTCGCTGCCAATAACCTACAGCACAAATTTCATGAAGATAGCCTCATTAATTGTTGAGTTATCGTGATTTTTTATATATATTCCTTAGCCCTGACATCGATTAAAAGGTCCGGAATCCGAACCGTTGGGCTGATTTCGCCCTTATATAGTCCGCGCTGTACTTATAGTACTAGTTAACCCTTGTACACAATTTGAACGGTCTATCCTAATTTTAAGTAACTATTTTTAGTAATTTCGATTATAAGCCTTTAAAACTTGGAAGGTCTGAGAGGGGTACAGAACCACCACTCCAATTGATCCCAAATTAGGGGAACACGAAAGAGATAGTAAAGAACACCCTTGTGGCAAATTGGAAGCTTCTACATTTTTTCAAGTTGTTATCTTTATTAATTTTAAAGAAATGCTTTAAGGTCTTCGGAAATGTGTGGCTGGTCCCCGACCCACTACTCCAATGGGACCCAAATTCACAAGACACTTAGGAAATAGGAAGGGACACCCTGATACTAAATTTGGAGGTTCTATCTTCATTGGTTTCGGAATTATGCTCGTTTGGCCTAAATTCGATCAAAAAGTTCTAGGTTCCGAACCCATGGTCCAATCCCGACCTTACGCAATTCCCGAAGTATTTTCATTACTAGTAACCTACAGCACAAATTTGATGAAGATAGCGTCATTAGTTGTTGAGTTATCGTGATTTTTTATATTTGTTCGTTAGCCCTGAAACCGATTAAAAGGTCCAGAATCCGAACCCATGGGCCGATTTCGCCCATATGCAATCCCCGCCGTACTTTCAGTCCTAGTAACCTACAGTTAAAATTTCATCAAGATAGCTCCGTTATTTTTTGAGTAGTTATCGTGCCTACGGACGGACGGACGGACGGACGGACGGACGGACATGGCTATATCGACTAAGGCGGTCACGCTGATCACAAATATATATACTTTTCCATATCTAGCTCGCTTCCTTTAGGTGGTTACAAACACCATACCAAAGTTAATATACCCTTTTACCTATTCTATAGGTGTAGGGTATAATGATGAGCCCGTACCTGAAAAGATAGGAAAAAGACGATAACACCGTTAGAAAGTGTTAATATCTAAGCTGTAAACCTTGGATTAAAAAATATATTTGTTACAGTTGATTTAAAAATACTAACAAACGAGAAAGAGTGTTGTAAAGCAGACTGTGACAACTCTTGGATACCCTTTCGACCGAAATATGGATATTATATCATCCAATTAATTTCTTTTGGTAAAATTTTAAATACACAACTTATTAAACTGTCAGTTATGTACAAAAAAAAATATAAGTTAAAATACAGCTCTTCCTCTCTACTACACCGACTGTATTTTATTCAGATGCTGGGCATTAAAGTTAAATACTATTAAAAAAATTTCAGACATCCAGCTTTATTGGGTATATAGGGTAATGCTTATATAAAAGATGAAGTTGTATGACAGCTACTTATATCCACTGCAGTAGACCAACTAAATTTTGCACAAACTTTTTTATTAAATTTTAAAAATTTTTGTCGTTTTTATCAACATAAGTATGAATCTTCTGTTTTAACACACTATTACATTCGTAAACAATATATGCATTTAGAATTTTGTCCAATACTGTAATTTCTATTTTAAAATAAGTACATTTACTTATACTAGGTATACTTAAAATAAACAATAAGTATTTTAAAAACAATTTCAGAAGTTAAATGTCAAAACTTAATGTTCTTTTCGACATCTGGTACCGTTTTGACAAAATTAATACCAATTTACACGCTAGCAATCAAATTGAAATAAAAGTTTTATATTAAACAATTTTATTTATATTCAAAACGTTAATTGAATCACTGGAAAGAAGACTTGTCTTGTATTTGAAACTAGTTAAAAGTTTTTATACCCGTATGACTATAGTCCAAGGGTATAATAAATTTGCCATTACGTTTGTGACGCAGAGAAGGAGGGGGGGTAGATATAGACTCAAGTGTATGGATCGGTTCAGAATCGAAAAATAAATCGATTTAGCTATGTATGTCCGTCCGTCCGTCCGTCCGTCATCACGATAACTCAAAAAGTAAAGGAGCTAGGATTATGAAATTTTCACAAATTCGTTTTTATGCAAAAAACGGAATCGAGTTTGAAATTCAGTCATTTGGGTCCACGGGTTCGAGTACCTGCCATACAACTTCTAATTTTATAAGAGCATTACTCTATACCTATGGAAGCTGCGTGTCTGAAATTTTGCCAAAAGTAGTTTAGTATAATGGCCAAAGTTACTGCAAAATTTGGTTGGTCTACTGCAGAGGGTTCGAGTAGCTGCCATACAACTCCTTCTTTTATATGAGCTTTACTCTACACCTGATGAAGCTGGGTGTCTGAAATTTTGCAAAAAATAGTTTAGTGTAATGGCCAAAGTTACTGCAAAATTTAGTTGGTCTACTGCTGAGGGTTCGAGTAGCTGCCATACAACTCCTTCTTTTATATGAGGATTACACTACACCAAATGAAGCTGGGTGTCTGAAATTTTGCCAAAAGTAATTAACCGGATGATATGATGTATGTTTTACGGTCATACGGGTATCCCAGAGTTGACACAGTCTACTCTACTACACTCTTCCTCGTTTTTTTTGTTTTTATTATTTTTCTTAATGGAGAAATTACAAAGAAACAAGATAATATTTCCAGTTTTCACTTAAACTTTACACGACATTAGGCGCTGGGTCTAATTCAAAACAAATCCTATAATGTGTAATGAGGGAAATACTTAAAGATATTAAAAATATATAAAAATGCGAGCGTGACATTTCGAATTATCAAATTTTATAACACAAAAAAATAAAATAATATTTATAAAATGTTTCAGCTGTTGATATCGTGTTGAATTTTAAATGTTTTATTTGAAATTAATTGAATATTCAATAATCAATCAATAATAATAAACATTTAAAGTTTAATTGTATTGATATGGATGAATAAAGTTAAAGTAATCGTTAAAGTAATCGTTACGGTAATCTTGAAATTAGATTTATAGATATATAAGTAAATAATGATTAAATAAAAATATGTAACATAATTAACAATTTAACATTACTATAATATATTAGTTGCTTTTAGTTGCAATAAACTATATTAAAGTAATTTAAAACAAAATGTAATCAAACTTTATAAGAAGTACAAAATAGAATCTAAGATATTGAATACAAAATTGAAAGTATGCGTATCATGCTAATAATTCGTGTAGATATAGGTCAAGAAACCACAATAGATACTTTTAATTATAAAAAGTACTTAAGTACTTATAATAAATATAGTTAATTGCTCCTCTTATTCAATTCTTTACATTTAATACAAAAATGAGATAAAATGCTGAGGTCACTGTGTACACTCTGGAATATCCATAGTTTAATTAACCTATAACTGATAACATAACATTGTTTAAAGATACCAATTTATAAAAATCTTACAAATTGTGTAAGTACTTTTAATTAAGTACTTACCTTATTTCGTATCTAAATTATAACAATCGAAGCCTCTTTATCAGAATCCGGAGTAAAAACGACACATAACCAAAGAGACTTAAAGTTCTTAGGTGTTCGTAACAGTGTCACAATTATAATGGCAAATTTAATCTTAATTTAAATTTATAATACCTTTAAAATAAATTTCATCGATGAAAAACTCAGAAATTTTAAAGTGTAAAACGAAAAACGGAAATTTTTAGTTTATTTTTTACGGTTTTTTGTACATCCCATTTTCAGTTTGTTTTTAATTTTTTTTTTTAAGATAAGTATTTATTAAACTTTTTTTATCATAAATAAATACATAAGTACTTATTTATTATACAAATTTATAAAATATTCAATTACTGTGGTAATATGAATTAATAAGTACTTACATATTTTATTTATTTGAAAAAATAAAAAAAAAATCAAATTAAGAAATAAGGTTAAGCAGCTTAAATTTTTAATAATTTCAATGGATTAATTAACACAATTATCAAATTTATTACTTATAATTTTTTTTAAACATGTAGGTATATATGTATTTATATCTTATCATTTAATTTAAAATTTTTAAATTAAATATTTACATAAAAAATTTGATGTATTACTGATAGGAATTAAGTACTATCTAATAAATACATTGACTACCAATTTGTAAAAACAATTAACGATAAGTGAATAAGTATTCCGTTTTCTAATCTCAAAATCTAAATATTTGAGCTAGTGAACTAAGTATTCAAGCAATACTTGAATACTTTGACTTTGTACTTTCTTTCTTTGTAAAGGCTTGTAATAATGTTGAATATAGTTTTAAGTACTCGTAATTTTTTTAATATGAGAAGACGAGGTTTTGGTTGAGTTATAAGTACTAAATGTTGATACGATACATATTATTTAAATTAAGTTAAATTTTAAAATATTATTATCTCTCTTAATAATATTTAAACCTATTCATTAAATTTAAAAAAATAACAAGCAAATTTTAATTCATACTTAAAACTCACATATAAATTTTTTTTTAATTTTCTTATTTACTTATAATTTATTTTAAAAAATTTCAGGTGAAATTTTAATTCGATTTTTATAAGATTTTAAAATAAATAAATTTTAAATTGATAATTAAATGATATTATATAAATAAATATGATACAACTTTAGCTATTTCATAAAAGAAATAAGTTTTAATTGACAGGGAAGTGTTTTTTTAAACCAATCGACTGGTTTTAGCTGTAATACCTTTTATTATGAGTGTAACTTGAAAACTTTACACAAGGGCCCTGTTACACCAACAATTTATCACTAATGAAATAATCAAATTATCAAAATTGTTGTTGCATCTACACCATAATTGACAACAAACACAATAAAGTTATAAAAAAAATGATTATTTCATTAGTTATTAGTGTTGGGGTAATTGGGTCCAGAACCATTAATATATCTCAACAAAATGAAATTCAATATTAATTATACTATTCTTTGAAACAAAAATATTGTAATAAGGTACTAAATAATCACTCTAACCAAGTTTAATTTTCATAATCGCTCTGAGGAAGCTATGAAGTAGCGATATAAAATAGTTTTAAACTACAAATTATTTTAAATATTTATAAGTACACTAGTTGGCGTTGCTGCGCCTCTAAATGGAGGTTTAATTGAAGATGATGTTACTGCAAAAAGTTAACACAAAAATTACACACGGTTTACACATGTAAATTTTAAAATGTATGAAAGCAATCTTTTTAAAACGATTTTTCTAGGATTATCCTAGGATTTTTTGAAACTCTCTGTAATTCAAAGCAGTACAATCTATTTTCCAAAAATTTGACGTAATTTACTTCCAAAAAAATTTTTTTGACCAATCGTAGGACCGACTGTTAACAGTCTCAACTCCATTTTCAAGTTGCTTCACACATATAAAATTTGAGGTCAACCGGTCAAATCCTTTCTAATTTAGAGTTAAGTAACGCAAAAATCTATTAAAAGCCACTGTGCCTCACTGGGTTAACGGAACTACACTTTCTCTTTGGGCAAAGCAGTATTGCGCAAAATTGGACGTAATTTGCTTCCAAATCATTCAACAAAATTTTTTTGGGGCTTTCTTTTTAGCCAAAGCAGTACTTCGCAAATTTTGACAATATTAGCTTCCAAAATTATTTTGACCAACCGTCGGACCGACATGGGTTAACAAATTCCAAATCTGTTAATAGTGTCAACTCAATTTTCATAGGGGAGCACGTATACAAAATTTGAAGAAAATCGGTCAAACCGTTTTTAATTTAGAGTTAAGTATTGAAAAAACCTATAAAAAGCTGTTAAGCCCCAATGGGTTAATGCAATACAATAAAATTTTTTTTGGGGCTTTCTTTAAAGCCAAAGCAGAATTTCGTAAAATCGGACAAAATTTGGACCCAAAATTCTTTTTACCACCCGTCGGCTCAACATGGGTTAACAAATTCCAAAACTGTTTATATTGTCAACTCAATTCTCAAGGAGCATCACGTATACAAAATTTGAAGTCAGTTGGTTAAACCGTTTCGAATTTAGAGTAAAGTATTGAAAAAACCTATAAAAAGCTGTTGGGCCGCAATGGGTTAATGGAACTCAACAAAATTTTTTTTGGGGCTTTCTTTTAACCCAAAGCAGAATTTCGTAAGATCGGACAAAATTTGGGCCCAAAATTTTTTTTAACCACCCGTCGGCCCGACATGAGTTAACAAATTCCAAAACAATTAATAGTGTCTACTCAATCCTCAAAGAGCATCACGTATACAAAATTTGAAGTCAATCGGTCAAACCGTTTCGAATTTAGAGAAAAGTATTGAAAAAACCTATAAAAAGCTGTTGGGCCGCAATGGGTTAATGGAACTCAACAAAAATTTTTTTGGGGCTTTCTTTTAAGCCAAAGCAGAATTTCGTAAAATCGGACAAAATTTGGACCCAAAATTTTTTTTGACCACCCGTCGGCCCGACATTGGTTAACAAATTCCAAAACTGTTAATAGTGTCTACTCAATTCTCAAAGAGCAACACGTATACAAAATTTGAAGTCAATCGGTCAAACCGTTTTCATTTTAGAACAAAGAAGTTTAAATACTTGCACCACAGCCCCAACTTGGCGGTCCGTTAGAGCAAAATTTTTGGGCCACGATTTCTTTCCGTACCCAAAAACTCCTATATACAAATTTTCATGAAAATCGGCTGGGCAGTTTCGGAGTCTATTCGCTACAAACAAACATACAAACAAACAAACAAACAAATAAACAAACTTTCATTTTTATATATATAGATTGAACTTGTCTTTGACACCAAATTCTTTTTATATTTTAAAAATTTTATTTTATACTTTCAGCGACTTACTGTCACTTTTCACAAGTGGTTACAGGACACGAACCCATACTAAGGCAACTAAGAAAGAACAACAGAACCATACGCTAAAAATACACCAGAACAATATAAGTCATATTATGGCTTTGGAATGAACTCCCAAAGAAGCAGAAAACACAGGTGTCCAAGTAACACCTGGAGAAGCACCATAATAAACACCCTCAACCAGTGCTCACATAAAAAAATGCAAAAACAGCATCAGGAAATCGTGTTAGATGGAGATGCCAAATGGAAGCTCTATGCTCCTTCCCGGGAAGTAAAAGTTGCTTAGCATCAGTTTTCTAATTCAACAATTATCACATTAATAAAAATTATGTAATAATTGTAATTTATGCAAAAACGTATTTTAATACAAACATTTAAAATTATTTATTTTTATTTGAAAAATTTTAGTAGTGGCACGAAAAACTCATATAACACCTCCTTAATACAATTATCATAAATTACTTTTTAAAATTAATGTGTTACTCATTCTTCAATTTTCATATACATTAACTTAACACTATTATGTACAATTCATTTTCAAAAACAAATAAAAAGAGTCCTTCTCATGAAGGAGGAATAAATTTTACAAATACAAGAACAAAAATTATGTTTTTTACAATAACAACAAAAAGTAAAAAAATTTCAATTTGTTTTGATGGTGAATATAATTATTAAAATATAAATATTCATTATTTTCTATGTAATAAATAAATAAAAAACCGAAAATTCTCTGAAATAACGAAGTACGAATACTTTCCATATATTTGACAGAAGTAAAAAAAAATTTTCAGTAAGTATTACACTATTACTTTTACATTTCGTTTAATTTTTTTGACATGACGTCATTAATATTGGAAAATTCGCGAAAAAAAAATTAATATTTATTTGATTTAATTTCTTTTTGTATTATAAGTGCTTAGTACAGGAAATTTGACTGTCTGTTCAATTTGGTTTGGTGCTTCTAAAAAATCATCCAACTAGTTTCTGAATTCTACGTTAGTGTGTTTTTGGAAACTACTACACGTAGAGGTTAAACTTTGTTATAATTTATTGTCCCCAATAAGCCCCAGTTTTTAAATATTTAGTTGTTGTGGTCATAATGACTGAATTTTCTTCACTTTCAAACCTAGATCCCGGGATTGATGTGCACATCTGCTCTTGGTGTGTCTTGTATCTCTACACCAATTGGTTCAACGATTCAACATTCTTTAATGAAGTGGGTTAAGCTTCTCTGGTCCTATTTTATCACGAAATGCTATAATATTTAACTACTTATTAACAAATTTGGAAAAATGATTCCTTTATAGAAATTAATTGTATATTTGAATTAAGAGGAGGAAGATTAGAAAACAAATATGACACTGGAGTAGAATCAAAGCGTAAGTTGGAAAGAAACTGGAACTGGTTTTTTCAAATATTTTTAATTTAAAAAATGGAGTAAGTATTCTACTAGGTGCCTCGTGGATTAGTGGGTAAGTATTTGGCTTACTAACCAAGAGGGTGCGGGTTTGATTCCTGTACGGGTCATAAATTTATTTAATTGAAAAAAAATAACTTATTGGTGATAATAATAATTTTATAATAACTTTTGCCATGGTGACCAGCAAAATATATCATACTACTTATTTTGATAAAATGATAAAACGTATTGAAAGGGGTTGCACAACCGCCGCAGGGCCTAATACGGGTTAGGATGGCACATGATATCCTCCATAACAAAAAAACAGCAAGTATTTAACTAGAGGAGAAACGGTTATTCTTAAAAATTACTAGAATTCCATAACAAGTTTTAAACCGCCAAGATCTATACTATAGCAATTGAAGCTCCTCTGATGTTGCGTTTGAACTAACTACGGCTTCAAGAGAAGTATCTTTTTAAGTTTAATATAAATTTGAGAATTGTAATATTTATTTAAAGTCGCTCACATCTAATAATTCTCACACAGGTAATATATTTTTCAAACATATTATACATCTAGCGGTACTAACTGAAATTGAAGACATTTTGAATAAATTTTAAACAAATTGAATTCCAAATTTTTTAAGACAAAATACATCACTTTATATTTTCATTTACAAATATAAATTCCATTTTGTTTTAAATAGATACATATATAAAATTTCTGTTCTATTGAACCGCATAAAATACCATATCAGTAATATATTTTATATATATTTTTTTCTCTTTCTTTCATATTTTTTTTCTTTTTCTGTTTTTTTACTGTATATTATTACTATTATTATTGTTATTACATACTTACATTTCATTTTCATCTTGAGGATAAAAATTCAATCCTTGAGAGACATTTATATTATATCCTTCAAACATTATTATATACATGTAATAAAATAAATTATTATGTATTTACATACCGATTATATAGATATGAATGAATGAATAACTATATATTATATGTCAGCTGTAGCTATGTATATTGTAACTATACATTAAATTTGAAAAATCATACAGTATTTTCATACAATATTTTTATTTTTGTTGTTGTTTTTAAAAAATTGTTGTTGTTGTATGTGAATTTATATGAAAAGGTGTATAGAAAATAGCTTCTAATTAAATAACACCGAGAGTAATAAATTCCAATGAAATAACTCCAAATGAAATAATCCTTAAATAAATTAACGCTAAAGAATGATATGAAAAGAAATAAAAATCAGTTCTTCTTTCTGTTAACCTTAATCCAGCAATTTACTTTTATATTAAAACATTAAAATAATCAAAAAAACTACCATCAATTTTAGGTTAATTTCAGTCATCCAATTTATCTTACTAAAAGTTTCTATTTTTACTTTTTTTAAATAAGGGTTGACGGAAAGCATCGAAAACCTTCCACAATCACTGTACGCCGTTCATATGGGTTGGTTAAAGCCTAAAACCACCCCTCTTTTTTAAAACCCAACTTGAAATGAGTTCTAAATACATATATGTATCGTTTGATTTTTGGGATCGGGATTAGGAAGGAAATTAGGATCAAGATTTGGAAATTGAGATTATGTTGGATAAGTTAAAAATTTAACCTATTTTCCATATGAAATAATTTCGAACTTTATTTCAATTTCGAAATAGTTACTTGAAAAAAATTTGGGATTTATTTCCAAAATTTTGGTGGAAGTTATTTCATGCAGCCAAATAAAAAAAAAACAAAAACAAAAGTAGTTATGTGATGCTAAAAAAGCATAAGGACTTTCAACCGTAATAATTTAGTGAGAAAATTTTTTAAAATTACAAAAAAACAACAAGAAAAAAAAAAATAGCAAAAATAACAGTTATTTGTGTTATATTTCTCGTGAATATTTTTTTTTTTTTTTTATTAAAACGCACTCGTAAGAAAATTTCTTGAAAAATTGAAAGTGTAAAACGTGAGTTTAAAAGGGAAAAATAATTTTCTTGACTTTTCCTTTATTTTCAATATAGAAAAAATCTGAAATGGAAAAGATCAAAAAAAAAGAAATATGGGAATATGTGTGTGCCACGTCGTCCCTTATTTCTTTAAATTTTAAATAATGCGAACATTTATGGAGGTTCCTAGTGTATGATAGGTGTTAACATTGCAGAAAAAAACAAGGCCCATTATTATATTTGTTTTTATTCTTTAATAAATTCTTTTGAACTAACTTCAATTATACATACTTTTGTATTTTAGTATTAAGTGTGCTAGTAAGGTTAAATCATATATTGTTACACAGTCAGTCACGAACGCGTAAATTGACAATTGAATTAAATTATCACTTTTTTTTTAGAAAAAAATTGAAAAGACGATAAATGCTTTTTTTTTAGAAATCAGTGTTAAGAAAATAATTCGAATAATAATAAAAATTTAATTTGACATTATATATTATATATAAATTATATTATTTAATTCTAGAATCGTGTAATTTTAAATGACCTTTAAATAACACGGTTTAATTTAAAATTGTTTATTTAAATTTAAAACGTCAATTTGAGAAAAGTACCACAACCAGGGCTCTATTACACCAACAACTTATCACTAATCAAATAATTAAAAATTATTTTTTTGATGAGTGAATGTTATTAACTAATCAGAAGTTTATCGAATTTTTATTTAAAAAATCGTTTTGATACAACAAAAACTTATCAAAAATTTTCAATATTTTATTAAAGATAAGTAGTTGGTGCACCTTGGTTTTTATAAAATGTTATTTATAATAAGTATGTGTCTTCCATTTTCGTCCCGAAGGCGCTTTGAAGAAAACTTACCAACTATTTTGCATTATTGTTAGTGTGATAATAAAAGCTTCATACTGATAATAAAAGTGATAATAAATACTTTATTGGTTTCGTAATACACATTGGGCTCTACAACAAATTTAGTAATATATAGCTGACACTACTAAATATAGATTTTAACACGGAAACGAAATAATATTCGGATCAACATTAGTTTATAAGGCATAGTTTTCAAATTTTATATATAGGGTGTTTCGCTAAAAACCCACCATTGAAATATGGGTTATTTTGGAAGGGGAATACTTATGAGATATTTATTTAATTTTAAAAAGCTAAATTTATTTTCAAACGCTATTTTATATCTCTAGTTCTCCTATAATAAAATTCGGAGCTTAAATTTAAAAATTATTAAGTTTTTACAAAAAAAAATCATTTAAATTTTTTTTATTCAAAAAAATGACGGTATTAACATAGTGATTCTTTAGTGTTCATTGCTCCTCCTTTTACGATCCCCCTCTCAAACTTTTGTTGAAAAGCGTTAAAATACAATTATTTAAAATAGTTCCTTAATTTTTTCCTTACTAAATGAATTATAAGTATCATTTACATATGACTAATATATATGATACAATTAGCCTACTTAAAATACATAACTTTTTCTTGATGCACTAGAGTTGACTTCAAGTTCTAAGCACACTTTAAAAATCGATTTCCTTTAAAAGCATTCCAATAAGATGGCAACTCTCTTTAAAATTCCATTTGCAACAATAAATTTCTGAAACAAAAACTGAAAGTTGACCAAAAATGAAACGGAAGTACATAACATAATATATAACTATTCATTATCTACATAATAAATTTTCTAAAATACAAAATAATCAATTAATCATCTAAAATGATAAGTTTTACTTTATTTTATTTTTTAAATGTATTCCAACTACCCTACGGTATTATTCATTTTTCATTTTTTTCTGATGACAAGGTGTACTTACTTTTTTTTTTTAGTGAAATATCAATTTGTCATTACCTACAACAGAAATTTGATAAAAATCTATGGAAGTAATGCTTTTTTAAAATTCTATATAAGTAAAATGTCCAACCAAAATTTTCTAAACCATACCACTAAGTAAGTGATCACTGACCAAATATTTTACAATTTTTTTTTTTGTATTCTATTAAATATCTTAAATCACAAAATAGCTTTAAAAAAATATTGATTAATAATAACTATGATATATCAATTTGAGAAACTACTTCTACACTAAGCAAATAAGTAACTTATGAATCAATGGATGAAAAGTATAAAAATTTTTTGCAATAACAAATCACATTTTGAGTTTTGTAGAGAAGAGGATTACTAATGGATTTTGAAATAAATCTTATAAATTTTTTTTTTTTTTTTAAAACATTTATTCCTTTCAAATCCTGTAAACGATATGTTTTCTAAAAGTTGTTTTATTTTTGAAATTTTTAAAGTATTTTTCGAAAATATTAAATCTGCTTAAATAATTTGACCGCGTCGGGATGTCCACTTGTATTTTACAAAAAACATTTTGTACTTTGTTTAAAAAGCAGATCTGTTTTAAAACGAAGTAAAATTGTATTTAATTATTTAAGTACAGTTTTAAGTACCATTGCCTGATTACTTTATCAAGTACAAGAATTACTTAGATTTCGACAATTATAAAATTAAAGTAAAAGAATCAAACAAAAATACTTGTATTTTTCAAGAAAGTAATATTTATTTTAATACCAAGTAAAATTGTACTCAAGGACAGTTGTAAGTACAATTACCTTATACTCATTACTTTGTCAAGTACCAGTGCTACTAAGATTTCGAAAATTATAATTTTGACTATAAGTAAAAGAATCAAATTAAAATTCTTGTAATTCCCAGAAAGTAATCAAATTTTGAATTTAATTACTTTTGTAATTATTTTTTTGACACTTAAGTTTTTTCAAGTAATTAAGTACCACGAAATACTTAAATATCAAGAATTCATTTATTTTTCAAGTATGAATTCAAGTACTTTGCAATTGATATTTTCCTTCATAGAGCATAAATATACTTATACTACTAATTGTACTGGTAGTTGAAATATATACAGGACTGTTCAAAAGGTATCAATTAAATTTGAATTACTTGTGGTTACTTATCTCTTTTTACAAAGTGGATTTTGATCACAACTAATTTCTCAAGACTATTTTTTATGACAATATTGTATTGATATGAATCTTTTTGACTTTATGCACTATCTGACTGTTTTTAAACATGTAATACTTTACAAGTACTGTACCTAGATAAGATACATTTATATCATATTTTATTCTGTTCACTGATGTTTTGTGTTGGGAATTATTTAAAAAATTAGTCACGTAAAAACCCCTTTTTCTTTTATCGCATTATTAAAGATACTTAGATTTGGTCTTATGGACAAATAGATGGAATTAATTTATAAAAGTTATATGTTTTAATTCTGGAGTGGTGGTCTTATTTTTTTCGAAAAAATATCACAAGTATATGTAATGAACGAAATTCAATATGAAATATAAAAGTGGTAACATAATTTACCTATACATTACATACTATTATAATGTGTTAAGCAACAAAACTTTAATATCTTCTCTTAAAATCAATATCTTTAAAAAAAATTTTAATTCTTTCAGCATCAGAACATTATTAATAATCCACTCATTTCTGATATTACACAATTGTATTGATGATACTTTGCAAAAAAAGGCCAAAATATCTGAAATTTTAACTTTTTTCTCTCCTTGATCTACTTTTATTTCCGAATTTCCATTTTAACACCATTTTTCGAAAAATTGAAATTAAATTTCTAATAAAAAGTTACTTTAGAGTAATTACACAAAGCATTTGCCTAAAAGTATGCAATTTCGACTTAGTTTTATAAATTGAAGCAATACACAAGAGATGCTTGCAAATGGTGCTTTTAGTTTAGTTTTAGTTTAGGGTTAGCAAGCAACCATAATTCGCTGTCATATGTTAATGTGGATATTACACATGCTTTGAATATAATTAGCATTATTCGTTTTGATATTTGCGAACTGTACGATATGGCGCGAAGTCTTCCTAAGGCTGTTCAGGCTTTATCAATTCTGTTTGGTATATCTCCATTGGTTCCGCCTATTGAGATGATGATACTACCCAGACAGCAAAAGTTATTTGTACATTCTATATTGCGGCAATCTAACTTTATTGGAGTCGAATGTTTTCTGGAAATCGACAAATGTTAGACATAGCGGCGACCTGTAATCGTGTGATTGTTCCACAGTTTTCTGAGGATGTTTGCATCCTATTCTGAGGATGTTTTCTTGGTCCAGGCAGTTGCTGTTTGGTCAAAAAGCAGCTTGTTCACTTTATTACATACTTTGATTAAAAAACTCCAGAAAACTTAAAATTCTATTGTATATTTAAAAATTATTTTATAAAATATGTTTTAAATCAGTTTTCTTATATATAAGTAAAATAATGCATACATAAATATTTCTGTACATGATCTACATTAACTATTTCTTTGTTATACAGTAAAGTTTCTTACTCCAGTAATTTTTTATCTAATTAAAATTTTCTATAAAAAATTCCTAGAATTTTACAATACATTTAAAGGAGTCCTTTTTCATTATTTTCTTAAGGTCTTTTCTTTAAGGATAATTAATTAATGAAGTAGAAAAAAAACAAATAAATTATATGTGTATATTTATATATACATATGTACATTTTTAAACAAAAATTTCTGGAGTAAAATAATAATTGTATCTATAGATACAATTTTACCATTCGTATATATGAAAGACAAGAAACTTGAATTCTTAAAGCGTGAGAAATATATAAAAGATACCTTTATGAAAATATTTTAATTATTTCCTTATAGAATTTTCTTAAGGACACTTTTAAAATGTAATAAAAGCAAAAATATATATGTTGTGTGTGTGTGTATGCACTGCTATGACATTTAAAAAAAAATTCCGTAGAGTATATTTTAATGCTAATTAGTTGAAAATATGCGTTGTCATTATAAGGTTCGTTTTTTTTATAATTTTATATAAAAAAATTTTCTTCAAGGTAAATTACGTTACTCACTCTTTAAATTTTGAAAAAAGTGCGTCCCTCGTAATTGATGTAAATATTTTCCAATTCCAAAATTGTATTTTTTACTAAAAGACATCAAGTTTTCACTACGATTACATGAATTGATGAATTTTCATACATAAAAGCGCTTAATAGATTCTTCCTTGCTATTTATATGCTAAATGTGTTAAAAATGTTGAATTATCAGAATTGATTATTCGATACTTTGATGAAACTTTAAAAAATTGATACAATAAGAATTTGACGATAATAGAAAATAATAAAGAAGTTGTTATTTAAAATTAAAGTCAATACTGATGTACTGAAATGGAAACTATACAACATTTTCTTTAATTTTGAATCAAAAATCCAAAGGCTTGGTCCACACTAAAAAATGGCTTTGGCAAAAAAAAAAAATACTTAAACACCACAGATGAAACCGGCAAATGACCCTTTCACCCAGCCTAATTTTACTTCCAATTATCCAAAAAACAGCTTTTAGAGGTTTAGGCCGTTTTGCTTTTGAGCCACCCATAATTTAGAGTATCTATAAATTAGATCAAAGTCAAGCCAAATTACCTTATCCTTATATCCATCTAACTTACTTACCTAACTCTTATCCTCAAATTTAAACCGTACAATTGCATTAAAGATTTATTATTAAGCTTGGCTTTAAAAGTGGATATAGATTAATTGATTATTATTCAAGACTTCCCCGAATTACCATGATACCGCTTCCCTGGTTTACTTTTCATTAACCCAATTTCATGAAATAAAATTCGGGTGAACTTGGTAATTATTCCAAAATCCAAAGTGTAAAACAATAAAAAAAATAAAATATTAAACCTAATTGCTATTGCACCAAAAACTTAACACAAATCAAATAAATAGATAATAGTATTAATTTGATAAGTTTTTGTTGCACCAGTAGCGATAAGTGTTGATTCTGTACCTATTGCACCAACTTCATATCACTAATCAAATAAAAATTTTTTGAAAAGTGGGTCCTTTTAATAGGGCCCTAATTCACACAAACATAATTTAAACCCCTAAAATATAAACCTTTAGTTATTTATAAGAATATTTTTAGAAAAATTACCTCAATTCAATTCTATTATTTTTATTCAATATTAAACTTCTGAATTCTTAAGACGACCTCTAATGGACTTAATAGTCTTCGAAATTTTTAAATAAGATTTTTATCTTAAATCGTAATAATGATATCCCCATCATTATTTTATAATTATATAACTACTTAAACTTTAATTTAAAAAAAAAACACTTAATGAATTTATAATGATTTTATTATTTTGTATTTACTAGGTCAGGAGTTTCGTTACTTAGGTAATTAAATAAGTACTTAGTAAGTACTTATATATTTGATTACGTACCTTAATAATGCTTTATACAAGGTATTCAATGTAAATTTACTTCTTTTTTTATTTTTTATTATTTATTCTATACCTATTTTTTTCTTATATTTGTATGTGTATACGTTTTTACTTAGTTTGTTTGTATTTTAAACAGTTGATATGAGAAATGAATTCTGTTTGTAACACATTATTTACTGAATTCTATGTACTTCAAAATAATTTTAATACTCTTGTCTCGTTTAGTAGCTACATGTGTGTGTCTGAAAATGTTTTTCTTAGGAAAATAAAAAAAAAGAAATTTTAAATTCCAAGAGACAATTAAAACAAAATGGAAAGAAAATGGAAAATTTATCTAGAAATACTTAAAAAAAAAACAAACAAAAAACTCAAATCTTCAATAGGTACATTGTATTTCCTTGAGTTATCCTTGAAAACCAAATAATATAAAAAATAATGATGATTGATGAATGATGAATGATAAATGATAATGATGATATTATGTTTAGATTTTCAATTGAATTGAAATTTTTTTTAATGTGATGACTATGCGTGTGTTTAAGATTCTGGTTATATTTTAAGATTTTCTAATCTTTTCTTTAAAATTTTTTTTTTTATTTTTAAATGTTTTATGTTCTAAAGAAAAGAAAGTGTTATCCGACATCAAATGTTAAAGATAAATAGGTACTTTAAATCAAATATACATGTGTTTAAATTGTTTATTTATTAAAGAACAGTAACTAACTATTGTTAAACATTCGATTTACAATATTGTTTCTTATATTTATTTAAGTTTTATAGATTTTTAAAATATATTTTCAATGGGTTAAATGTGTTACATTGTGCTCGGAGCATGACACATATGTATTGCATGACACATATATGTTTGTGTTTCGCATAGCTATATTGAATTTAATTATTAAAGACCTATTTCGAATTTAACTTGCAAGCTATGACCAATATTAGACTATGTCTTTATTTAATTAGATTATTATTTGCATTAGATGTCTATTGTTCAGACCAATTTAAGTCAAGTAATGTACTTTAGAGCAAACTTTTACCCAAACCCTGACTCTTTGAGTTAATAAAAATAATGCTTAGAGCTTAAATGCGCAATTATTTTTAAATACGTCATTCTAGTTATTTTTTCCCCGTTATAAGGCGCTGTTTTAACCCAAATGACCAATTAATTTTTTTTATAGAGAACATTTTCTTAAAATGATGATAATTTCATTTAAGTCACCTTATCTTGAAAATCAAAAGAACCACAGCATATTTCCGTAGCACAAATATTTTAAACAGCTACACGTAGCGGGACAGGCGATCGGAGTATCCCACTAATAAAATTTTTCGTATCAACTTCTGATAAATTTAAGGTACATATGCCATTTTGTATTTATTTTATTTAATTTGACATTTAATTTTTTGCTTGTCATACAGTAATCACTTTTGATTATAAAATAATTTTTATATCAATGATAGATACGCGAAATAATTTTTTCATTTCATAATTTTAATTATTATTAATAGCTTTAGTTTGCAGTTATGTTTTAAATTTAGACATTTTAGTTGAACAAATTTTAGAAATTACAAATAAAATTCGAATATATACTTACTAAAAAATTTCAATCAGCAAGAGCTATTCTTTAATTCTGAAAATTAACATGATTTGCAGATATTACACTTTAATTCATTTATGTCTTAAATTAAAATTTATTATTTAATTGGAGTTGATCATCCTAAGGAATTACAAAAAAAAAATTTAAAATGAGGAGTTTCAGAATAAAATTAAATTTGTGACATTGATATTTTTAAATCACATAAAGACTGACATTACTTTATATACTCTAGAAATTTTAGGTATTAAAAAGTTGAATTTACTTAAAGATATATATATAAATATATATATATAGGTGTATTTATATTTTTTCATAAGGATGTTAGTAAATAAAAGATAAACTTTTACGAGGAATGAAATGATATTAAATGCCCTTAAGGTTGGACATTTAAAATTTTAATTCAAAAAAAAAATATGTTTCTTGTCAAAACTGATTGAAGGCTGTCAAAATTAAATTACAAATTCGAGTTAAACAATTTCAAATTGAAATTTTCGTAAAATATCTTTAATTTCTTTTATTTGGTTTATTATTTTTTTAAAAAATTATGTTTTGAACATTTTTAATAAGTTCAAACAAAAATATTTTTTTAGATATCAAAAGTGTCAAAACATCCAATGATTACTTTCAAAGTGTGAATCGTTTTTTGATAGGTACTTAGAAAGAAACAAACTACCGAAGAATTTTTTCACTTAAGCCAGAAGCAATTATACATTAAAAATTTTGCAAATTACTAATAATTAGGTGATAGGTACATTTGGGTTAAATTTAATAAATTATGCCAGAAAACTTGTTTTGTTTTTTTTAATTTTATTTAGTTTTTCACATGCCTTTTACTTACTGTTAAACCGTCAATTAATTCCATATATTATAACTACTACATGATACTTATGGAAAAAAAGACTAGAAGTGGCAAAACATACTAAACAATATTAAATATACTAAAACGTACTTAAACATCGAATATACCAAAACAATGAAGTTAGCAGCACTGACTGACATATTACAACACGGCCTTACTAAGCCCGCCGACTGACGCCATTTTCGGCTTGAAAGCTTTTTATAAAAACGTGTTCATTTTTGTAAGTGATGCCATCAAGAGCAGTTTGAAGTTAGATTATTATTGCGGTATTAAAATACATATTAAAATCTTGGAAAATATTAGTTATCAAATAATATTAATTTGTTAATAAAAGTAATATTATATTTGTTGTAAAAATAATTATTACGTTATTAAAATAAATATTAAGTCCTGAAAAGATTGTTTTCCTAAATGTAAAGTACTTACTACACTTATAATACGTAGAATTGTATAGATTTCAATAAATAATACTGTACTGTAATTATTATTTTATATTTGGAGTAGTTATAAGATATTTTGTATCTGTGAGTTTTATTTTTGAATTAAATTATTTGATTTTATTTGTTGTTAATGTAATATTAGTACTTAATTGTTTTGTAAAATGAATCTAATAGCAATTGGAAGTTCATTTGAATTAAAAAACAGATAAATTATTTTTTTAATTCCATCGAAATTTTGGTATCTTTGATTGATTGCCGGTTTTTCCGGAAATATTTTATTTTACTTTTATTTAAAATCACAATTGAGGATGTAAAATAATTACCTTTAATAAATCTTAAAGTACCCAAGATTGGAAAAAGTTCTGATTTATAAATTAACTAGATCGAAATCTGGTAAGTTTCAATAAGTATGAAAAGAGGTTATATTCATAATTGACTCAATTTACATCTAAGTAGTCAAATTTTTAGTTCAAAACATTCTGAATATCACTAAACATCGGAATTTTTAAAAACTTTTATTACCTTATAAACTATAGTTTAATATTAAGTAATAATAAATTTCCCATCATATATAATTCCAAATTCATACAATAAAAGTCGATTCAATATTCTTTATCGTTAATTGCTAATGTTCATCAGTTAAATATAACCACTAAAATTCGATTTTGTTTTAATCGTAATAAGTATAAAAGTATGCACTAAATAAATGTAACAGCTCTCAAAAGTGTTTATTTAAGATTTAACAGCAAATAATCAAAATATAGATATGGTTATTGTAATGGTAATTGGTATCTCATACCCTCTTGCATAACCATTCGTTTCTTTACACATATGTATTCATATATTTCTTATTTAAATATAAAAATTTCGAAAAACCGTAGATAAATATCTTGAAAATTACATACATATATATAAAGGAGATATATATATATTTATATATATATATATCGAATTTTTACTTTGATTTGAGTGTTTATATAGGGTAAACCAATAAAATTTTATTATGAGTTTTGATGGTTTATCGCTTTTCTATATTCGGTAAAAATTCTATTAAAAATAACAATTGTAAAATTAGAACAACAAAAATAACGATTTTCCTACATAATTTTTACAAATATATAGAAATTGTTGTAAAAACTTTTTTTTTTTTTTTTTTTTTTGTAATTTTATAGCAATCCGATAAATATGCAATAAAAAAAATAATATAAAATTAATTTTATTATAAAAAAAATTCACCTATTTTGCAAAATCAAAATTATTTTGATTGCTAAAATAAAAAAAAATATTGTATTTAAATAAAATTAAAAAAAAAAGCTAATTTTGAGGGAGAACCATTTTGTTTTAAAAGTAAAATTAAAATTTATGTAAAATTGTGTTGATATAAATTTTAACTATTAACCCAAATACAATTTTTACGAAATTTAATTCGAATTTACATTAGTAAGGAAATTACAGTAGTTGTACACTACTTAATTTTACTACTGTCATTTCTTACAGTAGAAATACAAATTATTTTGAGGTTGTAGCAATGGATTTGTTTATAACTCCAACTACTCATAGAAGGGTGGCGCGTTTATTTTCGAGCCAAGTTTAGTTAGTGAAAGTCAACATTTAATAGGTTGACCTGATTTAGTTTTTTTTTAATTAACAATGAACAGAAATTTAAACATATATATGAATAAGCTAACTATGAGGTTCAGCTATGAAATTTTTAAGTTTATGCTTTGTAACTCTCAGGTATCGAAATTTGAGGAGTCAAGTCCAGTCTTGTTAGTAAGAGTCAAAATTTAATAGGTTGACCTGATTCAGTTTTCTTTTAATAAAGAATAAAAAAAAATTAAAACACATGTATTACTTAACTAAATGAATGAACTTCGGCTATGAAATTTTAGTTTAAGCTTTGTAACTCACAGATATCGAAAAATCATAGCTTATAAATACAATTTGATCAGATAAAACTCACACAAATATAAAATTATTAAACAAACCAAATGGTTTCAATTGAATTTTTTAGAAATTGAACATATTAATACACTGTTAAGCTTTTGGGGTGTGTACGAGTTCATTTAAGTAACTGTTAATACTAAGGTTTCTATATTTCATGTATATTTTTAAATTCTTAATCCATTCCTCTTACTGAAATATGCCCATATATGGTTCAAACGGACTTATTATGTTTATCTGAAGGTTCAACAATTACAAATACACGTTATAACGCATATAAAAATAAAAACATATAATTATAAAGATATGTTCCCAAGTACCGGTCACCGGATACTTCCAATGAAACTTGAAAACCTTTGTCCAAAGTCAATTGTGTCAACAAATAAGTACACCCTCGAAAATGTTTATAATAATTTTATCTAATGATAAAATAGGAATTACAACGATTACTTGTAAAATCAAAGTACCACAAGTATTTCAGCTGTCAAATTGAAATTGAACTGTCAATCAAATATTTATAATTTCTTGTAGCATAAAATTAGGCTCTTATAGTAAAGTTTAAAACTTTTTAGTAATTTCAAAACGTTACTGTGAGAGTCTAATTTTCAAACCAATGTTCAAATATAGGTTAGGTTAAAAAAAAGATAAGTAATCGATTTAAGAAGCATATAAATCCTAATATTAAAATGCTTCTATTTACATTTTTTAGGCGGATTACTTTATTAAAACTTGGAAAAAAAGGACTAAAAATTAAAATACATCACATACCTACAACTGAGACAATTGACGTTAAGATTTTTTGATACATTTTACTTTCAATAAAATATAGATATTTTAAAATAATCAGTTAGTTTGACTACTAAACCAAATAATCAAACCCTATTGAATACTCCAAACTCCTGCTCTCCAACATACACCATCACAAATTTAAAAAAAAAACTTTTAATAAATTTGTGACAGCTGATAATAACGGTACTGCCATAAAAATTATTTCTTACTTTATGACTTAATAAAAACAAACAAAAAATAAAAAAATTAGATGTAATTTGAATTGCAATTAATTTTGATTTTCATTTTATATTACCATCAAAAGTAACTATTCCCAATATAAATAACTATTCATATAAGTACTAAAGTACTTAATTTACTTGAATGAATCCAATAACAATTGTGATGTGGTACTTACATTTTAATTCTCTTAACTAATAATAAATTCCAATTCTTTGGTGTAAATTAAATGAAAAATGATTTTCAAACTAACTGTACATTATCATGTATATTCATATTTTATTTGGCAGTTTTTGGTAAATTGTTGTTGTAGTTTTTATTTTTTTTTTTATTTACCTTTACATTTTAAATACTCTCATTCTTACAAAATCATATCCAATATATATCCAATATGTATGTATGTATGTATGTATGTTCTTATCAAGGAATATTTATTTCCTTGTTTATTGAGTTGTTAAAATGAAATATGAGATTCTGTAATAATTTATGAAGTTTGTTGTTTTTATTGTTTTATTTTTTTTTTTGTTATTTTGATAAAATTTATTGAATCCATAATTCATAAATATTTAAGTTGAGAATATTATGTATGGATTATGTATTTATTATATATATAAATATTTATATACATAATAAATATATGTAGTTGCAAAAATGGAAAATTATTTTAAACACAGGTAAAAAAAATATTTAAAGAAAATTAATGATCAAAAATTTTTCCAAATATAATTAGGTATGTATATGTATGTATATGTATAATGAATGTATGTATAAGTATATATGAATGAATGTAATTAACATTTTTCTTTTCGCTTTCATTAATTAATTTATTGAAAATGTGATTTATAATTGAATTATAAAAATTGTATTTTTTTTATGAGATACTTATAATTGTATTAAAAATTCTTTTGTTTCTTTTTTTTTTTTTTGAATTTTTTTTGCAATAAAAGAATGAAAATTTAAATAAAATTTTTATATCATTGTTTTAAATAACGGTATGTCATTAAAAATGGAATTAATTTTAGTGTTTTAATTTTTTTTTTTTTATTTTGTATTAATTAAATAGTAAAAGTTGATATTTAAATATGTAATAATATTTAGTTTAGTTGGTAAAATCAATGTAATCATTAATCATTTTTAAATATTTTGGAAGGTGCTTAATAATAAAATTTAATTCTTACAATCTAGAAATATAATAGCCTTTTTGTGCGGATCTTCAGTGAAAGGTTGAAAGGTGCCTTATTACTACCTACAGTGGATATATTGTACCTATCAAGAGGACTCACTAATCTTTGTTCACTAAACCGTAGGTAGTTAGAACAATGGAACTCTGCTAAGGGGATTTAATCGGGAATATTGAGAGTTGAAGTCGGCTTAGAAATACTAACAGTCGAATAATAGCCGATCCCAGATTTATGCATCACAAATCTTTGTTCAGGAAACCTTAGCTATCTAGAACAACTGAACTCTGTCAAGAGGATCTTAATATTGGGGGTGAATATTGAGGATTGAAGTTGACTTAGAAATACTACCAGACGAATAATAGCTGATCCCAGATTTATATGGATTACATTAAAATTCGCCAATACCAATTTTATTGGCAATTTTTTAGGGACAAGCGTTCATCTATCATTGAAAGTTTCATTTTGTTAAATAAATTTATTTTTATAGAGTTGAATTCCACGTATTTAAACGTACCCTCTGTAATCTTCTGATTTGATTCTATTCAAAAAATGGTACGATCCTGATCCAATCCCAATTCAAATTACAAGCTAATTGCGAATCTTTT
The DNA here is from genome assembly GCA_963082915.1 of Dolichopus griseipennis. Taxonomy (NCBI): domain Eukaryota; kingdom Metazoa; phylum Arthropoda; class Insecta; order Diptera; family Dolichopodidae; genus Dolichopus; species Dolichopus griseipennis. The sequence continues at coordinate 19,352,923 of OY720441.1, read as the reverse complement.
ATATTTTAATGGAAGAACAACTAAGTGCATTAGATTCGTTTTTATTACATTTTAACATCCATATTAGCATGGATTTTCGGAAATTCAGATTTTAAGAAACCCCTAACTGTGGATTATCATTGTCTAAATTGAATAGGGTTTTCTATAAGGAAGCGGTCTCCAATGTTTTAAAATAATATCCTAAGTTCTGAAGTATTTATGTGGGGTAGATTCTATTTGAACACTAACAAGAAAAAAAGATGTATATAAGTAAATTATGACACATTTACAGCCTCAAAAAATATTATTGAAAAAGGTTGGCGAATCTAACGTAAACAAATAGGCGAATCCAGAAATGGCTGGAAAATAATTGTATTGTTAGTGATAGATAAAATTTACAAGTCGGAAAAAAATTTTTATTCTGTACTTATTGCGATTCTTATAGTAGTGTAACAACATCGAATTTGGATAGGATGACTGATAATCTGACAGTAAAACAAAATGTGAAAGCATTCTTTTTCCAGATAGAAAACAAAAATGTTATCTTAACACTCACTTGAATATAAGGAAATCCTCTTTTACAATTTATTTATTCTTTTAATATTTTTACATTCAACGTAATCAGACATTTTTGTTTTATAGATAAGAGTCTTTGGTTATTAAGGCGCCAACAAGTCTTTTCAGTCTATTGGGTGCGTACTTATATAAAGCTATAAACTCCAATCTCATCGAAATTAATAAAAAATAATTTTGATAATGAAAAAATTCAGTTTTTTTTAATATCATTTATCTTTAGATTTTTTTTTAAAGTTTGTGTGTTATAATAAATTAAATAAGGTGGATGTGTTCTACTCTTCAAAATTTCGTATACGTAAACGTTTGATTAAATATTTAAAGATAAATGATGAATATAAAAAAATATTTTTGAAAATTAAATTTTTAATTGTCGTCTGCTAGTCTGACATTGCTTTAATCTTCTATACGCCCCTTCCATTTTATTAATTTTATAATTAATCATTTTAATTGGCAGTTATTTTTAAAAAATTAAAATGGGCGAATTTCTTTAAAAAATGTTTGTCTAACTACTCTAAGTTCATTTTTAAATAAAATCTATTCTAAATTTAATCAACACACATTGGGAAAATTATACAAACACAATGAAAAGAAAAATGGGTCTTTTTTTATAAAACCCAGATGAATGTAGGAACCCTTCCAAAATGTATAATTACAATACTTTTTCCCAAAAAGAAAATCAACAATTTATTTTTTTCAATTAAATGAACATTTTATTTAAGGAGCCGTGAAAAAGGAAAAATAGCAGTACTTAAAAACATGCCCAAAACTGAAATACTAAATACGCATTATTATGAAGTATCATCTACCATTGGGACTTAAAGTAATCAGTAACAAAGATAAGCCTTGTTAAAAAAATAACAATTGTAGATACTTAAATAACAATAAATAATTACAACACACATAGATGTATTAACTTTGGACCTTCAATAGTCGTTGTAGAGAATATATCGGACATATTGTATTCACCAAAAAGGTAATTTTAAATTATAATTCTAAAATATCGGTATCCCTTACTTACAGATAAAAAAATGTTTGTAAATAAAAACCATTCCACTTTTCCCACTTTCTTCCACTAAGAAACTAAGCTTATGTTGTTTTAAATTATAAAAACTCGAAAATTTAGAAAAAGTTGGAGTTCACACGAAGTATCTCCGATTATTTTACACCAAAAATTATGCATTAAAAATATCCAGAAAAATTTATCAAATATAAAAAATGCTTCTCTAGTAATGCATATTTTTGGATGCTTAAGCCAGGTACCCGTTTCATCCAATTGGTACCAAAATTCAGAGGACTATTTATTTCAGCCTTCGTTCGTTAACAAGCTTTTCGGCTTTAATGATTGTTGTCAAATGTAGTATGTAGATGGATGCTTAAGGCAGTGGCCGTTTCATCCAATAAATACAAAAGTTTAGAGGATTTATTTACTCCAGCCTAAGTTTGTCAGCAAATTTACCCACTTGATTTAGGTTAAAGTCAAATTTTTGGAAATATACTAACCCATAAACTCGACAATTTAAAAAAAAAACACTTGTTTTAACTCACAGACCATTTCTGTAAACTTATGAAGTTCATTGTAAGTTCATTGATTTGTTGAATACAAATTTTTCAGAAGTTAAGTTAAATTTTAAAATCTATTAATTTTTTTAGTATATTTTTTTCTTTAATAAAATATATAAATTTACAACTTTAATAAAATCTTAAAGCTAAGATATTGAATTTAAAAATATTTTAAAAACCGAATTAAATATGAAAGGCTTCTAATTCTTCTTTTCAAGACTTCCCGAACTATAAAATATTTTTCCTTAAAAGTTATAAATTATTCCACACGAAAGATGTCCGCAAAAAAAATTTTAATTTCAAAAGAAAACGGATAATAAAAAAAAACATTTTCCAATACCTATACAATATTTATATTTTCTTTCATTTTCTATTTTTGTTTTTCTTTAATTCTGAATTTTAAAAAAAAAAAACAACAACGAATTGAATTCAATTATAAGATATACATTATTCTTTTAATTTTACACAATAATGAAAATTGAAAATTTTTGAAAAATCTCATTTTATAATTTAAAAATGTTTTTCGAAGGATTCCCCCTTTTAATTTTCATTTGTTAGTCAGTTTTTCAACCAAATATCCAGATTCAATCTCTGACCAATTCCTTAAATTCCAAAACAAATTCAACCTTTATTCTATCAAAAAAAAAAGAAAAACAGAAAAACAAAGAAAAGAAAAATTCTCGAGAAAAAGTTCCATAACAAGAATCCTTTCATGGTGAAATGATGATGATTTGGATTGGAAATGGGATCTCACGTATTATAAATTTATAAGATAAGATAATTTTTTTTTTTTGGTTAAATATAAAATATGTTTTAAGAATATTATAAAAAAATATCTAGTAAAATATTTATATAAATTTTTTCTGTAAAGATAGAATATGAAATGTTATGGAGTCATCAGAGTTGCCGTAGTTAAGTTTTATTTGGGTTTTAATGAGTCGTTGAAATAAAATAATTTACCATTATGAACGGTAAAATCCCCCAATCTAACTCATGAATGGCTAAATGAATATAAAGATACAGGAAACTGAAGTTTAGATTAAATGGCTTATAATGGAGTCCTTAAAGGAGTGCAAAAGTAATTAAAAATCACCTGGAGTGTTACTGAAACCTATAATTAAAAATCCAATTTTGGATTTCCTTAATTCTAAAATCCTTCAAAAATAAATTTCTTCCATTGTTTTGACTATGGAGGGATGCGGTTTTATAGAATAAGAGTCGAATACTAAGTACTAAGTGGTTAAGATTCTCTTCATTCAATTAAATTCAATTCAATTCAATTCAATTCAATTCAATTCAATTTTTTCTCCCAAATATCAGATCAGATTCCGAAAACTTTCACCAATTTTAAGAAAGGGAAGATCAAAAAACTATGAAAGTTAAAAAAACTTAATGAACTGACTTTGCTCCAAGAAATATGTGGAGATATAAGGTATATCAGAATCTGTGACGATAATGATTTAAAGTTCAAAAAAAGGCTGAATTAAAATCATGTCTATTGAACACTCGAATACAAATTATATGTTGAATAACTTTAGAAAAACAATGGAATTCATTACTAAAGAAATAGCTTTCAAAAAAGTAAGTACAAAGTCAAATTAAAAAATTTTTCAACTAATAAAAATATCAAAACCGATCTAAAACATATCAACTCTGACATTGAAACCTGTGTTTAATTAACTCTTGCTATTAAATTGAGAAAGTATTACTTTTTAGAAAGGAAAAGATTGAACGAGATCAACCAATTTATGAAACCTATTACATATTATTATTCCCGCTATAGTTCTGCCTCAAAATCGTCTTCGGCAAAGAACTCATCATATTGGGTACCCAAAGAGTTTTAATTTAACCTAAGATACTATGTCATAACAGCTTTCGAATTTATAACAGAAGAAAACAATAACAGCAAATTAACCGAATTATTTAGTATACAATTAAATAGGAGTGAATCTAACTACATTAATTGGTAAATGACAAATAAGTCATGAAAAAGGAGGATTAATCAGAAATATGTATCTGAAACCAGAATTTTAGTCGAAAATAAAAAGAATCGGGGTCAGCCCAATTTGTCGAACAATTTAATTAACAACTTCACATAATAATAGATAATAGATTTATGGTTTTTTGAAGCATTACTTACTTGACTGACTCTTACAATTATTTTGAGGCTCTCGGAATCAAACGAAAATTAACGAATTATTGCCACTCGGATTTAAACGAAAACTAACCGATTATTTCCAAATCAAAAATCCACATCACATCACATTTTCACTGCCACAGTTATTCATACAATACCTCCTCCTTTCAATTTTAAAATACCGAACAGGACAGCCAAAGTAATGGTCACTTGTACATTTAAAAAATTTTCCTCCAATTTCATATCAAAAAGAAAAATTGAATAAAAAAAAAAAACCAAAAATTTAAAATCGATCCATAATCTTTAAAATTCAATTTAATTTTTCTCATCCATAAACCATTGTTTATTAGATTGAAGTCTTATAGAGTTAGAGTAACACTTTATTGCTAAATTATTACTGAAGAAAAGAAAATGAAAAGAAAACGAAAATGGGTAAAAAAAAAAAATTATAAAGTGAATCCTTTTTTTTTTATCCTTTTATTTTTGTATAACACGATACATTCTTTTTTTTTGCATTTATTTTCCTTTTTATACTTTTGTGCAATTTTTCTTTTGTATTTTTAGCCCCCCATCCCCTGGTTTGTTTTATATCAAAATATATCATTAACCTTTTTTATGATTTTTCTATTGTGTATTGGATGAAAACAGGATCAAATTTTTTTTAACAATGTGAAAATTCAAATTTTTCCAAAATTTTCTAAAGAAAACAAAAAAAAAATTTTCCTAAATATTCAAAAATCATATAAAAACATTTTTTACACCTGACTGATTTCCTATGTATATAGAAAATATAAAAGGCATTGATCTTACACTAAGAGTTAAAAACTAAGTTAAATAAAGTTTTTCAGTTCTATATAATTTTCATTTTCATTCTGGCTTTTCTTGTTTTTTTTTTTTTTCTTTTTTTATTCTTTTTTATCTCTAAAATTACTTCCTTATACATTTACTTAAATATTTATAAAAGCATATACATATGTATAGGTGTAAACATATTATATATAATAATATAGTATATAAGTATAATGAAATTCAACATTAGGGAATTATTTTTTTTATAGAAATATTTGGAATCAAACTAAAAGAAGTATGAATGAAAGTTTTTAACCCTTAAGAAGTATAAGGGTGTTAATTTTACTGTAAAATTGACAATTAAATTGAAAAAAAATTTTGGTCATAATAGTTTAAAGCTTTTTGTGGCTGTGGTTGTGGTCAGACAAAATCTTAAGTGTTTGAGCAAACTTTCATACGAACTCTGATGCTGGGACTTAAAAAAAACTTTGAGAGCCAAAACTGTCAAAAATCTTACATGAATTAGTTTATATGTTGTGTTTTTTATTGTGTCAAAATTAAAAATTGGAAATTAATCAAGTAGTTAACAAAGTTAGTGATAATTATATAGAAAATAAATATAAGTCAATAAATTTCTAATTAATTTTTAGTATGTACAGTGACATATTCCTAGTAATTATTAAATTTAGTTTGACGTTTTATTTTTTGACAACTCTGTGATATTTAAGAAACAAATTAAACGTCTAAATCTAAGTAAATTTATTAAGCTCAAAGAATATGCTCTAAGTGTACTCCAAAATTTAAAAGAAATATAAAACAAATAATTTGAATAATTAAAGCACAGAATGAAACAGGAATTGAATCTGCTTTAACCATTGCGTCAAAATTTTTTTTATTTTCTTTCAGCACTTTTTTTTTATTCTTTTTCGACTCCTTTAATCTCCATGTATCAACTCCATGTATCAAATCTATTTAGACTAAGCTTCATTTTCTTTAATCGTTATATTCACTAAACCATTACCTGTTTGAAGTTATGGTATAAGATTATGAGTACAAAAATGTTTAATTTGTACGCCATCTATTATCTTACAGAAGAGAGGAATTTATATTTAATGTTATTTAATATTACGATATAATTATACATTTTTACGATATTTTTTTAATAGATATGATATGACCGAAGTTTGAAACCGGCGTCTTTACGCTACGCCATTGATCTGATGATCTTTCAGAACCACTATTATATTATTCATACTAGCCTTAAACTATAATAAATTTGAAAAAATATTTAATTATATAACTTTCCCCTCCTTGTGCCAGTTAAAGGTTAACAAAATAACGAGTAATATTACATTACATTTTTGCTAATAGTTAACAAAGCAAAACGGAAAACCAAATAATGACCGGAATGCGTGTTTTTTTTTAAATCTTCTGGAAATGCATTGTTATTTCCCATCTCATTTCATTGTTGATTCCTATTTTTTTGTGTGCTATAATTTATAACATTTTTTAAATTTAAAATAACAATTTTGGTTTTTTTCTGATACGTATCAATTTTTTAAATAATTCTATAAAATGTTATGATTACATTAAATCGAATGCAAGTACTAGCTATTCTCTGTGTTCAGTGAAATATTTTAAAATGTTTCTTTAGAGGAAGATTTAAAAATTTTTCTTCTGCATCATATACAACTTGTTTTTAGGAACTTTCAATCCGATTGAGAGTAAATCTAAGCTCAGAAATTAAAAATAAAAAAAAATAGACTGTAAGTTATTATAATATTATAGAAACAAATCCTTAGAATACAAATTCCTAGAATATGAAGTAAAATTTTCTTCCAGTATTTAATGTATAGTTTGTTTACAATTTATCGTTTCATTAGTGGCGAGATCCAAATCGGAATAGATCTGTGCCCAAACAAAGTTAAAATGGTTTTTTAACGAGGGTCAGTGTTAAACTCAAAAGTCACCTATTAGAATTATACGTAGTGTACAACTTAATCCACTAAGGCCACGACACTTATTGAACCAAACGTTAGAATGAGGTCTGTGATACAAATGCACAGCTTGGTTCTGAGGATAAAGGTGTAAAAGTCATTTTGGGAATCGGAGTTAGGAAATATGATATTCTGAGACTATTGGCGATGGGGATAATTGGAAGGGATATTTAAAAGAAAAAAGTTTATGTCTTATAAAATTTTTCTAAATCATACGTATATGTACATAATTAACTCTAGGGAGCACATTTGACGGAATATGCGCGCGATGAAAAAATGACATACGAATTTCCATAAAGTGCGTTGCAACTGTGTAAAGAGATGAACATACGTTGTCTTCCATTGCAAAATCTTGAATAGATGCATCGATTGTTTCATTACTTTAGAACTTACAGGTGTTAGTCCCTAACAGATATTTAAAACAAGGTCAGTGATCCAACTTTACGACGATTGTTGAGAAGGCTGAGCATTGCAGTAGCTCTATTTCAAACATCACAAAGATATTCCAGTGTTGTAATAAAGGCTCCAGTCCAAATTTGTGCATTTTACTAAATTTTCAGATTAATATACGTTTTTAAAACCGAAATTAGAAAAAAACGTAAAGGTCTGCAAAAGCTGCACGTGAACTCGGAACGTGAAAAACAAATTTGTAACCTCCTTTATTTATGAAAAATTGCACAATTTCGTTGCAATGAACATTTATAAATAAATTACACATACCTAATGATATTTTTCAAAAATTAATAAAAAACTTCAACTTAATAAAAAATTACTTAAAGTTTACACACAATTCCACCATTCAACTGCATTTTATTTTTCATTTCTTCAAAATTAAATCAAATTCAAAGCATGTATTTCAAAATTTTATTCATGTAATAAATTCGTTACATTAATTTTTACATTTTACAGAGTTACACAATGTTACACAATGTTTTACAGCCAACAGCCACCCCTTAGTTTCAAATCCGGATAAGGAAATTAGAATATTAAAAGCCCCTTAAAGATAAACTTCCGTACGGTTTGTTTTTAATCAATTATAAAAAATAAATACAGAATATTTTCTCAAACTGAATAATTTTCCAATCTTACTGTTTTCCAAATCTTTGTTTAATATTGTAAGATTGTGTAAAAGTTCTGATTATTTCCATGTTCCAGGTACGCGTTTTTTAAATAAAAAAAACAAACGCATAATAAAATTTTAATAAAACAAAACAATTTCCTCCAATAAAACACAAACAAATCAAAATTATACCAATATTTCAATCAAATAGGATTAAAATTTATCGAATTACCAAAAAATCATTCAAATTCACCAAAATCAATCCCTCAAGCAAAGTTACGCCTTACAAATTTTCAAAATACATTTAAAAAAAAAACCCTCAAAATTATAAAAATTTTAACATGAGGTACAGATCATTTATATGATAACTTCTCTTCAATCAATAACCCAAAATATAATATTCAAGAACTTTTATTACAAACTGTAGATATGAATGTATATACATATATAATGTATTTGTAATAAATACAACAATCCCGAGGCCTCTCATCATCATTATCATTAGAAATAAACTTTTATTGTAAACAAACCCAAAAAAAATATTTCTATTTTCATTTTTTTTTTCAAAAAAAAGTCCCAAAAATGAAAACCAATAACAACAACAACAAAAATTTGCATATTATCCCTTTTGTTTTCAAATCAATAAATTTTCATAAAAAAAAAAAAAAAACATAAAAACTTTCAAAAGGAAAACAATCAAATAAGTATTTACAAGTTTTATCATATCTGTCCTTTTCTTTCTTACAAAAAAAAACAAAACTATAAGAAAAATCATAACCAAAAAAAAAACAAAGGCCATGACAAGAAGAACATTATATACAAAAAAAAAAATTCAAAATGATGTCCCTCTGTCTAAATATTTACTAAGCAAAGATCCTTTTTTTTCTTTGCTTCTTAAGTTTTTCTTTCATATCAATGAAAATTCTCCTATTTTGAATAATTTGGATAGGAGGGAGGAGATGGAAGTCTTATGGAATAGAGTTGGGTCGATTTATTTAAGAAAGTATATTGAAAATTAAAATGTCGAAAAATGAAATGTTTAAAAAAAAATGAAACTACAAGATGAATTTAAATTAGATTTTTTTAAGACTGATTTTATAACCAACTCTCAAGCGCCTCCAAATTCAGAATCTTGCATATACGAGTATATCAATTCTGGAAAGTAGTACTATACAAAATTTGAAGTCAGTCGGTTAAACCGTTTCTAATTTAGAGTAAAGTAACGAAAAACCTATAAAACACTATTGGGCGGCAATGGGTTAACGGAACTTAGCAAACAAATTTTTTAAAGCTTTCTTTTTACCCAAAGCAGTACTTCACAAAATTGGACAAAATTTGCTTCCAAAACTTTTTTTTAGCCAACCGTCCGGCCGTTATGGGTTAATAAATTCCAAATCTCTTAATGTTGTCAATTCAATTTTCAAAGAGCTTAATGAAGAAAAAATTTGAAGTTAATCGGTCAAACTTTTAATTTTAGAAGAAAGAAGTTTAAATACTTGCACCACAGCGCAGCCCCAACTTAGCGGTCCGTTAGAGCAAAATTTTTAACCCACGATTTCTTTCCGTGCCCAAAAACCCCGATATACAAATTTTCATGATAATCAGCAGTTAAGGAGTCTTTTCGCTACATGAAAACCAAAAAACGAATAAACTTTGGTTTTTACATATATAAATATACAGATTAACTTTCAACAACAAAGCACTTATAACAGTGGTGGAACATATCTGAGATCTGGAGATCTGGCTCTAACAAGCTCTAAAATTCTTATTTAAACAATAGTGAAAAAAGCGATTTTCGAAATTCGACATTTTTTTTTACCATTTTTTTGGACATAAACACTGACTCCCATTTGAAATTGGCTCTTACCAAATTTTTAATCAAATTAAATTTCTTTTACTACCACCAATTATTATTACCAGGATCTAATAGTTAGTTACATCTATAAAATAAAAAGAAAAATTCAAAATGAAAATCAAAAAAAAAGTGGGAATATTTTGAGAATGGCTATGCAAATATAAACAAAGAGGATGAATATTATAAAAACAAACATAATACCCAAAAATATACAGTGCTTTGTTGGTTGGTGTTTTGTTGTTGTTTTACATTAAATTTTAGACAAACAGTACACAACACAGCCAACATGAACCCAATTGAAATAAGATCTTTGTCGAAAAAAATTTGTATTTCAAATATTTTTCAACTTCAATAAAAGTATCAAAAAAAAAACAAAATCTTCATAAAATTTAATATTATCACGGATACATAATCTATATATATTTTCTATATATACATACTTTTTTATAGAAGCTTAAGATTTAACTTGTTACATTTAAATAAAATTCCAAAGGAACTTGAAATTTTGAAAATAGATACGGTAAAAATTCAATTTTGAAATAAAATCCCCGTGGTAATAAATAGCACAATTCTTAGTATGAAAGCACAAAAACTACAGGCCCTGTAGTGTATATATTGGGCCTGTAGTGTATATATCTAGTTTAAAATAAAATGTTTAAATATATAAGATATCTAATCTAAACAAATATACTTGGAAAATTCAATCGTAATTCCCTTGAGACGTACGAGCAGAAGTTTTGGGAAGCAAAACCTTAATGACACTAAAAATTTGCCCCTAGAAGTTTCTAGGTTAATATCATAACATTTTAAAATGCAATAGTCTGTCAGGGGTGTCATAAAATTCTTTGGAAGAATATCCAGGATATTACCAAGGTTGTTTAGTTATAAACAAACAACCCAGATCTTTTGAGTCGAACTGCACTGTACGACATAATATTTTATCTACAGATCCTTGGCCAGCAAACATTAAAGGCTATTCAAAGCATCCGTCAGGAACGATCGCATTGCCCTGTAATTTCTAACGATGCTGATCTCTGTATTCTATCAAGTTTCAGTTTAAAAGTGTATTCAGAGCATTCGTCGGGAACGACCACATTAAATTATGTAATTCCTACCGATGCTGATCTTACTGTATTAAGTTTTATTGCGTTAAGTTTCCAATCGGTCGTTGGCCATCATACCAAAGATTCAGAATTATGAGTTGGACGAACAATGGTTGTAAATTTCCAGAGAGCTATCTTAGCTGAAAACTTCATTTCTTATTCATGGCTTTATTACAAGCATGGAAAGGGACATATGTTTTCTTAGATTTTGGTTCAATGCTAAATTTCCAGGGAAGCTATGAGTGTAAAACCAAACTATAGAAACTTCATTATTTATTTTTGAAAAGTTTGATAAATCATTATTAAAAATCTGTTTCGTTTTCAATACTGAATTCCAAGATCATAACAATGGAAGACATTGAGATATAATTAATGAAACAATTAATTACTAATGATAGGTAGAGACCTTTGCAATATGCAGTTGGAGATTGAAATTTTAAAAATTTATTTTTTTCATGTTCTGTTTACTCATGCAAACCTATTTTGATACCCTTCTATTCAATTTTGCAATACCTAAAAAATATTTAAGAAAAGGACACTCAGTAAGTTCCTGATGAACAAAATTACAAATACAAATACAAATAATTTTACACCTTCCAAAGTTCGAAATAACTAAAACACTTTATCCCTTTAAGAACTAAGAATTACTAAATACCCATATAAAAGCCTTTTTAATTCTAATGCATATATATACATTTATATATATATATACATACCATAATAAAATCATTTATCCCAATTTTAACAATTAATCGCTCCAAAAACATTACCGAATCCCCAATTTTAATCCTAATTTAAACTTTTTATTCACTTAATAAAATTACTGTACCTATAGGTTCTTATGTGTTGTATTTATATATATACATTGTATTTGTATATGTACATAGGTACATATATATACCGACTAATTTTAAACTCAAACTCTGCTATTTAATTGTATTACTAAAAAAATATACAAAGAAATTTTCCAATATATTCAAGTTTTATTTTTCTTTTCAAGGATTCAAAATTTCAAGGATAACACAAAATGTTTGTAAGTTTTCATTGGATTATGAACACTTTTAAAAAATTATATTTTTCCATTTTCAAATTAATGAATTTCCAATTCGAAGAAACTTTTAAGAAAAAACGCAATAATACCAAAAAAATTGAAAAAAATGGAAGCAGAATAGCAAAAGTTAAAATAGTAGAAAATTAAAAATTATCCAAGAGGAAGATAAAGATTTTTTCTAAGAGAATATCCTGATCTCTTGCAAATCTTTGTTAACAATTTTTGATTAAAAAAATTCAAAAAATCATAATAAAATTTTTAGAATGATTTATTATTTAAACTTAAGAATGCATTAATAACAATTTATTTGACTAAAGTTTACCCGTAAGCTAGCTATGGGTATATTTTACGGGTTTGCTATTATACGGGTTTCTTAAAATATTTTTTTTTTTTTTACGAGGGAATGGAACGCTCGAAAGCCACCCATCGAAACTGTGCGGTGTTTCTTTGGGTAGTCTGCGACTTTAACATATCAAAACCATACCCTTGTTAACCAAGCCTTTAGGAAGGAAACTGTGATACAAATTTACAGTTGGGGTACAGGGATGGGAATATGAAAGGATTTTGGAATTGAAGGGAGGTTATTTCGGAATTTAGGATTATGGGGGATGGACAAAATTTGGTGGGATACTGAGAAGAAAGATGTTAATATTCTTCTTAAAATTAATTAAGTCGTACATATACGAATTACCAACATTAGTTTAAATAAGTCATAATTCCTGATATTTTGCTGTTGTAATATTTTTAGCAAATTAAGTAAACCTACATTAGTTATCCGTACATTCTGGAAAAAGAGGATACGTTTTTGAAAGTTAAAGCTTTTAATAAGAGCATATGACTTTAATCCGGGACTGCATATAAGTATTTTAGAAAAGAGTAAAGCGCATAATTAATATTCGTGTGAAAAACTTTGAAACTCTTATACGAGTACATAAAAATCAGTTAAGCCAATTAAGACAACTATTTTAGATCAAGTACAACACACCAATGGCGTAGTGGTAAAGATGTCGCCTTTCATGTAGTAAGTCTCGGATTCAAACCGTGGAGTCAGATCACATCTAATAAAAAAATATCGTAAAATTGTATAATTATATCGTAAGCTAGTTAATATCGTAATATAAGATAAGATTTAATAATAATAATACATAAATAACTCTTATGTAAGATAAAAGATGGAGCACAAAATTGGCATTTGTGTATTCATAATGTTATACAATAGCTACAGCCGAGTAATCAATAGCTTAGTGAATATAACGAAAAGAAACTGAAGCATTGTCTAAATAGACTTAGTAAACGCTCTTTGTCCCAGGAAAGGATGTGGAAATGGAGTAAAAAAAAATTCAATTTGCAGATTTTTTTAAAAGCTGTATTTTTCTAACATTGAAAGTTTGACTTTAACCATTAATAATAATTATAAGATATGTATGTGTACTTACTATATGATAATCAAAATATCTTCTTTTATATCGTGAAATGAACTTTATTTTTAAAAAAAAGTTTGTTGTACTTACCTAGAAAGAAAGAAAATTAAATTTATAATTAATATTAATGTTAACTTTTTTTAAAAAATATTTAAAAATTAATTTTTAAAGAATAAAAATTTAAATTTACATTCTTTTAAACGTGTTAGAGAAGCAACGGCAAACACGACCCACTTATATTATTTTCGAATATTTTAACTTGTTTCAAGCAGTTCACAGAACGAACGCCGTAAATACGTTGTACAGTTCACCTAAATCTTTCTTTCACTAAATTCTGTTCAATATTTAAAATTATCGCTCTGTAATCCGTATATTTAGTAAAATTTTTTAACCGAATCTTCTTTCTCCGAATTCTTTTGAAGAATCTTCTAAAAGAGAGGTAAAAAACTTGAAATGTTTATGAGGAAAAAGTTACTGAAGAATGAGAATTACTTACAGTACTTATAATATGTTCAAAATTTTTTCAAGTTTCCTAAAGTGTTTAAAGTTCTCGTACACCTGCGGAAAATCACTAAATTTTAGGAGTAAATTATTAAAATTTAAATTAAAGCAGGTTGGCTATGAAATCTTGCGTATCAAAATTTCGCAATCTTAAATTTTCGGGTATCAAAACTGGTGTTTTATAATAAGAAGATAAGCTAAAGTGGCATGTATCTATAGTATTATTTTTTAAAAAAATAGTCACTTTTATCGCTACACACTAGCTCCCTAAATCACTAACTATCAAGCCTTTAAGCCCCAAGTCAACCTAAATGACAATTGAATTGTTTTTTTTTGTGGAGACTAACTTATTTTTGGAGTTTGGTAATTAAAGCTTTATCATTCAACACCAAATGTTCGAAAAATATTATTAATGATCAGCTTTTTATTTTTACGAACTTAGTTCCTGATAAATATTGAGGGTTAATTATTTATAATAAATTAAAACTCAAACAATATTGTGGATCTGTTTATTTTTGACTTGGGCATTAGTGACTTTACTTATTATAAAATAGTTTTTCGGCCCGCATACTCTTGCTATTTCTATTTAATTATTAGTAAAAACTATAAAAACACTAAAGTAATTTTCCCCATCCGCTATAATCCAGAAATCCCAAATAACTTCTACCATAATACCAAATACTTTCATATTCCCATCCCTGTAACCAAACTGTACATTTGTATCACAGGTTCTCTCCTAAAGTTTGGTTTAAAAAGTGGGTGGTTTTGGTGTGTTAAAGACACTACCCAAAGGAGCTGTCTAATTCCTCTTAAAAAAAAAGGAAAAAAACAAACTTACAGAAAGCTTCAAAATATAACAGAATCTTTATTGGTATGAAAACCTCCCATTACTAATAAAGTAAGCTTAAATACTATGCAAATGTTTCAAAAATAGTTTTTTATAACTTTATAACTCCCAAAAAAAAAATAATAAAAAAATATAACGAAACTCTTAATGAACGCTTTTCTTTATAATTTTTTTAATGTAAGTTTTTTTATTATTAAAAGATAAATTAAGCTTAAAACAGGTGTCTATAATAAAGAACTGCATTAAATACGAAAGAGTTTTTTATTAAAGTAATAAAAAAATTGTTTTCATTGTCTTTTTCTTTATTACTTTTTGTTAAAAAAAACGTAAATTTTATTTTGTATTTTTTTTGTATTTTAATTTGACATGAAAATGTAATGAAAGTATCTATAGATATATCTTGTATCTTGTATATTATTAAAAAGGATCCTTTGTTATTTCATATATTTGTATATTACACGCTTAATATAGGTTAGTTATTTTTAACTTCAATATAAGTAAATCCGTTCGCTTTTTTCCAAATAGTAATAAAGTTTTTTTTTATAGCCATTGTTTTAAAAATAAAAAAAAAAAATAAAAAGATTTTATAAAGAAAATTTACATTCATTAAATTGATTTTTATTTTATTTTCATTTTAACCAGATATAAAATTTGATTAATGTTTTTTACATTTCACATAAATGAGAATAAAGACGAGATTAAGTTACATGAAACCTGTTAATTAATATAAATGTTAAGAAAATGAAAGTTTTTAAAGTTGATAAATTTGAAGGAAATATTCAAATATTGGAATATTTTTGGTAAATTGCCATATAATTTAGAAAATCAGTACTTTATAAATATTTGTAATTTATATTCTCAAAATTTACTCTAAATACTCTCAACTAGTTTTTAAAAAAGAACAAACTAATAATTTTATAAACCTAAACCATAAACCTATTTTTCATTTTGACAGTGCTGTCAAAACTAAACAATTTGTTCAATGTGAACACGCTTTTTTAAAACACGTTTACTTTTGTGACTTATTTAGTCATTCTGCATGAAGAATTTTTTAGGCAGGTTAAAAAAAAAGAAGAGATTTTTTAAAACATGTTTACTTTTGTCAAAACTAAATAAGTCATTCTGCATGAACAAAAATTTTTTCGGCAGGTTTACTTCTGTCAAAGCTAAACTAGTTTTAAATAGATTGAACGCCATTCTTAAAAACATGTTTATATCTGTCAAAACTAAACAAAATGTGTACCGGAGAGTATGAACAGTTTTAAAAACAAATTGAGTACAAGAATATTCAGTTTCAAAATTAGGTTTTCAACTAGATTAATAAATGCCTTAATAAACATAGGGCTCAAAGGTCAATAGTACAATAATTTGTACATGGGTACTAATATAAGAATTATGAAAACTAAAACCCTTATTACGGAATACTAAATTAATAAACCAACTTTAATTACATTTGAATTGTTCAGTATATGCCCAAAATAGAAATTATATAACACATAATTTATTAATATGAGTTCCCAAAACCTATAGAAGAAATCCAATTTTATATTTATTTACTTCACATTAAAAATATATTATTTTATTAAAAAAAATTTGTTTCCCAATAATAATTAAGTGTTTAACTAAATTTGTTAATATAATTTCAAGCTAATTTCATTTTTATTTTCATAAATTTCAAAACCTCTTATTAACTTAAGAAATATAACACTAATCTTAAGAAATTGTTTTCCCCAAAGTATATATCCGTAATTTCCAAATAATATAAAATTCTAATGAATACATTTAAATTTCGTATATTGTTTTTAATTTATTCCCTGGTCAGGTCATTTCTGATAAAAAAAAAATATAATTTATAATTTATATCAATAATAGTTTATACCATAATACAAAATATACCTGCCACACCTGAAAAGGAAAGGCTGAATCACTCAATTATAACATTGTATCTGTTAAGGGACTGTTCATAATTAACTAAATAAAAAATATCCACATCTCAAACTAATTCCTATGTTCATTGTCACTTTTCCTTAAGAATGAAAAAGGTCACTTTTCAACAATTGCTGAATACTTTGAAACTACATATATACTTAATTACAAATTATATATACCACACATGAAAGAGCGATCTTAAATATCGCAAATCATTAGAGTGTTAATCAATATTCAATATTAATATTTTTAAATCTATTAAATAACAATAAAGTTATCTGCATAATTATCGAAGAAAATAGATATTACATATAATTAAATAGTATTATGTGAACGAGGCTTGTTAAAAGCTAAAATTTCAACTCAACATAAATCTCAGCTCAAATTTGAGCAAACTAATATATTAAGTAAATTCAATATTTGAGCTTTATAAAAAGGTTCAAAAATGCAGCTAAATTTAAGTTTTAGCTAGCTCTTATTTGAGCTCCATAGTTGTAATAAAACGTCGAGCTAACCCAAATTTTGAGTTGATGCAGCTAAATTAAAGTTTTAGCTAGGTCTCATTTGAGCTCAATAGTTGTAATAAAACGTCGAGCTAACCCAAATTGCCTTTCGAAAAACAAAACAAATAATGAGTATGGCTTTTACCAAAATATTAAAGTATATGGGATTGAAAATTAAATAATATAAAACTTTTTGGACACTTTCAAAAACGTTTAAAAAAATTTTCAAACATAATAGAAAGAAACAAAAAATGTCATCTTGAAGTCTTTAAAAAATAATTTTTTAAATTTTGAAGACAGAAATAGCTTTGGATTATTTCCAAGGAATGGCCTTCAGCCAATTTTGTGTTTATTTTTCCTCTACTTTTTCTAATTACGTTTTCAAAAAAAAAAAAATAACGGAAAATTCAGTGCGTAAAATAATTTTTTTTTTATCTCCTTATGGAAACGAAAGCAGGAAAATTATTTTGGCCATTTATATTATCGTTATTTTTTTTCCATATCTAATTATAAATTATTATAAACAAAAAAAAACTTTAAGGTATAATGTTTAATATATAACTAAACAGAGTCCACGTCCACAGGATTTATCAGGAATTCCAAAAAAAGAAGAACAGGGGAAGATGCCTTAGAAATAAAAATAAAAACTACAACAACAATTGAGTACAGGAAAAATGAAAAATAAATAAAATGATAAAAAATTAAATCTGATTTTCCTTTACTTCATCCTCTACATCTTCCCCCTCCTCTACATCTTCCCACTACTTCTATTATCTTTCCTGTATTTATTTTATAGTATAAGTATCTGTTAGATAGTGTATCTATATTAGTTTTACGTCACGTATTCATTAATAAATTAAGATTATCACCAATTAAATTATAATAACGGTAAAGTTAGGAAATATTTTCAACAATCATTGGTCTAAATTTAAGTGTTAGGGATTTTTTATAACTGAAAAATTTTGGAACTTTGGACCATGGAAAACAATTTACATTTTAAATATAAAAAATATTTTAATATTTATTATTTTTAGAATTATACAACTGAATCTAATTATATTTAATGATTTAAATCTTATTTAGATTTAATGATTGAAGAATGAAGTGTAAAATAAGAATATAAAATATTGATTAGATCATTCAATGGTGAAAACATAGCATTAAAGTTTTCAGATAAAAATTTAAGTAATATTTAATTTTATTTAAATATTTTTCAAATGGATTGAAAAAAACCTTACCAAACTTTTCCAAACTTCTAACTAGTTTTATCAATCAAATCCTAAAGTCGAATTAAAAATTGGAAAACTGCTGCTTAAAATTGAATAAATAAAAATTTTAAACAAACTAAGTTAAACCAGATTCGAGTGGAAAGTGGAATGCAGACCTGTATAATACTTAGTTAAAATGGTACTTAAGTGGAGCTTTGAGTACCCATTACCTGATAGTAATTACTTTGTCAAGTATCAGCATTACTTAGATGTCAATACTTACAAAATGAAAGAATAAGTAAAAGAATCAAAAAAATTTTACTAAGTGTACTTGTAATTTTCAGAAAATAATTATATTTTGAGTTTAATTACTTATTTGTAATTATATTATTATACATAAGTATTTTTGAGTACCAATTGAGTACTAAGAAATACTGAAGTATCAAGAATTGAATTATTTTTCAAGTATTCGAGTATTTTGGAAATATTTCCATTCATAATATAACAAGAATTTATAATCGAATCAATTAATGATTCCATATTAAATGGGCAATATTTTATTTTCATAATTGAAAACTTTTTGCAATATACTTGATTACTTAGAACATAATTGAAAATTCTTGGTTAATTACTTAAGTATTATTCTCATATACTCGAAAATACTTAAGTATCAAAAAAAAATTCCAAAAGTAATTAAACACAAATTTTGATTACTTTCTAGGAATAATATTTTTTGTACTTTTTAAATGCTGGTATTTGAAAAAGTAATGAATATCAGGTAATGGTCCTGGTAATAATACTTGTAATTAAAATATACAGGTGGAATGTAGCGCGTCAAATAAGTTTGAGTAAGTCTTAACAAATTCTAGATCTTTAGAATAGAACAATAGAACAATGTGATATGTACGGGATAGACATTACTGGGTTATGTTAGAGCTCAAAACTGAGCTAATATTTTAATATTTTACAAATCTAACACAATTGATCTTATAATAAATTTCATTAAATATAAAGTACACATATTAGTGGCCAATGATAATGTGGCCAATATAATTAACTAATTTGCTTATGTTCTACGATTACATAATTAAATTCTTATCAAAAAGTATTCTACATTAAGAACTTAATCAAAACTACACCATATTCAAAATTTACAATCATTATAGTTACTTAGCGGAAGAAATGAAAATTAAACTGTGTGTAGTAAGTAATGATAAAAAGTATTATAATCCAAGTACTTATTATTACATAATATTAATAATTGAGAAACATTGTACTTTACTGTATATATAAGTCCCAGAAAAAATGAAAATTAAACTCTAAGTAAGTAATCATAAAATGTATTATAAACCAAGTACTTATAAGTACCCCATATTAATAATTGAGAAACACTGTACTTTACTATATACATTAAGTCCCAGAGAAGAAATGAAAATTAAAGTGTAAGTAACGAAAAGAAAAATTATAATATAAAAATTATTATGCCACCTTATAATTAAACCCTCCCATTCCACTGAAAATTTATAAATATAAATTATTATCCCATAAATATTTTATAATTAAAAGAAATATTAAGAATAAGAATATAACTTCGTAGTTATTAAAATTTTACTGAATGTTGCATTCTATACTGATAAGCATTAAATTTTATTAATTACTGGTATTCCATTTTATAGATTAGGTCAATTATTTAAATGTTTCATAAAAATCTTCAATATTAAATACTTATTATGATTTTGTGTTTCTTTTGGAATGAAAATTCATTTTTTTCGTAGAATTTTCTCCATTTTTCTTCATACATAGTAAAAACTTATACGTAAACTTATAAGTGATTAAAAAGTAATCATTGATAAGTTAACTAAAAAAAATGATATTCTCATAAATTCAAAAGTAATTGTATAATAATAGATAAAGGATGAGAGGAAATTATAATCAAAATAATGTCAAAGGATAAAAAAAAGGATATTAAAGGATTATTTAAAATAATCACCATATCGATTAAATTTTAATTTAATGAAACAATTAATTTTGTGGTTATTTTATTAGAAGGAAATTAGTTTATAAAATTGATAAGTATTACTAGATATAAATATATATGTACGTATATTTAGAAATATTAATCAAGATATAAATTAATAATGAAAATGTTCGAATAAAGATAAGTAAGTAACTAATTAAAAAATAATTTCAGTAGATTAGTCGTAAAGTTAGTAAATATTGCAGATATTCTAAATTGTTTTAAGAATTCGAATTAGTTGAAGGAATTGAAAATTGTAAGATACTGGAGCTATCTACTGCCAGTTTAGCAGCATGAGTCAAAAAATAAATATATTTCAATAATTATTGGATGAAAGCATAGATTATACTTGATATAGCCATAACGGGTGCTGACCAAATTTTTAAAACGAAAAATATCACCAAACTTTTAATTAATATCAAAGACTTTTAAATTATTCAAATCCAGGGCGCACTTATTATAATTTGATTATTAATTTAATATAGACTTCTAGATGAACATTACTAATTTAAATATGGATGAGCTTTTTTTTAATTCTTAATCTTCTAAGCTTCCAATTAGGTAAAATTTTAAATTATTTTTATTTCAGTGCTTATGAGTAATGCTTTCAGGGCGCTAGTGCCTTCCGCAGGTGGGGTAACAAAGGCAAAAATTCCCTTTCCTTAAATGGAACCGAGAAAGAAGTTGTGTAGAGAAGGATAAAACAAGCGCTAATGATTGCTCTTAAGGGAAGACGAAAAGACCACAGGGCTGAGCAGAATTAAGGTTGGATAATTTAACCTGCTGAAAATATTCGGATTTTATAGTCGGCTTCTTAAATGAAATAAAATGTTGGGACCAAATGAATGCAATAATTAGAGATCTAAATGGAGGAAATACTGATTCCAAATAACCTTGATATAATTTACATCAAAAAAAGACTAAACAACAAATTGAGGAACTTATTTTCTTTACATTTCATTGATATAGTATACAATTACTAAACTCTTTGATCATTTGGTCATTCCAAGATGAATTATTATGCCTTATAATCGCAAAAAAACCAAAAGATTAAATTCTGGAATCACATATGCAACGCTTCTGTCTTATTATTTGATGTTCATCGATACTATAAAATCATTATTGAACACTATAATAAAACCAGTCAGTCGCTGTGTTATTCACTGTAGTAACGCTTTAAAAGATATCAATTAAAATCTACCAATATTTAATTATTTTATAATTTAATTTGTTCCCAAATTTTGGTCATTTATTTTCCAATTTTATTATACTAGAAGCAAATGGAAATCAACACACCAAAATCCATTATAGACCTGGTTTTTAATTTCCTTAGTATTCAGAACCAAAATAAACATCAAATATCCACTTTTCAATTAAATGTAAACTTATACATACCTTCAGATATATTTATATTAAAATTAAATTTAAACCATCCATCCAACTGTGATTTATAAATTATTTTGAAAAGAATTCTCTTATAGACATGTATATCCATTGAAAACTTCAAAATCAAATTAAAATTCACTTATTTTTTTTCAATTCTTCATTGGTGGTATAAAAAAATACAAAAAAAAACACAAAAAAGACATAACATCGGAGGAATTGAAGCCTATTTGAATGGAATACAAAATAATTTCTTTGTACAAATAATGATAAATCTGAAGGATGAATTTCAATATACAGAATATACTTTTAATAATATCTATAGAAATGATCAGCATGATAAAAAACCTTGAACTTTAATAAAATTTAAAAAATAAAATGGAAAGAATCAATATATAATGAAAATTTGGAATGAAAATGAGGAAATAGAGATGATGACATTGAGATTTATGAATTTATATTGCGTGAAAAATTGTTGGATTACATTTAATTCTTATTCAAAAAACATAAAAATAATTTGTTTTTTTTTCTAAATTTAATTAAAATTAATATCTTTTTAGTTTTTTAGTCTTTTTTAGTACATTTTCAAAAAATTTTGTAAAAATGTACCTATATAGTTTCACTCTGTCCGTCCGTCCGTCCCTTTTTCACGTAGGATTGACAAAAAAATATCAGCAACGGGTAGGTATTGCAATAAAAATAATTTAATGTTAAAACTTTTTTCTACTACCCCTCCCGTTACGGAGCTACAGCCCCTCAAAGTCGGAAAAAGCCCTATATTTAAATAGTTATTTAAGGAGTTTTATAAGGTATATTTTCAACCTGAAAACGGTAAAAGACAGCTGCTTTTATAAACTTTACGAATTTTTAAAAGCCAAATGTATAGGGTTACCATTCGGTATTAAAATTTACCGTTATCTAATACTAAGTTTTACAAAATTTTTGGCTCTTCATAACTTCTGAACGGCTCCATCTAGAAACTTGAAATTTTAGGAAAAGCTAGATCCTTAGAAATAAGTAGGAGTTAGTTAAGAATTTTTTTTTGTTACGCCCCCGGTTTAGGAGTTGTAAGTGGTCCAAAACCTTAAATTTTACTATAAATTTAGCTTTTAAACACCTATAGCTTGAACACCTGTCAATATTTTTTTTTATTTATATACAAAATTGAAAGCTACAAAACGGAAGTTTCAACCAGTGTCAAAGGTTTTTCTTAATTTTAACTTTGTCCGTCCGTCCGTCTGTCTGTCCGTCTGTCCGTATGTTTACACAAACTTTTACACCGTTTGAAATAGAGAGAAGAAATTTTTACTACGAGTAGGTATTGCAAAAAAAATAATTTCATGGAAGAACTTTTTTCTATAGCCCCACCCGTTACGAAGCTACAGCCCCTCAAATTTGGAAGAAACCCTTTATTTAAAACGTTATAACAAAAGTTCTATGAGGTATTTTTTCAATCTGGAAACTTCGGAAGATAGCTGCTTTTATAAAGTTTACAAACTGTTAAAAAACTTATTCATTGGGTTGCCATCGGTACTGAAATTTACCGTTATCCAATACTCAGTTTTTGCCAAATTTTCGGCCCCACATAACTTCTAAACGACTCAAGCTAGAAATTTGAAATTTTGGGAGATGTTAGATCCTCGAAAATTAGTAGGAGTCGGTTAAGAAAATTTTTTTGTTGCGCCCCCCTTTTAAGAGCTGTAAGGGGTCCAAAATTGAAATTTGGCTTTTTTTAAGCACCTGTAACTTGAATACCTGTCCAAATTTTTTTCTATTAATACACAAAATTTAAAGGTCCAACATTATATTTTAACATATGTTAGGTGTTTTTCTTAAATTCAAAAGCGGTTCTTTAAATTGAAGAAAGTGTCTCTCAGTTTTATCCATTAGATAGTAAAATTCTAAGTAAAATTCCAAATTTTGGTTTAATTTCTAGAACCTAAAAAAATGGAGGGAGGAAGGGGTGGTGAGTGAGACTAGATCCTTGAGAAATTTGGTAACCTTCCCCATTGAAGAGCTATTAGGACTTAGAAATTAAAAAATTACTATTTTTACAAGTAAGCAGTGACTTATTCCCCCATAGTATATATTTCCAAAATTAAACTGAGTTTTTAACACAATATAATTTTGAAAATGTACTTTTTTAAAAACCCTTGGTTTTTTTCATCACTTGTTTTTTAATAAGAACAATTTATATTCGTTAGAACACTTTTAGTTAATGTTGATAAGTTTATTATAAATTTAAAGAGAAGATTTAAGTTTTTTAAGGAAAGACATTGAGAATTAAACATAATACAATACGCACTCAAATTGTTGGGACCTTCTTCAGGATTTTCAGTTTTTCAAAGGTTTAGAGCTGTTTTGGTATATTAAGAGCAGGGTTCGAGTTTAAAGTTTTCAAAGACAAAAATTATCAAAAATTATGAAGTTTTTGAAGGCTTTAGAAGCGTCCTAGAGCAATTCTAGCTATAATTCGTGATCACTAGTAAAATTTTGGAATTTTCATGTAAAACCAAATTTTTAATTATTTTTTATAATTTTTCATAATTTTTGATAATTTTTGTCTTTGAAAACTTTAAACTCGTTTTTAACCCTACGTAGTTTTTCGTAGTATTTACTTATGTTATGCTATTGCTGTGAAATATCTTCACAGCATAAGCACAGTCAAAGCTTTTTTTTGCAAAAGAATTGCTTCTGCTAAGTAAAAGGCTTTAAAAGCTTTTCATATATTTTTTAAAAAGCAATTGTTAAACGAAAAGCTTTTACTGAATAGCAGTTAAAAAATTATATTAAGTTGCTTTGTTGCTATCGCTGTAATTAAAATTTTTTATTATCTTATAATTCACCATTCGTTTTCGTTAATTTTTGTTTTGACGTTTTATTTTTTATGTACTATGTGCACTAAGTATGTATAACCTTTACAGTAATTAAGTTCTCAGTAAAAGCTTTTTCTCACTTTGCTTATAAATAGTAACAAAAAAAAGTCCCTTTTATAGTTCAGCGTTAGATTCTTGTAACGTGCTAAAAAGACAAAGCTTTTGTTTTTTTCAATAATAGCTATCGCTTTCATTTGCTTCTATAGTATTTTCGCAGCATTTCGCAGTTTTATTTATTAAATTGAATTCATTGTTTTTACTGTTCTAACTATAGCCTTTCAAACCCTAATTAAGAGTAAGGTACTGTTCAGTGCCAAAAGTGCACTTTAAAACAATTGAGATGGTGTACTGGATAGAACATTTTAAAAAAAACCTTAATTAAAAAACTAAAATAAATGAAATAAAGTCGATTAGGTTTTACTATAAAAAAATATTAAAATATGGATATATTCCGAGAAAGAGAATGCTCCGATTTTGAAATTACCTTAATCACCTTATTGATGGTTTTCTTCATACGTACATTAACAAAATTGTATTCAACATGATGAAGGCTGTCGTCTTAAAGCCTCCACAAAATAAAATATTGAAACTTTGATTTTGTTGACAATGATTAAATCCTTTTACTTTTGTTTTTAAATACGTTTTAAATAACTAGAATTCAAAATTAATTATTAGTGATACCGTCCCCAAACTCCTGTTAAGTAAA
This sequence comes from Dolichopus griseipennis, assembly GCA_963082915.1. Lineage (NCBI taxonomy): Eukaryota > Metazoa > Arthropoda > Insecta > Diptera > Dolichopodidae > Dolichopus > Dolichopus griseipennis. The sequence continues at coordinate 19,327,425 of OY720441.1, read as the reverse complement.
TTATATAAATCCTGATTTTGAATCCAATACTTATATATGTATATATATATATATATATAAACAATCTTCCATATATAAATACGTTAGTACTCCAGAAAAGGGGATTACCCAAATTTAATAATATAGTACAAAACTCTTTCTAATTTATAAATATTCTGATAAAAATTTTCCAGAAATTCTAATTTTTAAGTGTTGCATATAAAATTAGGGTATTCCCCTTTTCCAGAATATTTATGTACCGAACTTCCATTGTTTATATTTATCTGCTATCTGCAGTTGTTTCTAAACTGGGATACTTATTCCCTTTTTTGAAAAATATTTATACGAGATTTGTAATTAGCAGAGATTTAAGAGTTAAAACTGTTTTAAAACTATTTTTTTGAAAGCCCTGGCCAGTTCGACAACATTTCGTTTTTTGCATTCGACTTTATTTTTAACTAATTTTTATTGGAAATAAGATGTTTGATTGGGATTGAGGAATGAAGAATGTTTAATTGGACTTTATTTCACTTTTTCTTAGTAACAAGGTCGATTTGATTTTATTTCATTTCTACTTAAACGTTTGTGTGGTCAAATGTGTGCATCAACGTATATATAATTACTCAATAATTTTTGAATTAAATTTGACACCTAAGATCTTTTCCCGTTTTATTAAATTTTTGTTTAGTGTTTTTATATAAAACTTTAATTTTTTTAAATTTTCCTAGTTAAACAACTAAATTTTTTTAACAATCTTTTCAAAAAAAAATAATGTACTTTTAATATTTTATTTATAATAATCTCAGTTTTCAATCTGAATACACTTAACCACCTTCATACTTTTCTTTAATAAAAGTCATAATATACAAATGCATTCGCCCGAAAATATGCAATTTTTTTTTTTTAAATTTTTCTTGTAAAAAAAAAAACTCTTTAACATCAAATGATCACTTTTTTACAATAGTTTTGTACATTCAAATACAGCTATATTTTAAAAATGGTATTCAAAAGAAAATTCATTTCAATATTTTTTTTTTTTATTTTTTTGCATTTTAACACATTTAATGTCAAAAACGAATAAGAATGTACAAAAAAAAAAAAACCAGAAACTACAAACGATATTAAATGACATTTCTATTTTCATTATTTATTTTGTTTTTTTTTACCAACGAAATTTGGTTTTCCTTCTGTTTTACTCTTTAACTTTTTACGAAAAAAAACGAACAAGAAAAGCAAAACAAACTGTACATTGAAAATATTTAAATGAAAAAATTGAACTATTACATAACACAATTACTCCTTTAAAATCAAGCACAACACACACACACATACACAAATTATATCTTATGCTAAAAAAATGGGAACAAATAAAAAAAACTGTACTAGAGTACTTTTAATATTTTAACATTACTTCAAAATAAAAATCTGAATAAAAAAGGACACATTATTTTTTTTTTACTTGCATATACTTTAGTTAAGGGATGTTTCTTTCTCTTTCTTTTCAACAACAGATGTTTCCATGGACTTGAAATATTTTGTAATTTTTTATCGAAATATAGTGAAAAGTGTACTTAACAAATTGACATAGGACATAATATCATGAGTAAGTTCTTAAAATTTTTTTTTAATAGAAGATATTCGTAAAACTGAAGTATTGTTGATTTTATTGATTTTTGACAGTTTACTTATGTCAATTTGAAATCGGAAGTAATGTATTTAATACTTAAATATTGACGGGATGTAACTGTCTTGGATGTGAAATGAACTTTAGATTTGATTTTTTAAAGTAGTTCTAGTAAAGAAATACCGAATCTAGATACTAAATGTATTTTTAGAAACTATTAGGAAAATTAAAAAGGAGTTTTACTATAATTTTGAGGAATAAGAGTGAAACAAAATCTTTTTGAACGAAAGAGTAATTCTTTTTTTTAATACACTCTTAAAGTAGAGACTTCATGGAATATAGCTAGTTAGAGTCAAATAATCTGTGTATTTGAAATTTTATCAAAAGTAATTTATTGGATGATATTAATGTTTATATTACGTTCATGCTTGAATGCCCTAGAGTTGACATAGTATACTCTACACTCAAAGTTTGTGGTACACTACACTCACTTGAGTTGAGTTATACACTACACTATAGTATACACTGCACTCACATGATATCCATGTAGATACACACTACACTCACATTATTTGACACAGTATACTCTGCACTCAAAGTTTGTTATACACTACACTCACACTAGTTATACACTGCACTGTAGTATACATTGCACTCGCACGATACACATGTAGTATAGATGTTTGAGTTTTTATGGACGTTTATTCATTTACTTCGTTAAAATGAAAATTCTTCAACAAAAGCTGTATTGTTTTTCTGACGTCATCATTTGTCAATCATATGATATCTCAAGTATTTTAATATTAAAATTCAATCAATTTATCAATTAATTCATACATTGATGATTAATTGAAAATTCTATTTATAAGTTTTATGTTATTCCTATCAGGATTTTTCTGTTATGTAATGGAAAACTTCATTTATGGAAAAATTAATTTCGATCATCTGATATTAGTGTTCCAGGTTTAATCTAATTAGTAATTTCCCATGTTCTTTTATATATTTATTTTTCTTATTAATATTCTTTGGGACCTCTCAAGCTTTCGTTGATCCTCTATTGTCATTGGGAAAATCTTGAAGCTGGATAATAGCAGTTTGTTTTAACAGACGAAATGTACAATCTATGTTAACTATTAGTTAATTATATAGTGATACAAGAAATTCATGAAATGTAGGAAAATTTAGGTAACAAATAAAGGACATTTAAGTAAGGCACATATTAAATGGTCCTTAACATTAGACGATTTTTTAATACAATGACATCCAATTTTAATTAAGCATAACAAAACATAAAAGTACAAATTGTGAAATATAATATTTTTAAAATAAAAATTTTAATTGTACTGTAAAATAATATTTGTTTTTTTATCACCTGACATTTTGTCATGACATCTACGATAAGAACCGATAGTAAAACTGTTGATGATGAATTGAAAAACAAATTGAAACTGTAGCAATCATGAATTTTATATTTGTCATACCCCCAAAAAAATACAACAAACCAACAAAGCCCAACTCTTCAGAATTTAATATTAACGAATTCAAATTTATTGTGATAAAAACTAAAATTATAAAGGTTGTGTTTTTAAGAATTGTTGAAAAAGGACGAAATATGAAATATGAAAAAAACTAAATGTCATAATATTTTTTACAGAATAATTGCCGTAATTATGTATTTTTATGTTTTAAAGATGGACACAGAAAATACAATTAAGCATTACCTTATTTGTTTCAAGTTCAAACATATTTTTCGAATCTGAGTTCTATCATTGTTGCTGGACACAAGTTAATTGTAACTAAGAAAGTTGGAATGACAAAATCGTGAAAGTGAAAGAAATCCATTAAAAAAATTTAAGAAAATTGGGTTCGAAGTAATGAATGTTGGGGACCATTCGTCTCCAATACCAGTCTAAAATAAGTAGTAAATAAATAATCAATTAGTTTCATTTTAATTTCACTAAAATTTTCACTTCCTTCTCCTTCTCACTTCCTTCTCCCTCCCACTTCCTTCTCCCTCCCACTTCCTTCTTCCTCCTCCTTCCTTTTCCCTACCATTTCCTGCCATTCTTCAGGTGAGGCCATTCATCAAGTCCACTAAAATTAGGCTTTAGTTTCGTTATGAAGTTTCAGCGTCATGAAGACTTTTTCAGTGCTTATACTCGATTCGGGTGCGCTCAGTAATAGATTAAATATTTTTAAAATAAGTTTTTCAAATCCGAAAACAAATAGACAGGGACAAGAAATTTCACTTTACCGTATTATATCCACTAATTTTGTAAAATTTGATTTAAGTTATTAGGACCATTCTAGGTTAGATACTATTATTAAAGCTATTTTTATCGTTATATTTAAATTTCCATTTGGTCACAAAAGAGGTTTGTTAAGAAAAAACTCTTAGGATCTGTGCAAGCTTAGAACATGAACTTCGATTAATAAGTCATGTGATTAACCACTGTGCTACCTTGACTTCCAAATTCCAATATTGTGTTCTCTAAAAAATTTACTAAAAATAATGATTAAAAACCTGAAAGTGTATAAAAAGTTTCCAAATCTTTTGTAAAGTAGTAATATTTAAATTCTTTGAAGCTTTATACTTTGGAATACATATACAATTTTTCTACTAACTATTTTACATGCGGTGTAAATTTGCAAAAAAGTACCTACACCTTTGGGGATAGAAACTTAAAAACTATTATGCAAATATAGGAATTTATTAATTAATTCCATTTTAAAATCAATCAACTATTTACTGTATCGCATTAAATTAACTGAAATTTATTTGTCTCGTTCAATAAACCATTTATTCCAATAGTATATATATGTATATATTATATATATAAAACTTAAAATATTGCAGCATAATTTACAATTTAAAAAAAAACTGTTATATCAATATATTGTTCCAAAATTATAATTCTATTGTAAAACAAATACTTCTATACCCTTTTCATAATAATTTGTAATACCAAAACACATTTTATGTAAATTTGTACAGAATGTTTCATTTGTTTCATTTTTACTTATGAGAAATATAAACCATTTATTTGACATCAATATTAAAACTTTCATTTCTAATGCTAAACTTCCATATTACTATTAATTTTATTCAGTACTACTGGGTACTGCAGATCCATTCTAGGAAACACGACTTAAATAAGAGCTATTCAAAATCTTAGGGTGCGTTTATATTGGAGCTAGGATAAGTGATACGAGATCTCGAAGGTTCTCGAAGATTATATATGGTTTATGGTTGATCATAGCGATGCTTCAATATAAGCACCTCTTTATAAATCATATGTATATAAATTTCTACACTATGCTTTTATCACTTATCCCAGCTTCAATATATTTAAATATTTTCCACTTGAATCTTACTGACGACACAACTGCAATTAATGTTTCTACAATACTTACTTTGGGAAATAATGCAGAATAAAGGTAATGAAACACTTTTGATGCAATGACAATAATATAAATATAACTTTAAAAACATAAAACATAATATTATGCTTTATGCAAGTGGACGATAAATAAAAAAATTTACATATTTACCGTTATCTACAAAAAAATGTATACATAAATCTGACAAACATGTCAATTGAAAATGAAGCAAAATCGAAATGGGAGGCAACCATTTAATAACTCAAAAAAACTATATTTGTAGTTAAGTATATTAAAGAAATGGGAGGTAAAAATCTTGTTTCAATTTCAATGGAACCGAGTTATAAAAATTTTGAAAAAATAACATTTAACTTAGAATTTGTATTACTTAATTTGTTTTGAAAAGATATCCTCAAATCGAAATTTAAAACTCATCTTAAGAGGAATTTCGTTATATACCTTAGATATTTGTATGAAGTTCAAACAAACCTCTGAAATTTTAAAAATATTATTTTAATTGTGAATTCCAAGTATGTATTTTATTAAATTTATAAGTAAGTAATTATTTTTATTTCTATACATTTGACAAAAGAATTTGGAAAAATTATCAGACTAGTAAATTCTAAAGTATTAATTAAAGTGGCGATTCGCTTTCAATCGCATTAAATTGTAGTTAAATTGTCTAAAAGAATATTCATTAGAACTAAAAAATTCGCTAAAACTCGAAATATTTAAAAAAAAATGGTTAAAAATCTATTAGAAAAATTTTATGGCCTAAATATAGGTAGGAGCTATTTTTCAAAATTAAAAAATTTGTTACAGAAAAACTACTCAAATATTTGTGCTTGTGTTAAATATTATAAAACGATTTCATAAATCTAAAATTCTTCCAGATTTCTTGAATTCGCCGACAATTTCAATAAAATAATCAAATAAAACAGCACATATATTCAAAAATAGTTTTGAGTGATTATTATGAGTAAAATTATCTCAATTGAGTATAACCAAATAATAAATTGAGTAAATCTTCAAAAATACTTAATATTTTATTCTTTTACTAAAGAACGTCTGTAGACTGTCAAAATGCAGTATAAACCATAGTATTTAGACTAGCCATAGCACTAGATTAAATTTTGACAAAATTGAGGAAAAAAATAAAAAAACCTCGAAAAACTTCGATAAAAACTAGAAATTAAATTCTATACAACAAAAGTTTTAAGACAAACTTAAATCCTAATTTAAAAACCACTAAAATAGGAAACGGTTTTTTATTTACTTCTAAAACTCAGTACTTTATTATTTTATAAACGTCAAATCCTATAATTTTACACAAATCCTATAATGACACCAGAAAATGCTCAATATCAATTTTCGGAAGTTACTCCAAAAATTAAATTCACATCAGTGTTGTATACCAAACTCATTTTATAAATAAAATTTTAAAAATATTTTAATAATATGGAAATTGAAATGAATAAAGAAATTAATGAAAAAAAGAGAAAGCAATATCAATATACGAACCAATGACAAATATCAATTTTGTAGACAATTTTATTTATTTACTTAACTGTATTTTATTTTATTTTATTTTACATATTTATATTCACATTTGAAAAAAATAAATTCTCATGACATGGTAAGTATCCTACCAACATATTAATGTATAAGCCTAGATATATATATTCAATATATGTATTTGCTGTCCCTTATATATATATATATATTTTTTTAAATTAAAAATATTTAAAAAAGGATCTATAAATATCCTATTTTTTATTAAATGGTTTTTAAATAAATTTTTTCAATCAATATATGAAATAAAAAAAAATAGAAAATTCCCAATAATAGTATTAAAAAGAATTAAAAAAGGGTGCCTTGAATAAAGTAAAAAATAAATAATTTATACAATTTATTTATACTAATATGTGTACATAAGTAAAGTATAAATAGAAATAATTTAAATATACCACATAAAAAAACTACTCATGGTAACATGTGATATATTTTTAAATGAAAGGTATTCAAACTAAAAGTTGCCTCGTTTGTAGGGCAGTTGCTCAGTTGCGGAGACGGTTTCTAAAAAATCAAAATTTTCTGATTTTAGCAACATATAAAGCAACATGTTTCCTTGTTTGTGTTGAAGTAGAGCAACTTTGAGAGAAACTTCATTTTGAAATAATTTTCGAACTGTTCATGTGTAATTTTTTTTACGGAATTGTTTTGAAAATAAGTTTAAAAATAAAATTAAGTAATTAATAAAGTAAAAAAATGTCTGTGCAAAATAACATTTTTTGGCGCGAGTTTTTTGAAATTTTTAGAAATTTAGAATGTGTGTGTGGAAAGTGAAGTCCGATAAATATAAAAATAGAGATGAAAAATGAATCTCGCATTGTAGTATTTTGCTTCTCAATTTTTGTTTTAAGAAGTTTTAGTAATAACTCATAGGTTTCCGAATTCATCCTCAAAAAATTTTTTAAATCTCTCGGAGCACTAATTTTCAATTCTTTTACCAAATCCACATGTGAATATTTAACCCTTTTTAAGTACCAAGGTTTAGCCCAAATTCTACGCTTTTTTTTGTAAATATTTCGTCATCTTCCAAACATTCATTTATTATTAAAAAGTTTAAAATATTATTTTGCTCCATTTTAAAAAAAAAAATAAATTATATTATTTTTATATTTTGAACTTCAAAAATTTTTAATAAAAGTATGCTTATTAAAATATTTTTTTTCTGAAGTTGCTCTAAAAGTTGCTTTAAAAGTTGCTGAGTCTGTGGCAAAAGGGTAACAAAGTTGCTGTATAAGTTGCGGCAACTTGGTTTCCCGTTTGTAGTATGCTTAAGTTGCGGCAAAATGTTGCCCGTTTGTGGTATGCTTTAGAAAAAACAGAACCTAAAATAAGACCAAGCAATCCAAGTATTAAAAATGAAAACTATTTTTTTTTTAATAACTGTAAATTTAAAATTTAAATTAAAAATATTACCAATCAATTATACAGAGTGGCGCAAAACGACCGATATGGTTTGAGTGTTTTTCGCCGCCCTGTACAAACCTAGTATGCATAACTATTTAATAATTATTAGGTTTCTCAAAATAAGCAAGAGTCGCATCACAATATAGAGGTTTAAAATTCAAATTTTGGCAAACCCAAAAATTTAAAAAAAAGTCAGGAGCCTTAGGTCAATTTGTCACTAACAAAATAAACAATACGACTCAGTTTAAAAAGTACCACAAATGCAAGCGGCAAATTGACATCACACAGCTCAATTTAATTTCTTATTCTTATGCAATTTATTCAAAAAAAAATAAAGAGGGTTAGACCACTTTGATTCTGAGCATCTCAAATTACGTACTACACTGGGTTTTCTTTAAGAATTTGGCAATGAATAACTATTGATCAACTATTTATTGTCTCATATAAACTTAGCAGTTTGGCAACACTTTAATTTGAAAACTTAAAATGACTTTAAGAAAACTTCTTAAAAAAAAAATTAATTTAATTAACATTTTTAATAAAATCTTAAAGGGGTCGTTCCAACTTTCATATTTTTAACAAACTTTTTAGTGTACCCAGAGCAAATTAATTCATAAACTATTTTGTATTTCAAGTTTTAATTACTTAAGTTATAAAAAATTTTACAAAATATAAATAATTAAAAAAGGTTGCCAAACACAGCCCAATAATATTGCAAGCCTTTGTTTTATTTTATTAATTTATTTATAATTTTCGCACTAAAAGCTAAAAATAAAAATTACTAGAAATATTTATTTAAAAGTTATAAAAATAATTAAAAAATAATTTTTCAGAACTCGCGAATTTGCTAGGAAACATCTGCAACAGTAGGTGAACATTGAGTAATTTTGTTTTTTCACTAAAAACTTATTTGTTATCAAGAAATATCTGAATATGAAAAGATTTTGTTTATACACACTTTTTTAACCGCGACGATACGATAAAAGTCCCGAAATCAAAAGTCCCCCATGCACTTATGTTGACTAAATGTGAGATTCTATACTAAGAAGCATATTAAAGTTCAATATAAATCAAAAATTTTTTTATAATTTTTAGAATTTTGGTTTTATTACAGATTTTTAAATATTTCAGTTTATAAAGTCAAAAATCGCCTAGGAACTTTTGACTCGTTCATTTGAGCTTTAATCTCTCCGGGGTTTTGGCTTATTTTTTGAATCAAAAAACTGAAGGGCCTTTTAAATACTGGAATTTTATCCATTCGCCTTTTTAAGCTATAAAAATTTTAAAATGTTGATCATGTTGTTTTATAAAAATTTTAAAAAACTTTTTTTTTTTATTCTATAATAGTTACCATGGTAACAACGAAAAACCAAAATATTTTTTTGGCTTTGGTTATCTTTTGAAGTAAAAAACACAAAACTTGTTTACAAAAAAAATTAATTGAAGGACGAACAATATCAAAGCTATGATAATCTAGTTTCCTTGAACTCGACATTTTTTGCCTTTATTCGATTTTAACAATAACTACATAGAAGAAAAACAACATTTTCTTTTATTTTTTGTTGTTGAATTTTCTTTTTTCTTATGTATTTTTGGAATTTTCTTTTATTTTTGGTTTAGGAATAAAAAGATTATTTTTCATAAAAAAAAAAAGTCAATTCAATAGAATTACAGATTTACTTAATACAATCTTCAACCTTTTATTGTATGATATAATAGTTTGACCATTAGTAAGCGCCATGTAGTTAGGATGTCCAAATCCCAAACTTCTTCAATTTGAGTTAATTAAAAATACTTTTATATGCAGTTTCAAATGAGGTTTAAGTAATAATCATCTATAGGATTAATTACAATTTAAATTAAAATTTTAGGAAAGTGTTCTTTTGTACAGAATTTTGGTATGAAAAGCATATGAGTGAATAATGGGAAGAAGATTTGGTGAAATATAAGATGTTAGAGATTAAAAATTGATCCATACCTAAGTATGTGTGTCCACAACAAGCTTTAAAGATATTCTTCTTCTTTGACTTTAATAACCTTTACAATGACAAAGAGAACCAAGACACTTCACAATATTCTGAGTGGTTGGTCTAAGATATCTTCTAGATTATCTAAAATTAATTCTAAGGATTCAATTTTTTTGTACGTCATTTCCCTTTGATGCCTATTCACTACTGTATGTTAGTGGTCCAATGTCTTGGATGTAAGGTTAAATTCTTGATCCATCTCTATTTGTACCAAATCACCTGTATTTAATATTTCTGCCTAGATCCTAGTGTTACGTACCCAAGACATTTTTTTTCGACCATTGCCTCTTTTAACTCAAATTCAACTTATAATAAGCTTTTTTAAAAAATTATATGACAAAATTTATATAAAACCCGCCGCTTTTACTTCTGAATTATATAAAATTTGACTTCTGTTTGAATTTCACTGAAATATAAGCAAATTATAGAACTTTAATTAGATTTAAAAATTTTAGCTAAAATTTATATTCCAAAAAATTTAAGTCAATATTATGATATTAATAGCTTCATCCTCATGGGTATAATTATGGAAGCATTACTTTAAATAAACATCTTATAATTTTCATACTTAAAATGTCCTTCCGCAAAAAATTCAACCAAAATTTATACAATAAAAACGTTTTTCTTAAACTTTTTTTTTCATCTTGTGATACTAACCTAATTTTTCTTAGAATATGTATATATAAGCATTGTGTCTTATATAGTAATACAATTTTCCAAATCAAGGACATTTTTTTTTTGACAATTCTTATATACGGTACTTCTACAATAGAACAAAAACTAAACTTTTCTTTTGAAAACCTTCCTTTCAAGTAAAAAAAAAAAGAGAAAAAAACTTTTATAGAATAATAGAAAGTTATTTAATTTTTTATATTTAATTTATCCGTCTCAACAATATAAATATAAAAGCTATTGTAAAAATTATATTTAAATATTAAAAATATGACATAAAAATTGTATTTAAATACAAAATAATATTTGGACCCTTAAGCTTTCATATAACAATATTAAAAGTTAATCTAAGATATAAAAATAATTTAATTTAATTTAAAAAACATAAATTGTAAATTTATTTTGAAACTATTATGTACTTAACCTAAATCTACCTAGAATATTCAGGAGCTTTAAGAAAACAATAACTAAATACCAGCAATAAATGTAATGTGCTTTACCTTTAAAATTCAATAGAAAAAAAACTAATCAAAAAGTATTAGTAACAAATAAATATAATACCTATATTATTATTAAACCCACTTCCACGTGTTTTGACATAACTGGAACTGTCATATTGTCAAAAAAATGTAAAAATTCAAAAATTTTAACGTCAAACGAAAATTGTAAATGTCTGAAAATTATAATATTTAGAAAACCTTATGTGTTACAATATATTTAATCAATTTTACTTGGATGGATATTTTATAAACCAAAGTTCAAAATTTAAATTTGAATCTAGAAATATAGGTATTGAATCAATATTTATTTAAAACAAATATGTTTAAATCACAAATTTATAAAATAATTTAAAATCAACCATAGTGTAGCATATGTAAACATAATTTAAAAATATAATATATGTAAACACAGTGAATCATAAATATCAAATTTATAAAATGTCAAATGTCAAATGCTAATAAGAAAATTGTCAGTAGGCGGTGCGATTTAAAAAAGAAAACTTTTGTGATTTAAATGAAGTTTATAAAAATTTAATTAAAATACATTTGTTTGTTTTGTGACAATAAAATTTTAAATTGATAAAAGGAGAAAAAAAACTCTTCTCTGTTATTGTTGATCATATTTTCTTTCTCCCTTTTTATAAGAGAAAGAGAAAGGTTAGTCATCGTAATTGAGTCGTTCGATCAAGTCGATAGATTTAACAAGCGGATGCAATGATTAGTTATTTCGTATTAATTTGAATATTTAATAGTGCCATAATAAATTAAAAGTTTATTACAATTTCAAAAGTTTTAAATATTTTTATACTTATACAATAACCGTAATATGAATACAAAATAGATTTTGATTTGTCTTCTTAATACAAAATATATTTCGATTTTACTACCTAATTGTTTATCTTACCTCAGTTATTTTCAAGTAAATCCTTCGTCCCTCACCCTAACCCATAACAATTTACTTATTATTTTAAGTTAATAATAAAAGTATTGGAGATCATTCTGTATTGAGTTTGGTTCACGAATAGGTACTATACCTTCATCATTTCTAGTAAATGTATAGCAATGCGAAAAGTCTTTAAATTGCGGAATCCGAATTTTATAATACCTACTAATAATTTGATATTTGCAATTGAATATTAATCCCCAATTTCAACGTGCTACTTATAGCTTTAATTTTGAAAGCTTTTTCAAGTAACACAGGTTATTATATTTCAAAATCAAATTAAATTAAAATAATTTTAATTTAATACTAATAAGTAATAAATAAGTAATAATACATTCTAACAAGTTTGAACAAAAGAGTTTAGTAAACTTGATAGCCATAATTTACCTTAAGCCTTTCAAGGACATTTTAAAGAATCATAACGTATCTAGTTATTATAATCTTTCATTAGAAACGATAAACTCTTAAAAAAACCTATCAAAAGACAATATGACCTGAAATAGGATTAAAAATAAATATTCTGTGGGTTTTTAAATAAATAATTCCAAATATATTTATAATCAATTTCAAATGTAATTTCAATAAATTATAATCATAAATAACACCCTACACATAATTTAATATTTGCAATCTTGATAAAAATAATAAACCATACATTTTATTTAACCCATCAATTGGATTTCAACCATAGAATATTCCAATTATATCCAAAAATTTAATTTGAATCTAAAATAATAAGAACTTCTGTCAATATTTATCTATATATATATGTAAAATCTATATATATGTATGTAAAATAAATATATGTACACATTATTTATTTAATAAATTTTTATTATTTACTTATTTATAGTATCCATTTAAAATAAAACCAAAATACTTATGTATTGGTATATTAAATTTATAATTTTACTATTCATTTGGGATCATATTGAAACTATAGTTTATTTTTCCTCAGTGTACATATTATCTGCTAAATTTTTAACAAATATAATTTCAAATATAAATACATAATGTAAAGGATAAGAATATGTGTATTCGTAAATAAAGGATTAATACAATTTTAAATAATATAAACTTATGCATAAACTGGAATTAAATAATAAAAAAAATTTATTGGAAATCATTAAAAGTTGTTTTTGTGAAATTAGCCCTGAAACAGGGACAATCTTGTGCAGGATTCGCAGCAATTATAATTTTAGTTAATTAATTAAATTATATATCTCACCAATGGCGTTGTTGAAAAGACGCCATTTTTCATTTCAAAAGTCTCGGATTCAAACCTTAGATCATATGTGATAAAAATATCGTAAAATTGTATAATTATATCGTAAAAGTTAATATCGTAATATAAGATAAGATTTAATATAAATATATAAAAAACTCTTGTGTAGAATAAGAGATGGCTCACAAAATTAACTTTTGTGAATTCATAATTTTATACAATAGTTACAGTCGAGTAATCAACGGCATAGTGAACATAACGATTAAAACTTGAAATTGAAGCCTAGTCTAAATAAACTTTGTGAATTCCCTATACCTACACTTAAAGCAAATAGTTGCAACTCCAGATAATTTATCAATAGAGTTATCTTACAAAATTCTGTACTAAGTAGCATTAGTTAATATACCCTTATATTAATTTTAGGTATAGGGTATATCTACTTCTATATCTATTTAACCCTACACCTAAAATAGATATAGGGGTATATTAACATTAGTATTACTGAACTGATACTTTTTGTATTTATTTAACTTATATAATATATTTCAATGAAAAAGCTTTAAAAATCATTCTTTAAATGAGATTTAGAAAAATAAAATTTATGAATAAATTAAGTAAATTGTAATAAGTTATTTTACAAAAAACGTTTTACAACTTTCTTATGAAAATTAATTTTTTGGATTTAGAGGCAGTGATTAAGTATTTCGCATTTGCGGTCCGGGTTCGAGTCCCGATCAGGTCATACAATATTTCAATTAAAAAAAAAAATTATTGAAAAATAATTTGTATAATTACAAATCCCCATGGTGACCAAATATATAAAGTTAAATATAAAATATGTGATATAAACAAAATAAATAATATTACTTATAAAATACTCGTCGAACCCGTCAATTTACAAAGGATTGCATGCCCTGGAAGTACTTAATAAATAAATGGCTTTTTGTTCCAAATCCCCCATGTCACTTATAAATAGTATTGGAAATTGGATATACAACGAATCGCAGGTCTAGGCGCAACAATGACTTTTTTTTGATATCCCATATTTCAACCAACCAAAACAAGATATCACCGTAGCAACGCAGTTTTAAGTTTTAATCATATGTTTGAAAAATATTATTTGAAAATATCTTTTTTTTTTAAATAAGTAATTATAGGGTGATACAGTAATATCAAGTATTTAAGTTTAATAATTTTTAAAACATAGCAATACTTATAATAAAAAGTTTCATAAGTTAATCACTTTAATAAAGTCATTGAAAATAAAACTAAATACAAATAAAAAATCTTATTTTTAAATAATTTAGTTGGATTTGTACTAAAAATGAGAATAAAGATAAGTACAAAGTATGTGTACAAGTTTGTATAAATGTCTGTTGTTAACTAAGTATAGAATAGCATTTAAACAGGATATACGTTTCTACTACAATCATAAATAGAATAATGTTTAGGATATTAAATGGAAAAACCACTCAATTTTATACCTATTCCTTTAAACCTTATCATATAAAGATTGTTTTTTTGTGTTTAAACTTTGATTTTGATAACATCCCTAACTTTCTAGCAGTACTTACATATTATTAAAAGAAAAGTTCTCACAACTTTACATTTATAACTAAAAATAGAAAACCAGCTCCAGCTTCATCAAAATATATAATTGAAATTGAAAAGATGAAAAAGCCGGAAACTAATTTTCCAAAAATTGCAAAAAAGCAAAAAAAACAAAAACATAAAAAAAAACCACAAAAAAAGTTTTCTTTTGATTCCTTTTGTAATAGAAATAGTACCGTTATATTAATATTATTCTTTCCTTTAATAATCAACAAAATTTGATAATATTTTTGACTCTTTGAGAATTTTCAACATTGGTTATGTTATAAACGTTATTACATACTATTTATATATATATATAGAAAGATGTATAAGTGTATACACATAAGTATATATGTTTTTCACAATTTTAGAAACAAATTTTACTACATAAAAACAACCAAAAAAAAATAAATAGAAAATAAGGCAAAAAATAAATATAACGGTAATATAAAGGTAGGTAATAATAAATATATGTGTATTGAATATTTGACATAGGTTTATGTGTTAATGTAAATCTACAATTTTTAAAATGAAAAATAAAAAAAAAAAATGAAAATTAACAAAATGTCAACAAGTATAAAATAAATATTATGCACAAAAAGTATGTAAGTATGGAATATAAAAAAAAAAAAAATAAAAAAAAGAATTACAAATAAAAAGGCAGAGTACAACAAAAAATAAAAAATTTTCAAAATGGAAATATAAAAAAAAAAAAAAAAATACAACCGGAACACAGAAAAATATATATGTGAGGTTTTTTTTTATTAAATACTTACATACTTTTTAACTTTCGAAACCATAATAACTCCCTCAATAAATAAATAACCTTTTTTTTTACTTTTCTTTAAAATATTATTTAAATATCAGTGAGGTGGCAATATAATGTACAGTTATTACAATATTCGATGTATGACATTAAATGTCATACAAGACATTTGCAATAAATTTTTGTGTCTGTCATATTTTATTAATCAAAGAAACAATTATAACAGATTTAAATGCAAATTAATCCCATAAATAATTATAGTTGATGCAGATGTTTCTTAAGTCAAAAGCGATTGTCAGGATACTTTCGAGAAACGCTCTCATAGTTCTACTGTCAAATTTATGTTAATTACGAGTAGGTATTAATTTTCTATACTTAAGTCTGCTTTAAACAAAATGGTCCGAATTTTTTAAATGCGTCATAAAACGTCATACAACAATCAAAGACAATTTGAGTATACTTCACAATTTTTCATCGACATTGACAGCAAAGTTGAATTCATAACAGATTTCGAATTTGTTTACCCTTGTGACACGTAAGGGAAAACACGTAGTTTGCTAAAAAAATTTTAACTTAAAAAAGATCAACCTTTAAGTGTTAACCTTTCAAAACTAGTTGAACTGAAATATTTCATTAAAATTAACATCCTGTGACTGTCCAAAACGAATACATATGAACTGTCAATTGGAATGAAGCTGATTTAGTACTTTAATTATAGGTCTAACATACACTGGATTATATTTAATCAGAAGGTACGACGACAAGGTACTTGTAAAATTAAGTAATTCCTAAATGTATATTAATTTATAACCTTTATATTGTGAATCAAAATATTGGTGCAAGTTTTTAGAGCCTTTTAAAAATTTAAAAATTTCAAATGTTTTAATTCATCAATTTTATGTTATCTTTCTTTACTTCATCTAAGGATTAAAATAAATATAAAAAAAAAATTTAAATCGATTTTATTTAAATATTACAAAAACTTATCAAAATATTAAGCGCTGCACACCTTTCAATTTATTTATACAAAAACAAAAAAAAACATTTTTTAACTGTCAAAGTAAATGACAATAAATTTTTAGTATTGGTAATACTTTTTTTTTTTATATTAATAAAAATGTCATGAAATATAAAAGATTTTTTGGTTAAAGGTTTTGTATGTCGTTCTCCTGTTTATGTTTTTATTTATTCTTTCAATGGAATTTTATTATTACATTTTCACAATGTATATAGGTATATTATATAATATATATATTGTATAAAAAAAGATACATAATAAGTGATTTACGTGCATTACAAGAATCTTATATTTTATCGAAGAATTTTTAACCATTTTTATTCATAAAAAGTTATAAAAATATTGAATTTTTATTATTATTTTTCAATAAAAATAAAGTTTTTTTTTTTTATATTTTCAAAGCCATTTGGCTAAAAATGAACAAACCTAAAAAAATTGAAAAAACCGACCTCCATTAAACTTGCATATTGAAGGTATATACAATAATATATAAAAAATATATTGCTTTGTAACTGAAAGAAAAAATTTAAGTGCTAATATCATAAAAATATTATGATGCAGCTAATAAAAGATTGAAATCTATGTTGATGGAATATAAAATGTTTCTGGTGATGAATAAATGAAAGGATTACAAAATTTTGGCCGCCTTTTAACTAAATTAGTTATTTAATTTTTTATTCACTTTTTGACATTCACTATCAAAATAAAACAATGAGTTTAAAAAATGAGGAGGGCTACTTACTTTTTTTTGTAATCTTCCATTTTTAAATATTTGCAAACTTTTTATTGGATTTTATAGAAAATCCCATATAATTTACCAGACTAAAGGTGAAAACCCAATGAACGTTTTGCTTGCGTCGCTTGCTTATTTTTGCAGATGCTGAAAAGCAAGCAAAGCATTTATGACCCAATGAAAACTTTAAAACAGATATTTTGACATCATAATAGATATCTATTTCCAATTATAGATATTTACGATACCTACCTATTACGAGTACAAGCGTAAACAAAAAAAAAGTCAAAATTTAATGTCAAAATTTAATGTCAAAATCCCAAAAAGCAAGCGTGTAATTCAAAAATTTACAGACATTACTAGTTTTGTTTATTGGGCTTTGTTTTTACATAAGAAATAATGTATTTTATTGCAGATGTCAAAACGTAAGAAGCAAGTGAGGCAAGCAAAGCGTTCACACAGTTCTAAAGCGCGAATTTTAAATTTTAACTCAAATACAATAGGTTATCTAAATTTAATTAAATATTTTATTTAGATAACTTATTGTATCTTTGTATGTTAATTCGAAGTTTTATTTCCGATAATAGTTAAAAAAGTAAGTAATTTCCATACTACTTAGCTAAAGTTTCTACTTAATATTTATTCTCGTATTAGATCTCGTTCTGTAGGTTGAGTGATAACTATTCAAACATCTTTTTTGTGCAGAGGTTGGACCTAAACCTCAACTATTTTGGCAAAATTTCAAACAACAAGCTTGTATTAAATATACAGTTACGCTCATATAAAAAGAAGAAGCCGTAGGACAGCAACTCGAATTCGTTGAACAAACTTGCTTAATTTCAATAGCAAACATGGATTAATCACCTTATAACTAATTCATCTTAAGTTTAAAATTCCTCTGTTCAATATAAGAGATTGGTATCACTGGAAAGGTCTAGTAAATTTTTTTGTAAACTTCTGAAATGTAAATCTAACAAAGTTGGAAACCAAGTTTTTCAGAAAATTTATTGGAAAGCGATTAAACAATCATTTAAATAAATATTATAAAATATGAAACAGGATTATCTAAACACAATTCACACTCTTAAATTAAAATTCGTTCTACTCAAATGCCTCAAATTTCCAATACTTAATCTTCTTCAGGTTAATATCCACAAATAACAAAAAAACAAAAGCTTTTAATAATTCTTAAACCAAACTACAGTTAAAATAAAACCTAAATGCTTTAAAATCAATTCTCAATTGAATATTAAACTAGATATAAACAATATTTCATCAATATTTTGTTTTAATATTTTCAATTTTTAAACTTTAAAATATGTTTTATGTATAAAAAAGAATGTCGTGGTAAATAAATCATAACTTTTAAACATTTTAACAAGCATACAATTACTTATATTCGATTTTCCATTAAAAGTCTACTCTCATATAATCTAACGTTGTAATATCCAAAAAAAAAAAAAAAAAATCCCAAAAGATAGATGTACCTATACAAATTCCTGTCCAATTTAACTTGTTTATTTTGAGTACTATAAAAACAGTTATGCACGTTTTATAGTTTTGATTAATTGCCAAAATGACATTTTACATCCCTTTTGTTGGAATGTAAAAACATTTTAAAATTTTTTTTTGGCATTCAATATATATAGAGGAAAAATTTTATTCAGGTGTATGTTATGGGACTTTAAAAGTTTAATGACCTTTTCAGTGTTTTATTTGAATTTAATCTCAGGTATTTTGGCAAAAAGAATTTTTTCCATCCAAATTTGGAATTTTATAGCTTAACTTTTTTTGGAATCCACCCGAGTAAATGCATTTTGGATTTTTTTTTGCTATTTTTTTTTTTTTTTTGAGTGAAAATCAATAGTAATACAATATGATGCATTATTAAAACACTTGTAGACCAGAATGCATTTTAATATTTTAGATTCGATACTATGGATATATTATTTTTTGGGCGGAAGCTTGCATATTGCTTTTGTTTTGTCAAAATGATGGAAGTATCAAAATTTTTTAAATATTTTGTAATATCACTTTTGTTTTTAAAATATTTATATGCATATACTTTTTACAGTTGGTGATAAAATAATAATAATTGATAGAATATTGATAGTATATTGATAGTATATTGATATAATATTGATAAAATATTGTCAGAATATTGGCAGAATATTGGCAGAATATTGTCAGAAATTAAATTCGTTTAATTTAATGTGCATATCAGGTTACTAAGAAAAGAGGTGAGTACGGATGTCGATGTAAAAGTATTGTTGTCAATTTTTATAACTTATTGGAATCGAAGCCAATCAAAGGGTTGTTTCTTTAAGATAATTAGTACAATATAACTATTGCTTTATAGAAAATTCTTATTAAAATAAAACAGTTTTTATCAGGCATTACCATTTTTCGATAATTACTTAGACGTATTTCAAACCACTTTTCTACTAACAGCAACTAGTAACTTAGTAATCTCTAAGTTAATTTAACTTTACTTAAAACTTTATATGCATCATTCTTCCATATGTTACAAATTGCGTTCGGAAAAGTTCGGTATATAGCACAACTGTTTAACCCGCATAGTACTCTAATAAAAATGATAGGGAAAATTTCCCATATTTTTTTTATGAGTAAAGAGCGTACATACGACGAAAGATTGAGTATAATTCTCACATACATGGGCTTGGGCTCGGTAAACTTTACTAAGTTACCTAAAAAAAAACCAAAACGATTCTTACGTCTAATTCGCGATCTTCCTTTCAGAGTATTTGAACTTCTACTTGTCAAAATATTGTAGCATTGACTGACATTGAGAAATAGAGCATTAGAGCATTGATTTTGTAGATATTTGCATTTGTTCTCTTGAAATAAATAATGCCTCCCTTTAAAAAATAGCAGCAGAAAATCATTGAGATGCCATCAGCGCACATTTTTACACTGTGGGAATTCTAAGGTGGTTCAAAACTGATATCAGAATACAGATAAGAAACTGTTTTATCTTATTTTTAACTTAATAATTTATCAGATACGTTAAATATATTTGTTTCAAAAATTGTTCTTGTTAATAAGGAAAATTATAAATAAATTTTTAAATACAATCAACTGCAGCCATTTTCATCTATAAAAATTTATTTAGTTTGACGTGTTTTTGTTTTGCAACGCTTTTAACGCAAGCAATTTTATATAAATATGAGGCAGTATGAGCTACAAATATCACTATATATATATGTATAGATAGACACATTATAATATATATATAATTGTGCATCCTATAGTGTTATTGAATTGTTAATGTTCAGACAAAGTTACATTAAATTGCCTTTTTGTTGATTTAAACTTCCACTTAACAAAATAAAAACAAAACAGGAATCAAAGATTTTATAAACAACAAGATTAGAGTTTTTCCAGGAGAAAAGAAAAACTTATAATTAAGTAGAAGAATTTTCTTTTTTATTTTAACAACTAAAAGAAAAACTTAAATAAATTGAATGAACTTTCAAGGAAAAACAGTATCGAAAAAATCTATTTAAAACATTATTATAAAACTTCTATGAAAAGTTTAAAAAAAAAAAACTACTGGCTACTCGGTTGTTAAAATATGTTTCATGATTGGCAGATTTTTAGACCAATTCAATTAACTTTGTATAGCTTGCCAATATTATGATAGACTATTCATACAATAAATTTTAGAATAGACTAATCATTAATTTGAACTCTGAAAAATTCGAGAAGAAACACAGAATTATAAATCAATAACTTAATGAAACTAAACTTAAATCCAAAACTCAATACACTATCAGCTCAAAATTTCAGTCAGTCCACGTTATAAGATTGAATACAAGGTTGAGCAGACTCAAAAGCTGAGCGAACTGAAAAGTTGAGAAAACTAAGGATTGAGCGAAGTCAAATTTCAAATTGAGCATGAGTTCAGCGCGAGTAAATCACCTCGAATATAAGGCAATTTAAAAAACAATTCTTTGTTTTGAGGCACGCTCAACTCAAATTTGAACGGACTCAACCTTTGAATGTGCTCAATTTTCGAGGACATTGAATCGCTGATAGCGTAAGCGGACATACACTTAACAGGATTCAAAATATGAGTTTAACTAAGTGTCGAATTGAATTATAGGATTTTTATAAGCCTGGTATTAAAACACTTAATCTTAATGCTATCTTGAATAAACGAATATAAAAATCCTTTCTTGTTAAAAATTGACTCTTAAAACTGATAACGGGTTGTTCATAATAGCTTAATCTTAAATTATATCACATTTGATTTTTACGTTATGTTAATTTATATTCAGAGTTCAAAGTTATAAAATATTAAGGAGCTAAAATGTCATAAATGTAAACCAATAGGTGCAGCCTGTAGTTCTGCTTTATCAAACCTTATTTTCCCTAAATTCCGCCTTTTCAACATTTCATCTTCAAAAATCTCGCTTTTTCAAAAATCCCGCTTTTTCAAAATCCCGCGAAATCGTCTACTTTTGGCTACGAAATCAGGATTCCAATATCTCGGTTAGCGGAGGTTGAGGGCAGCATAGGCATATGAAATGCTTTTGTGAACTTATCATTTACGAAAAAAAAGTAAGGAAGGATTTCAGAATTTAATAAAAAATCACAGTATTTCCCGTTTCCAGAATATTTATATATATATACAGATATGTGGGATTCTGAATTAGGAAGAATTTTAGAGTTAGTTCCGAAATCAGGGTATTCACCTTTTTCCACTTTATTATATTTATCACATTTTGTAGTTTTTAATAAATAAAAAATAACAACTGAAAAGTGTTATTTTGTCTTGGTGGGAGCGCTGAAAAAAAAAATGGGTTTTGCGTGATTTTGAGAAACCAGGATTTCGGCCCAACCAAAACTAATTTATAGAAATTCAATTTACTGTGGGCACAAAGGATTTGAGAATCCACTGTATCCTTTTACTATGTTGCCATTTCATCGATATTTCATTCCTTATAATTTGACTTTTCATTTGTCGAAACTTAGCGACAGTTTTAGTGACAGTTTGAAAAGGTGTTTTTTATCTATTACTGGATCTATAAATAAGAAAATTTTTAATGAAAACACTCTTGTAGAAGGAAAACTTCTAACAATATTTTCCATTAAAAAAAGAAAAACAACAACAAAACAACAAACACTGTTACATGAAAAAGAAACTAAAACATAAAATAAAAGAAATCAAGACAAAACAACTGAGAAAAACTCAAACAAGACTGAAAAACACACACAAACAAACATTTATTACGAAAAAAATTTCCCCAAATGGGGGAAAAAAAAACAAAAAAATGAGTAGAGAAAAAACTTTTATTGACTTTTTGTAATTGATAAAGAAAACTAAAAACAAAATAACTATTCACAATAAATAATAGATAGGTATTTATCAAATACATTATATGTATATATGTATATGTATATAAGTATATAGGCATAATCAATGTTGATAGGTTGCCAACATAAGGACAAAAAACTGCACAATAAAAAAAAACAAAAGACTGGGAAAATAAAAATCCATAAACATATAATAGGTAAGGTTAGTGAACTTCATTTGGGAGGAATTCGCTTATCAAACACCAAAATAAAAAAAAAAAACAAAAAAACAAAATGTCAAATAAAAAAAAAAATATTTCAAATAAAGCAAAATAATAATAAAAAAAAATCAAATCAATTTTTTCAAGGATTTCAAAAGATTCAAGGATATTTTTTTTTTCAATTTAACTTTATTTGAAAACAAAAACACAATCAATTTTCTACAGATATCCTTAATTTAATGTATAAAGTATATTATTACAAATATTATATTATATACTTACTTACTTATATACACTATATATAATTATACCTATGTAGGAGAAAATAAAAACTTTCAAAAGTTGGCAACATTTTCTAATATATGAAAACACTTTGAATTGAAAATAAAAATTGCAGAATTATAGGCGTCATATTTTTTTACTTAAAACAAAAATTATGTTGAATTGTAGACCATTTAATAAAAAAAAAATTGAAATACAAAAGAACTTATCTTGAACATTGTTTGTGTGACTTGTATGGGACAATCCCACAACTATTTAGAAAAAAAATTGCACAATAATCATTACACAATACAATGATAAATCAATTTAAAAAACCTTGACATTCACATAAAAAAGAACATGATTCCTAAAATGTAGTTTGAATTTACTGAACAGATCTTATGATTTAAAATGTAGAAATAAATGCAGGAAGGAGCTTTTCTTATTGCATTATGTGTTTTCTATTTTAAAATATGTTAATATTTCTTTATAAATCTGGTTATTTAGTAAGAGAGCCACCCTGATTCTGTTGCTCTACATACAACTTAAGATGGAATATAATTCTCACATATGGACTGGAATTCTATAAACCCGAACCCAATTTTATACCAACAGCGAAGTCTTTATTTCTTTTGGCAAAAAAAATCATTCATATCAAATTTCATTTAAGTCTGTTAAAATTTTGAGGAATTATTAAAGCTTGAAATTCCCGGAACTCCTGGAATGTCAAGACTCCAAGATACTAGAATAAATTTATAAAATGTAGTCTTCATAAGTACTCACCAATAAAATATTTATAATAAATTTGAACTCATTACGACAATTAGAACGTTGTTGCATGGAAGTCTTCTGATCCTGTGGTAAAATTTAACAGAGCTACGAACTTAACTTTACTATCTTCAAAGACAGCATTCATAGAAAATTTCATTAAAATCGCTTGAAATTTACGAGGCTTATCTACGGTTAAAAATTTTCAATTTGTCCTAATAACTCATAAGTATAGTTAAAGTTCTAAAAATTTAGTTTGATTATTAGATTTATTTTTTTGTTTTAGATGTTTTTAGAAACCGAAGTTGTCTAGGGAATTTAAACTGTACAATGCCTACTGATATGTATAATAGTGTTGGAAAGACGGCACAACCCTTACATAATTTTAATAAATATATACGCAAACATTGGATTGAATTTAGTGAAAAGTAACTTACTACCAAAAAATTATTGAAATTTTAGTGCATTCAACTCAGCTGTCAAAATTGGTGTTTAGAATTTAGAATTTAGCGAAAATTTGGTGATTGTCAAAATTATAAAAAAATTTGAAGCATTTTATTCAGCCGTATTAAAATTAGACTTTAGTAAAACTTTGATGACTGTCAAAATTATTAGAAAATTTTAATTCATTTTTTTCATCTGTCAAAATTATAATTTGAATTTAGTGAAAATTAGCTGACTGTCAAAATTATTACTAACATTTTGTACATAATTGTCAAAATTATAATGAGAGTTTAGTGAAAATTAGCTGACTGTCAAAATTATTACTAAATTTGTATTTGTGCATTTTATCTAACTGTCAAGATTATAATTAGAATTTAGTAAAAATTTGGTTACTGTCAAAAACATTACTGAATTTTTGTGCATTCTAGTAACCTGTCAAAACCATAATTAAAAGTTAGAGAGGGAAAAAAAAGTTTTGCGTTGTCCTGCCAAAGCTGACCATCACATTTTAATAAGTGGAGTATAATCCCATTTTTTTTTAAAATAAAATATAATATTAATACTCTTAATTTAGTTCAAAGATTTTGCAATAAATCAATAACTTAGTCTTTAAAAAATACATTATAAATAAATAAAAATAAATAATATTAAATATTTCAATAGTAATAAATCATAAAGCA
This sequence comes from Dolichopus griseipennis, assembly GCA_963082915.1. Taxonomy (NCBI): domain Eukaryota; kingdom Metazoa; phylum Arthropoda; class Insecta; order Diptera; family Dolichopodidae; genus Dolichopus; species Dolichopus griseipennis. The sequence goes on along the minus strand of OY720441.1, from coordinate 19,302,295 downwards.
AAAAAAAAAAAACTAACAAACTTTTGAAAACTAATGACCCTTTTTGTAACAATTTTATTCCAAACTTTTTAAAATCTCTTTAGAAAGGATTCGTCCTTTTTTTTCGAGGCTTGATTTATATTCAAAGTTTTGAATTTAATATTAGATTAAAAAATCATTTGCTAAATATTATTAATATTCATTTAAAGTTTTTAAAGGATTTTATTTTTTTTTTGTTAAGTTGTTTTAGAAGAAGGGCCCATTTATCAACACAAAATCAGCAAAAAAGTTTAATATTGTCCACCCCACAAATATACGATTATAATATGAAGGCAAATCGCAAGTGCATGTAATAAATTAAAATACAGCAGTACATTAAATTATCTGATAGTAAATGTAAAATGAAATATTTTGTAGAATATGTTTTACGTATTGAAAAACAATATTTCGATTGAAGAACTGATTAAAGAACGGTTGAAGAAGAGCTGCTAGTTTTCAAATTGATTTAAATGTTCATACTATTATCTTTTTTCAATATTTAACTTTGCCCCGAGATATCTCAAAATTTGCAAACTCGTTTTTCATATGGTTATACTTGCCTATCTTTAATTTCAACTTAGGACTATAGATGAACGGAGGATGGGCAGACACACATGGCCGAATCGATTAAGTACCCGAATATTCGAACATCGAATATTTATTTAGAAGCATAACATTCGTTTATAAGACTTGGTTTATCATTTTATGGAAAACTTATATCTTGATTTGACAAACTCTTATAAAACAACCCTTAGAGTCACTGAAGGCAACCCAGGTGTAATTCTACTACTCTTCGAATAGTAAACAATTCATTAAAGTAGATTTTAAGATAAAAAGTATAGAATCCTTTACAAAGTATAGGAGTTACTTATGCGAGATTCCAATGTTCTGTTTTAAAAACATTTAGATTATACATCCTGGTACACATCCTTGAATATTTCACTTTTGTAATATAATAGAGAAACTATTACATTGAATATTCAAATTTTCTAATTTTAACTGATCCTTAAAAAACATTTAAATTTACTAAGGCGATTTATTTGAATCTTCAAAATCTCGATAGTGAATAAGAATCAAAATATTTCACTTAAGTTATTCAAAATGTTATTTAAAAGCAACTACCCAGGAGATTAACAGGCGATTAAAAAAGGAGATTAAACGCTGAAGAATTAATGATTCACAACATTGAATTGAAATTCTTGAGCCGAATCTCATTTCCCTGACGATAAAAATTGAGCTGTAGTGTAAATTACATTATAAATTTTTAGAACTTAAGACATTGGAGAAGTCATAAGAAGAATAAATGTATCATACTTAAGAAAAGTACATTGATCCATTTTCCTTATTTTGGAAGATGCCTCCTCCATTGATAAGTTGCCAATATCTTTAACTAAAGAACTTTAACTAAACCATTCTCTAAAGTTTTAATGAAATTTTGTAAAAAATCAAAACAAAGTTCCATATACTTTATAATCTTTAGGATTGCCCTCTAATACATCAAATAGACACTATTTTGTCTGATTTTATATCTGTTTCGATTTTTTTTTAACCCCTGAAAGAAAATCTGAACTTTGAACAAAAAAAAAAAAGTTAGAAAATCTCAACTATTTGAATGTATCTTTGAAACTTGATTATAAGTTTATTTCATACAACATTGGATTTTCAACTCATATTTCTATTTTTCTATTTTATTTTTATTTTACGATTATTTTTTTTATTATTATTGTTTTTCTTCTTATTTTGACAAGAGTACAATTTATTTTGCAACACTTTTTATATTGTATTTTTTACTTTTTTTTCATGTATCACGTATACACATGACTTTTTTATTTTATATACATATATAACTAAATATTTACAAGATTTTTACTTATATATAACTAAGTATATATAGCTTTTATGAAAATTTTTTGGTCATAAAACATAGTCCTTCGGATAAGAAAATGTGTAAGATAATTTTGTTAAGTATATCGTGTTCCATATATTATTCAGATTGTCGTATATTTTTTCCTAGAAAATGTCCTCAATTTTACTAAAATCGGATCGGAATTTTAATTAAATATAGACTGTCTGACTTTTGGGTTCTTATTTTATTGAAATTTTCTTGCTTTGGTATTGATAAAAAGAAATAGAATTTAAATTCAGCTTTATCTTCATGTTAAAAATTATATTCGCCTAAAAGTATGCAATTTTATTGTAACTATTTTAAAGGAGGCCTTGATGGCCATTGGACATGATTTAAAGACATGATTATGTATATATATAAAGAATCGTTAAAGGTTGCATATTTTACACATATAGTAAAATAATGAGCGGAAGTGGGGATGAATAAACCGGAAGTTTTAAAGTTTAAATGGGTAGCTTCAGCTTAATCGCACGTCAAATTATCCTTTAACAGGAATAACCCAGACTTGAAATAGCAGTTTTTAATTAAATAAAAGTTTTAATAGAAAGAAGAATTTACTTATTAAGATCTTGAAGAAAACCACATTAATACCATCTCATCATCCTGTCACCATTTATGAAAAATTAATACGAAGCCCTTTTTACAATTCATCATTTGAATCCCTAACTTGTTTTCAATTTTAAGGTAAAGTTTGAAAAGACAAAATTGTATGAAAGGAATGTTCTTCTAAAAATGTTATTGTATATAGTGTTTGTACTAAAAAAAAAAAAGAAATACATATATATATAAGCTTTATGAAATTGCCAATAAAGTTCCAGGAAATTGAAAATAAAAATAAAATGAAAACAGTTGTTGCCACTTTTATTGAAAATTTTTCGTTACATATCAGAATTTTAAATGAAATTTAAGAATATGTGGTATTTGGAACCTAGAGTTTTTTTTCTTTTCTACAAAGAATAAGATACTTTAATAGAAAGATCTACATATATATATATATATATATATACAAAAAAAAACTTTAATTTATTCAGGAGACATAAAAATAAATGAATAATAATTTTGGTTTTCTTTAAATAAATTTAAATTTTCGGAAAATTTTCAAATGAAAATATAGGCAAATGAAAAATATTTGAATTCAATTAAAAAGTTTGGTTTTTTGAAGGAAATCAGGAAGAATTGGAAAATATTAGACACCATGGTTCATTTGTTATTTAAATTGGTATTATAATATAGGGATGTATGTAAATAATTTTCTAATGAAAAATTTAATTATTATGTGGTATTTGTTAAACTTTTAAAGTAAATTGACCTACAGCGTAGTGGTTAGAATTCAATCGAAAGGTCTCTGGTTCTAACGCTTGTCAGGTATTTAATAAAAATGTGTTGGTGTGTAATTATATTAATATATACCATATTAGTTTATACTTAATATAATAATTTAAAATAAACAAACGTGCAACACCTGAAAAGTAAAGACTGACCAACTCGTTCATCACATTGGGAATGGGAGGGGATTGTATATTAGAGTACAATTGGAGTAAAACTCAAATAGTTATTCAAGAAATTGATATTTTGCTCTTGTAAACTTTAACCCAGCCTAATTTTTATTAGATCTACAATAAAGAGTCATGAAAGCAAGGATTTTATAGCACCTACACGAATTAAACTTTGTGAAGAGTTTAGACAAAAACTTAATTGCAAAGTTTCGCATTCTTAACTTAATTAATCTTGAGTTTTTCGTAAAAAACTTAAAAAACTAGTATATGGCAGCAAATCGAACCTCATTCATTAGTATTTTGTTATAAATTCAAACATAAATTTCAATTTATTAATTAAAAGTAAGAAATCGAGGAAAACATAAATATTCAAAGTAGTTTGAACAGTTTCCCTGAATAGGACTGAAGTTTTAGCGAATTTCGTTCATAATGTACTTATTTTTTTTTTTAATCTAGAGTTTGGAGGTATACTACTAATTTTTAATATTGTTTGCATAAAATAATTAGCTTTTTTATTTATTTAATCAATTTCTTAAATACTAAATTTAAGTTCTAGTTCGCCTTAGGCCAAAGAGTTGTTAATCTTAATTGACTAGTTAGTTATTGTTTTCCGTTTCATAAATTTTAGTCATTCTGGAATAAGAGTCAGGCGTCCTTTACAAGCACAGGTCATCAAACATCCAGGCTGTATTCCACTATGTATACTAAAAATTGATGCTTTGAATACGAGCGTTCATAGTGTGTTTACCATCTTGTAGAGGCAAATAAAAGCAGTTAGACTTAGTCAGTAAATATGAATGCTTGCAATAATAGCTTCACAAACTACTGTACTATAGATATCTTAAATTAGTTTTAATATGAACTACGGTATTTGATATTTTAAATTAAATTTTATGCTTACATAATAATTAAAATTTATGCTTCCCTTTTAATAATCTATGATTATCAGAATAATTATCTTCTTTAAATTTTTTAAATTCTTTTAAATTTTAACTAAGTTCTTACGAATCAAATATTTCTTCTAATTGAAAATTCAAAAAACAATAATTAATAACTAAGTATTTAAAGATTTTTCCATTATTTTAAAAAACTTTAATTTATAAAACATAAGTAGGTATAACTAGGTAATAACTTTATCACAGCATGAATTAAATTGCATTTCCACAATAGGAATTCCAAAGAAACATTAAAGTAAGAATTATATACTCTTTTCACGTGAACTTGATCCTTATTCACACTATGAAACACTATGAAATTTGCCTATTTTCAAATGAATTTTACCTTTTTTGAAATACAAAATGGTCCTAAATTTTCCAGTTGAATTGGTCTTATTTTGATCAGCTTTTTTTCTTGAAATCCAATAGTCGGATCAACATTTTGGAAAAAGGTATTAACTGATTTTATAGTAGAATTCAAATACAGGACGCAAAATTAAAATGTTCGACTCTTCAGCTCTATGCTCTAAGACCCTATTTCACTATGTATGCCCCCAAAATGTCAAGTGCCTTTTTTTAATGTTAATTAAAGACTAAGCTCAATTTTTAGCTTCTATTACACAGTTACTGTTTTTAAATTATGTCATTTCGGCTTCTGGATCCCTATATCCGAGACCAAATTAATTTTAAAAATTTTCAGTCAATGATCAAAAGTTCGACTCTTAAAGCCCTTCTAAAGAACTAATATACAGCCTCCAAAATTTTAATTACAATTTTTTTGACTTAGCTCAATTTATTTTCATTTTTCAGCTTCTACTATAATTCCAGGTTCCAAAATACTAGATAAATTTCAATTGAAAATAAATACTCTTTTCACATCATTTTTTTATTCCTTTTCCACTCCTTTAAGGAGTATAGGGCATAAACCAAGTTATTATTTTAAACTAGGCTTCAGTTTCCTTAATCATAATATTCACGAAGCCGTTGATTACTCGGCTGTAGCTATTGTATAAGGTTATGAAATATGAATGCACAAATGTTAACTTTGTGTGCCATCTATAATCTTACGCAAGAATTATTTATATATTTATACCCGTGCATACATATATGACATCGGGTATATTAAAATTGCTCCTCCGTTTGTAACGCATCGATCTAGAGGAGCTAGATATAGTGTCAAGGGTACGTATCGGCTCAGAATCGAAAAATAAGTCGATCTAGCTATGTGTGTCTGTCCGTCCGTCCGTCCGTCCGTCCGTCCGTCCGTCCGTCCGTCCGTCCGTGTGTCAGCACGATAACTCAAAAACTAAAGGAGCTACAGTTCTGAAATTTTCACAAAATATTTTTCAATCAATTTCTAGGTTCCCTATTTTTTTTGGTTAAGATCGGACCAAAACTTCGGGTAGCTCTCGAACAACTAACTTTTTTAACTCCCATATTTTCATATAAAAATTTGAAATATATCTGCACATCTTGTATAACATGAATTTATATGAATTTTGTTTTTGTTTGTTTTTTTTTTTGTTTTTTTGTTTTTTGAAGATAAAGAATTTTTCAAGTAACGATTTCATATGATTTAAATGATGCGTAAAATTTTTAAAAAAATTTTAGATTTGGACTTTGTACTTTGAGATTTATGAATTAAAATGAAAAAAAATTATTATGAATATAATGATAATTTTTGATCATGATGATCTGATCATTATATGAGTATGATTATAATAGGATGCTTATTTTGCTTGGTTTTAATATAAGTATTTGTGAATTAAAAATTAATTACAAGAGATAGAATTGAAAAATTAGAGCTAGAGTTTTGAAATTTACACAAAAAATTTTTTTGGACATTTTTTAGGTTCCCTATTCTTTTTGGTTAAAACCAGACCAAAGCTTCGGGGAGCTGCCACACAACTTATTTACACCAATATGAATTTCCTCAAAAGTAATAATACCAGGAAGATGAAAATTACACACGGTTAGTTCCATAATGAATCAAGCACTTATATGAAATTTCAAAATGTTACGGCTTCATTTTCGGGGGGCTGCCATACAACTTCTTTGCACCAATATGAATTTCTTCAAAACTAATTATACTATGAGGATGAAAATTACACACTGTTAGTTATATATTGAATCGAGCACTTATATGAAGTTTCAAAATGTCACGGCCCCATTATCGGGGGGCTGCCATACAAAGTTTTCAATTCAATAACGCTGAATCTAATAAAGCTAGGAGGTTAAAATTAAAATTGGGCAGGTAAAGTAATAGGACAAGTTACTTGGCAAAGTTGGATATCACTCGGACCAACTTTTAGAGTGGGGCATTTTTTTTTTTTTTTTTTTTTGTTTTTTTTAAGCAAAAATTATGGGATAATGAATTAAGATTTTTTTTTTTTGTTTTTTTTTTTTAATCAAAAATTATAGGATAATGAGTTAAATTTTTTTAAACTATTTTACTTTTTTATATTTTTTGTAATATATTCTAGCATTATAGAAATAAATAACGGTTTATTTTTCATATTATAGTGGGTATGCACGGGTATCTAAAAGTTGACAAGGGCAACTATAATCTTCCTCGTTTTTATTAAATCTTATTTTATATTACGATATAAACTATTACGATATAATTAAACAATTTTACGATATTTTTTTATTGGATATGATCTGACCGGGGCTTGAACCCGAGACCTTCCACATGAAAGGCGGCGTCTTTACCACTACGCCATTGGTCAAAAGACCAAATTCATTTGAAAAGAGTATATTTGTATTAAGGAGTACATAGGAGTATTTTGTTATAACCATATATAAAATCAACCTTCTATTTCAGATCAATTGCTTATTATTGCAAAATTCCTATTCAAATTTATACACATAGGTAAAATCCAAAAATTTAATGAATACATACAAGTATTAGATACAAGTATTTTATGAATACATACAAGTACTGGTATATAGTTATTGTATTTTTATCACAAATTTAATCGATTTTTGTATTGTGAGATCAAAAACTAACAAAAGATTTAAAAAAATTTTCTTCCAAAAATTCCAAATTTTTTTTTTTAAATATAAAAATATTATTTACCCAAAACTAAATACCATTGTTACTTATTTTTCAATATTGGGTATTTTTTTCTTTACATGTATTGAATTTTTTATTAAGTACAGAGTACAGAGCACAAAGCTTTAGTTTTTTGGTATTTAAGAGAAAATATTTTGTATTTTTGTATTCGGTTTGTCGTATGGGGAATTGCCAAGCACTTAGAAAAATTAATACAAAAGTCATGTTATACTTTAAGAAAATATTTAAATTTCATTTTAATTCAATTTTCTTTTGTTTTTACATTTTGGTTTTTCTGTTTATACCCGTGCATACATATATGACATCGGGTATATTAGATTTGCTCCTCCGTTTGTAACGCATCGATCTAGACGAGCTAGATATAGTGCCAAGGGTACGTATCGGCTCAGAATCGAAAAATTAGTCGATCTAGATATGTGTGTCTGTCCGTCCGTCCGTCCGTCCGTCTGTGTGTCAGCACGATAACTCAAAAACTAAAAGAGCTACAGTTTTGAAATTTTCACAAAATATTTTTCAATCAATTTCTAGGTTCCCTATTTTTTTTGGTTAAGATCGGACCAAAACTTCGGGTAGCTCTCGAACAGCTAACTTTTTTAACTCCAATATTTTCATACAAAAATTTGAAATATAGCTATGCACCTTGTAACATGAAATTATATGAATTTTGTTTGTTTTTGTTTTTTTGTTTTTTTGTTTTTTGTTTTTGTTACAAAAAGTAGATAAAGATTTCGAGTTAGAATTTCATATGATTTAAATGATGCGTAGTTTATTTAAGATAAGCAAAAAAGAAGACAAAGATTTTTTTTAAGTAAATGGCTTATTGATATTGATAGATATTTATGAATATATATGATGAATCATCATGATGATTATTATATGAATAATGATCATATGAAGTTGATTTGGCTTAAGTTTAATATATTCGTGAATTAAAAATTAATTATAAGAGATGGAATTGAAAAATTAGAGCAAGAGTTTTGAAATTCACACAAAACATTTTTGGGACATTTTTGAGGTTCCCTATTCTTTTTGGTTAAGACCAGATCAAGGTTTTGGGGAGCTGCCACACAACTTCTTTGCACCAATATGAATTTCTAAGAAACTGATTATACTACGAGGATGAAAATTACACACTGTTAGTTATATAGTGAATCGAGCACTTATATGAAGTTTCAAAATGTTACGGCCCCATTTTCGGGGGGCTGCTATACAACTTCTTTGCACCAATATGAATTTCTTGGAAACTGATTATACTACGAGGATGAAAATTACACACTGTTAGTTATATAATGAATCGAGCACTTATATGAAGTTTCAAAATGTTACGGACCCGTTTTCGGGCAGCTGCCATACAAAGTAATCAATTCGATAACTGTGAATCTAATAAAGCTACGAGGTTAAAATCAAAACTGGGCAGATAAAGTAATAGGACAAGTTAGTTGGCAAAGTTGGACATCACTCGGACCAACTTTTAGGGTGGGCTATTTTATTTTTTTTTATGGGATAATAAGTTAATCAAAAATTATGGGATACCTAATAAGTTAAATATTTTTTAAACTATTTTACTTTCTTATATTTTTTTTGTAATATTTATAATAGCATAGGGGAAATAAATAACGGTTAGTGGGTATGCACGGGTATCTAAAAGTTGACAAGGGCAACTATAATCTTCCTCGTTTTTTTTTTAATTTTCTAAAACCATACCAATAAAATCCCATCTGTAAAATATTCAACTAAATTATTACAAAATATTCTTGTATTTTTTTTTTTTTTTTATTATTTTTTTGGTTTTATTCCTTCTATTTCAATCTTGAAATTTAACTAAAGTTTTTCTAATAATAATATTTGAATATTATTTAAAAAATTTCCGGAAATCTTTAAAGATAAATAAGTCAGTAAATATTAATTTAAATATTTGAAATATTTTGTGTAATAAATGCATTTTATACTTTTATATTAGAATACGCTATTGAAGTTTATTAAAATTTGAAAAATAGGTACACTGGAAAGCTGAAATATTGTGACAATATTTATTAACCTAATATAATATTATATATTACGATTTAACTAAATTTATTTATTTATTTATTGCCTGATAATATTAATTCTTTGCCGATTTGACATTTGGACTTATTATTAAATTATTGTTTTATTATATACATTACATTTTTTTATTAGATATGATTCGACCAGGGTTCGAACCTGAGACTTTTCGATTGAAAAGCAGCCATTTTACCATTGAGCTATTGGTCAGATAGGTTTAGCTGAATATTAAAGGAACATTAACTACTTTATTTAAAATATTTTATCCAACTTGTCCCATTTTGTCCCATTTTGTACAAACAAATTCCCCAAATTCTTTTCATTTTCTTGGTCTACAGAAATCAACAAATTGTTATCTAAAGTTCTTATCTTTAGTTTGCGTTTGAGCAAGTTAGTTTTTGAAAGGCCGGGTTTTGGTAATGTTAATTAATATCTCATGATAAACAAAGAAACTCGTATCGGTTAACAGGGTGCCTTTTAGTCAATCACCATGTGGTGGATTTATTAAATTAGGAATAACTTAAAATTCGATTAGCAATAGCAGGTTAAAATTTCAAAATATTAAAAACACTAACACTGTAAGGCAAACTTTTAAATTTGTCAAATTGCTTTTCCAAAGAATTAAGGTGGTTTAATTTTGACGATTTCCAGAAAAATTTCATGAAAGTTTGGTTCAGATCTCAATACCAATTATACATTAATAAATATTGAGTACCTATTGTACATTAATAACACTATAAAGCATGATCCAATTCAAAGTACATACAAAGCCTTGATTAACAATGAAGTATTGCATGTATCAAATTATGTATTTTTAATTTTTCAATATTATTATTTCTAATTTCTTAACCACTTTAGTATCATATTTTCTTGCTTGAAATACTTTAATTAACGGCTGGATGGCACAGTGGCTGAGTGCCGACCTTTCATACGGAAAGGCCCGGGTTCGAATTCAAGTGAAAATGAAAAAACTTTTCTGGTCTTCGACTCGACTCAGTTACCATTCACCATTGGGTTCAAATTAATGGCATAATCAATAATTAATAATTATACATCTTTAATAAAAAAAATACAATAATATAACAATATAAATAAATGCAAAATATAAACAAATAATTTAATTGAATAATATAACTCGCAGATATAGAAAAACATATAACTCAAATACAAAATATTACAATATAAACAAAAAATAGAATTGTAAATATTGAAAATCTAAGACGTTTCTACATGTTATAAGGCCTAGTACTACTATTTTATGTTTAAATTGTATGTAGAATTCAATGAGACCATTTCTAATAACACGAATATAATATGACCCCCCGTTCCAACATGTACCTATGGTATAGACAGGCTTATTAGCCTATCAATTGAACAGTTAGCGCTTAAAAAAAAAAAAAATTTAATTACACCATTATTAACAACCAATAAGTCTTCAGCTTCAAATTTCTGCACCAATACACCAAATAACCTCTTCATCAACATAAAGTTTCTCCCAAATAGGTTTCCATACTTTATATATTAAATCATATAACGACTTTCTTGTAAAACTAACTGGCTTTCATTTTTGTACCTCAGTGTAGACATTTAAAAAACATAAACTATATATATATATATATATATAAATATACATATAAATTTTATATTATGTGGTCCTATTTTTGAACTCACATATTCTATTTCAATTCATCTTCAATACCAAATCATTATAATATTATTTATACTAATAGTTTCTAAGAATTTTAATTTTGTAATATTTTAAAAACGTACTGAAGATTATTTTAAAAAAAATAGTAAAGTACTATATTATGAAAAAACAAACAAATTTTAAGCTCTTATCTATTTTTGTAGATATATATATATATACATAATATATTCTTTTGTTTTTGGATGTAAAATAAAACTTTATAAGTGTATAGCATTAGTAATTTAAGGTTCAACTAACTGGTTATTTGGAATAATGCCAATATCTAAAATATTCTATTTCTATAATAAGAAAAAAAAATTTATGAATATTAAAAAGTAAATTTTACTTATCTATTTTACTTATATATACATACATTAGGTACATATTTAAATACATATATTATAATATATTTTTAAATATTATTTTTTTAGCAATAAAAATTAGAAATTCATTTTAGATTCTAACATGAATTCAATAAAATATAAAAATATAAAACAAAACTAAAATGAATTGAAATTGAACACACGTATTTGATATTATTTTTACATATGTATTATTAGAAAACCAGGAATGAATAAAATTAAGGTTTTTAAAAAAGTACATTTCCAAAAATGAACAATGTTTAATAATAAGTACTAAGTAAAAAGTATTTATTTATTTATTAAATATTTACAAATGCATACAATGGCTTTGCAAATTGGCGGATCCTTTTGACATTGAGGATGTAGGGCAACAATATTGCTTTAAGTATATTATTTTATTTTAATACTATATTTATATTTGGTAGCCCTGGTTATTTACAATTTATAAAGAAAAATTATTAAAATATATTTTTAAATATTTTATGACCAGTACGGAAATCGAACCAGAACTACCTCGGTTATTAAGTCAAATGCATACCCACTCTAGCATCGAAATCCCGAAGGTAAAAAGTAAATTGGTAACCATGGTGATATTTGGTAACCATGGTGATTTAAAAAAAAAAAATTATTAAATTTTGAATAATTCTTGACTAGTACGGAAATCGAACCAACACTACATCGGTTAATAAATCAAATGCTTACTCACTACACCATCGAGGCCACGAGGGTAAAAACTAAATTGAAAAATTGATTTTTAAAAATTTCTTAGAACTATGTTGTTTAAAAAAAAACTTTTTTTAATAAATACATAGAGGCCTTGCGCAAGAAAAAAATTGACAATGGCAAACTTTATTATGTAATTTAGGAACCCTCTATAACACAATATGATAAAATATAAATGTTGAACTTTAATTAAGTATATTGTATATTACTTTTTAAAAAATCAGGACAGCTATTAAAATTTTCCAGTTTTTAGCCCACTAAAGATCCTAAATGACGAGTTAAATAAAAATATTTTTCTTAAAAATAGACTTATTTCAAGAGATCCAAGTCCCATAGTGATCAAAAATTTTGCAAAAATTGAGTTTCGTATAATGATTAATTAAAATACCATATGGAAACCCTAAAAATTTATTCTAAATATTTTTATAATGTCAATAAAAGCTACTATCTATGGGATTTTCAGATATTGCCAAATTACTAAAAAACTTTTAAAATAGCAATTTATATAAAGTATTTTTTGGAACTTTCCAGGATCGTAGTAACAGGTAGGACTCCAGTAAACTCAAAACTCATTATTTTTAGATCCGCATTCGTAGTTAAAATTTAATAACTATCTTTTAAGGCTATCGAAGTTTTGTTAACAACCCGGCAGACGAACATTGATGTCCAAAAAATAGTTCATAAGTATGTTTGTATTATAAAGAAGGACAAATAGGATATAAAAAAAAATATCATATCAACAAACATTTTTCAATTTTATTGAATTTCATAAGTAACTATTTATTACAAAATCAATAAAAACAATAGAAAATTTTTTTGGTGTTTCATATTTTTTTACAAATATTTTTAATAAAAAACAAAGTTCCTTATTATAATTTTATTTCTAGTTTGTTGTCTAGACTCTTACGTTCTTTTTTTTATCGTTTTTTTACGGAGTATGGATTAGAGACAAGAGAGTTCTAATTTTTAATAGTTAAAAATAGCTGTATAATAAAAATTGGAATTGAACAATAAAATATGTATAAATGTTGATACTAATTTTTATATTATAATTTCTTTTTGATTTTATTTGCTACATATAATATCATAAGTACTTACATATATAAAGAATGCAAAATTATGAGGGCATATTGGATTACAAATTATGAGAACATTTTGATTAAATTTTAATTTTGATAGTTTGAAAAATGATTGATAAGAACTTTATTTTAAAATGAAGTAAGTAGTTATTATAAAGAGTATTTTAAAAAACTCATTTAATTGAAATTCGGGTTTTTTATCAAGTAATTTACAAACAAATCTTAAGTAAGTACTGAAAAATTTTATTGGGTGTGTTCTCCTTCACTTATAACATCAAGGTTGTATAAAGTGTAGAAGTATATTAATTTATTGCAGAAGAGCAATCCCATGATAAGTCATGCGTTCCAACCCATATCTGTATAATGCGAGTAAAATAGTACTTAAGTGCAAATGTAAGTACTATTATATGATTACTTTGTCAAAAACCGGTATTAGTTACTTAGAATGTTGATACCTACAAAATTTCAGTATAAATAAAGGAATCAAGGAAAAATACTACAAGTACTTCCCGCAAAGTAATTAATTTTTGGGTTTAATTACTTTTGTATCTATTTTTTGATACTTAAGTACTTTTGAGTAATTTAGTACCAAGAAATACTTAAGTATCAAGATTTTAAATATTTTCTAAGTATTTAAGTATTTTGCAAATATTTTCATTCATAAAGTTCATGAATGAAACTTAACAAAGTAATGAATATCAAGTACTTGAAATAGACAGGTTTGATTTAATTCTAATGTTCCTTAACTATTTCAGATTTTCGGTGATTGAAACATAAAATTTTAAAATAAAAATCTTGAATTAGTGGACATCAATTAAAAACTCAAATCTGTTAAAGGTGCAAGGGCATGAAATCTTTGTAAAACTTTTATTTAAATATTCAATTAGTTAACCCTGGTAATCCAAGATCTTTCGACTGTAGGAAAGTTTATAGATTCGCTATTTCAATTAAAAGTTTTAAAATTATTTTTAAATTATTGCAATTTTATTTAAAAACGGTTCTTTAAATTATATATAATATGGTGTTTTATGACGGTAAAGCCTGGATTTGTTAAGCATGTCCTCTTAGAGAGTACGTTTGGTAAAATACTATTTAAAGGGGTTTGGAATGTTTAAAACCAAAAAGTTCTCTTAGCATTTTAATAACAATATTTATAATAGGACGTTTTACAAGTTATTAGATATTCGATACAACACCAGATTTTTATTTGAAAAAAAGTCCATGAAACTCCGGGAACTTTTGAAGTTGAAATGTTTGAATTAATTTAGTTTTCTTTATAATTTAAAAATTTATTAAAAGTAAATTTATTCAACACATCCATTAAATTGTAATATGGCGAAATATAATGTATTTAAATTAATAAATTATATTTTTATTATTCAACAAAATAAAACTATAAAAATATTATTAATTCAAAACTATTACTTTAATAAAATATTCTTATTTATTTTTATTTTGAATTACACTTTATAGATAGTTACAATAAAAAGATTTTTCAGATTAATTTGTTCATTACATTTAAGGGTTAAATATTAAAATTTTGAATCTTTTTAGGTCCTTGGTTTTGTTAAGCAACATCCAAATATAATTTAAAAATAAATATTAAACATATAATATAACGAAAGTACAAGGTCGTTACATTCAAGACCCTTTTTTATATCTTTTAAATGGTTCGTTAATTTTTCTCTCATTATTTTCATTGTTAATAAAAAAAAGAAGATTTTTAAAAAAAATAAACAATGTAATCAAAGTTAAAAACTTTAATTATAAAATTTACAATTTGAATTGGGACACATGTGTTTTGTGCTATAGATACAATACATACACAATAAGTATTCAAATTTCATATCCAATTGTTCTATCCCATTTCTATTGTGTTGTTCCTTAAATTTCTTTCAATCTCTGTTTTGATTTATATTAAAAAAAACCGAAACTTTTGCAATTAAAATATTTAAATATTAAAATATATTAGAAAAAATAAAAATATTAAATAATATAAAATATTTAAATATTTTAATTTATAAAATCAAAAATTAGAGAAGTAATTTAATTGTCTTTATATTTGAAAAAAAAGTTATACGGAAAATTCATGAACAACATATACGAGTATAAATTAAAGATAGCGTATGTTATAACTCTTAACCCTTGGATTTGAAAGACCCTTGGATTCTTTCCTACTTCAATTTTGTTTTTTTTTTCAAAAGCGAGCTATTTGATCAAATGCATAATGCTGAGCTAGAGCTCATATTTAATTTTTTTCAAAAAAAATTACCAAGTTCAAGCCAAATTTTTGTTTGAAAAGGGAAGTTGTTAGCTTAAGCTCAATTTCATGCATTCGAGCATTTTTTTTTGTTTCTTAGTAATTTAAAAAAAGAGACGGTGTCTGTCTGCAATGCAAATGGTATCTAAACTTTTATAACACCTATAACAAACATCTAGGATTCCGGCCCTAAAACTTTTCGATTCCTTATATAAAATCTTCGATTACTTAAACTCCACATTACTAAATGTATAAAAATTTATTAAAAAGGGAATAGAACATTAGGTTTTGATATCCCACATTAAATTTAAATTTATTTTAAAACATGTGCTACAAACTAGGCTCCATAAAAGTTTTATAACAAAATTTTTACATCTATTCTAAAAATCTTTTACACACTTGTATTTCATCAAATTGAACTAAAGCTAGAATAAGGTATACATATATTGAAATTAGTTTTAAGTCCCGTTTTTATTAAAAAAAATTCAAAGTTGGCCAAATCCTTGAACCTTGTTGCTAAAGTAAATCAAATTTTCAATTCTAAGTTTACAATATTTTGAATCAAATTGTAGTAATTGTTAAAAATATAACAGTGTATTACGTTTTTTGTTTTTTCTGTTGTATCCCCTGGGGAAGCATAGGACTTCCACAAAGCTTCTGTATCCGAGACTTTGTTTCCATTTCGTTAATGGTTTTTTCAATGATTTTCAATTTAACGCCTTGTGGAAAAGAGGACGGCAAATTTCTCCGCAAGATGTCACAGCAATTTTGCATACTGCTATCTTTTGACGTACAGAATAGATGTTTGTTGGGTTATGTCATGACGTCGCATGTGCATATATTAATAGTGTCAGTTTGACAGATGCATATGTTTATATATTTAAAGTAAATTTCTTATTTACTATTAAGCTAAAGGTTATTTCGGGAACACGATTATACATAATATTTTATATTTTATTTTTTTATTAATTATTATTTTTCTATTTTTAGACTATTAGATATTTAATTATTATAAGTTATTTTTATATAATTTTTTTTTTTTATATTGCTATATTCTATTTATTGAGTTTTACCCAGCCAGGGATCGAACCCAGGATCTTTCGCATGAAAGGCCTGCGTTACAACCGCTGTGCCATCGGCTGGATGATTGTCAATGTCCAAAAACAGATTAATTTAAAAAAAACAATAAATTTATCAAATTAAATGTAAATAATTAATGCTTCAGAACAATTTAAAATCGTATCGAAATATTAAAACAATGGCAATAAAGTTTTTTATTTAATTTTTCAATTGCGAATATATCTTTCATTACCCATCATTTAATTAAAATATATCAATTTAAATATTTCAAGCTTCTGATTCAGAAAAACTTAACCTTTTTATTACTATTTAAAGATGAATGAAAACTTTTTAAAATGAATAAATAACTGAATTTCATTTCATTTAATTAAAAACAGAAAAATTTAATTTTTTATTCATCGCCATTGTATTTTTAATTTCTCTGGGTATTTATTTATTACATATACACATATATACACACTTGTATATATATATTTACAATAAAAAACCAATTAATAATATATTAATATATTTTCAATTCTTTTATTTCCATCACATATCTCTCGAAATATATATATATTTTGCGGTGACCTGAATTAAGGCCCTGCGAAATAAAGCACACGGCGTGTTATTCCCCATTTAAGTAGAAATAACGCCCATGGCTCTGATTTCTCGTGAAGATTTAAATATAAGCCCCGAAAAAGTGAGAAATAAAGCCCATTAAGGTTGTTATTTCCCATTTCAATTAAACGTGCAAAAAATATACGAAAGTTTTTAAATTAGGAAGAATTTCAGAATTGTATTCAAAATCAGAGTACTTATCACTCCTTGTTTAGATTACTCATATACGTGTAGGCGAGATTCTGAATTAGAAGAGATTTTTAAATTGCATTCAAAATTCTGGAAAAGGAAATATCTACTCAGTTTTAATTTAGCTGTAAGTTCCCTCTAGAAAATTATCACATATAAGAATAAGCAGTCCTTGACTTTATTTTTCAAGAGATAGGAGATTAGAGATTGAAAGATAAATAGCCCCCCGAAACCTTCTCTAATATCTCTCATAGAAGTCAACTTAATAGAAAAATAAAACCCCAAGGCTTGATTTATCGTAAAATAGAAAATAGCACGCTGGGGGCATTATTTCACAGGGTATTATTTCAGATCACCAAATTTTTCATATAAAATGTTAATAAACTTTTATAATCGAATGTCATTTTCAAAAATGAATATTTTTCGAAAATAACAATTTGTAAGTCAAAATGTCAATTTTTTAAAACGTATACATTATAAAATTTTAATTTTTTTATATTTTGTTTTTTTTTTTCATCGGAGGACACAGAGTTCCTGTGCAACTTTTCAATGAATATATGAAAAAAGAATTGTAGTGTACCAGTAATTTCCTTTACTTTTTTTCTTTGTGTGTTAACAGGATGTTTTTATATATTTTACTGTTATTTTATAACCATGTTTTGACCTCACTTCATTTTATTGCGGCTTTATAAAACAAAAAAAAATACAAACAGAAACAGAAACACTATATTTTTACTGTTATACTTATATAATTAAAGATACCAATCAAAAAGTAAATATAAAACCCGGGATATTTTTTTCTTTAACTGTTTATGAGAACCACCATTTTCACACATATTTACAAAAATGGTTGTTTATAATGTTATCAAATTCCGTTTTTTTTTTGTTTAACGGTATAATTATGTTCATATTATGAAAAAAAGGGATCCTTTTTTTATGTAACTATATATATAATTAAAAACCCAGTAAATATATATATATATTTTTCTCTGATGATTTAATTCAGACTCATATTATATTAAAAGTTTTTATAAATAAATTAAAAAACAATATGGTGTTTAAATTTGTTCAATGTTTGAATGAAAGGCAAATAAACACAATTTAAAAAGATTGTTTTTTTGGTTGTATTGTAAATTATAACAGGTTTTAAAGCCTACTCTTGAATAATTAGTACATATATTTATTAAAATGTCTAAAAAGCAAATTTTTAAATTTTTAAAGCAAAAGTAAATACTTAATTAATTATAAGACAAGTAACTTTAGTTAGTCATAAAACCACTTTAAAAATCTTGTTTTTAGAAAATCTTATTTTTTATTGAAAAATTTCGTTTTTAAGGATTTTAGTATTGAATACAACATCAGAACTGTCACCCTTTTGAAGAATATAAAAACGGGATTTTGTAAAACAAGATTTTCTAAAACGAGATTTTTTAAAAACAAGATTTTTTAAATAAGATTTTCTGAAACGATATTTTGTGAAAAAGGAATGTACTGAACCGTGATTTCAACACCAAATCATATGTCAGGATTGGCGTTTTTGTAGCGTTAATTTGGATTAAAATTTATTTTAGTTTTACCAATGATCAGGGTTGCGAAAATTCGATTTCCTACAGGAAAATCGTAAAATTTTATTAGATGGTTATCCTTCGAAAAGTTTGTATCACGTTGAAGGTTGAAAATAGCAGATCAATGATAAAATTAAAAAGAAAGTTAGTGCTATAATAAATGTTTGAAGAAAGACAGCAATTGTTTTGAATTAGTTTGTGAAGTTGTTGATCAGGAGAAGAGTACAACGACTCAGAAGTAAGTTTTGACTTCATATGGAAAAACCTGAATTAAAATTTATAATTTATTCAAAAGTGAAGCTTAAACAAGTTTTTAAAATATGGAGAGCAAAAATATTATGTAATTCAACTGATTAGTGGTTTCTGCTATGTTAAGTTCATCACTGCGATAAGTCGTATGATTATACCAATGAATCCGTTAATCTCGGGTAGCTTTGCCAAAATATTGTTGTTATATTAATTTTTTCCTCCTAATTTTAAATTTATTTTTATAAGAGAACTTTTATTTCAAATTATATATGCCTTAAGTACTTTTACATTTTATTCTGTTGGCGAATTTTGTAAAGCTCATTACCAGGTTGTTCTAAGTTCCATATAAAAGAAATTTCCATATTCAGAACATTTAAAATATTTTATTAATATAAAAGAGAAGCGTTCCATAATTTCCGTCTAATTAGTGAACCCTTTTTTAAAATCTCCTTTTAAGCATTTTAAAGTTGGATTAAAAATCTCAAATATCATCATTTCCAGAATACAAACAAAGAGATTTTCTAAAACCGCAATTTTGAAAAAGAGATTTTCTAAAACGATGTCTTTTAAAAACAAGATTTACTAAACCGAAATTTGGATCTTTATGCGTTGTTACGAAAGAACTACATATTACAAACTAATAAGTGGTTAAAATTAAAGCGACGTCCTTTAGTTTAATATTTGCATATCAAATTTTGATTAACTAAGTTAAAAATTTGAGCCTCAAACTAATATTAATTTCTTAAATATTACCTAAATATCAAAATTGTTTAAAAATCTACATTATTAAGTCAACCTATAAAGATTCTGTAACCCCACCTTTAAACTTAATGTACTTTATATACCTACATATTAAATTGAGTTAATTTAAATTCAAATTAAGCTCCAAATTAAAAAATAATCAATAGTTACAAAATGAAAAAAGTACTCATTCAAATAAAATTAAATGACATTTTTATTATTAACTATAGACTGAAAACATAAAAAACGATTAGTAACATTAAATACAAGGGTTGCAAACCTAATTTTTTTACTAATAAAATTAAGCAATTAGACCCTTAAACTAATAATAATTGGGTATAATAAAATCTATTTAAAACCAAAATTTCCGGAAAAAAAACTTGATTTCCTCCCAATAAAATCCAATCTCAACCAAATAATCTAAATCTAAAAATTACCCTCCATTAGACAATTTAGGTTCCGTATAAAAAAAAAATAAAAATAAAACAATAAAATAAAAATTTAGATATTAAAAATAATTTAACCTAAACCTTAATCTTAATTAGAATAAAACACAAATATTAGTGTAATTTAATATTGGTAAGTAGTGTGTATATAAATGAAACCTGATGATGGGAAAAGCCGGAAAGGTATAAAAAAATAATAATAAGAATAATACAAAAAACTATTATTAAAAATTTTACAAATATACTTATTAGTATAAAGTTGAATAGTTCTAAATTGTTTAATGAAAGTTATTATATTCAAAAGCTAACCATTGCGAAATCTAGATTAAAATACAAGAATATTTAATTAGAATAAGGCAAAGTATAAGTTGAAAATAATTAAATTAATTAAATTTATAAAAACAAAATTTAAATATATATAAATTTTTATTTTATGTCATAAAAAAGTAGGGAATATATTTTTCATATACATTGAATCGAATAATAAAAATGGGGTAGAAAATAGTTTTAAATTTCTCTTCAAAACGTCTTTTTGAAACATTTTGTACTAAAACGTTCTTTTTTAATTGCCAGAAAGGGTTAACAGGTATTTCAAAACAGTATATGTGGACTATTTGACTTTATTTCATTTGACTGTTTATCATTTGACTGAATTCCGCCGCCGCGTATACACATACATCAACTTTCTCAAAAAAAGAAATACCCTGGTTTTTAATTCAAATCTTAAATGTCTCCAGAATCTAAAATATACTTATAATAAATACACTGAAAAATATAATGGTCAAATGAAATCTATTAGTAATTACATCTATTTAGTAATTACTTAAAATTTGTGGGGAAAATGTTCTTAAAATCTAATTAATGATTGCATGAAAAAAGTCCCCAAAACTTACATGAAACTTGGTGAAAATGTGAGAACTTTTCTAATTTTTATTGGGTACTTTTACAAAGTTGTATTTTGTTCTTTTTAGAAATAATAAATCAGCAGCAAGGTGTTTAATAAAATGGGGGCTACCACTCCAAACGCCCAACTGAAAAAATTGTTGGAACTTGCATTTTCTATGAAACTCTGAAAATTATTTTAACTCCTTTCATAAAAAATATGTCAGCAATAAATAATTTAAATAACTGGGACTGCAGCCCCAAACCTCCACTAAGTAAAAAATTTAAACACTGATTTTATATTAAACCCTAAAAATTCATTTAATTTTTTTTCATACATAATATGTGAGCAATAAAGCATTTTATTTAGGGACTCAATACCAGTTAGTAAACCAAAAGGGCAGTAAAATAAAATCCAGTATAAACGAAAAAGTGTTCAGTAAAATTCAGTAAATATTTAGAAGCAAACGAGTAAAAATTTAAGTACATTTTAATAGCGTGGATTCAAAATCAATGTGATATTCCGATAAAAGCAAAATATCTTGATTTCTAATTCAATTCCAAGTCCCAACTTTGAAATAAATTTTAATCTATTAAAAAAGTTAAAGTAACTTATACTAATTCCAGATTTACTGAATTTTAAATTACTGAGATTGTTAGAGCTCCCAAAAAAAAAATCTTTAAAATTCATTTTTAATAAGAAACAACTAACATCAAATTAATTAAATGAAACAACTTTTAATACAAACTATCATGTATCTTTTGTACAACTTCTTTATATTGTGCTAGAACTTTGATTTCCTTATGTATTTAGTTCTTTTTGGGCAAAGTCAATTAAATTTTAAAGGTATAATGAAGATTTTGATAACAGATACAAATCAAAAGTACAAAATCCAACAAAATATTTAAAAATAAAACCCTAATTAAATTACAAAAACTTTTCTAGATTTAGTTCAAAAAGAAGAATATAGAAAGGATTTATTTTTATATTAACCTAGATACATCAGGAAATCTCAATTAATTATTTAACAACAGTTTCAACAACTACAACAATAACAAAAGTATATTATTACCACAAAGAAAAACCTTGAAAATAAAACGAAAAATAATATAGAAGAAAACTAAGTATACTTAACTGTAAGACTAACTAAATTATACTTACAATGAGAAATAAAAGAATTTGTATATGTAAAGATATATTGTAACTTTTATATATAACTATATTTCTTTTGTTTTACTCTTTACTTATAGATTTTGTAAGACTTATTAACTATCAAATTTACAAAAGCAAAATAAAATAAATAATTATTAAAATCCCTTTTAAAGAACATTTAACTTTATTATAATCTTTAACTAATTTTTTTTTTAATAACTTACTAGTTATAATGCTTAAAATTACTTTATAAATAATCCCTTATTATATTTTCTGTAACATATATTTCAAATGGTGCAGGGTCATAACTCCCAGGTTCATAAGTCCTTTAGGGACTTATGACTCATTTAGTTAGACATAAGTTCTAAAGGGATTTTTGACTTACTTTAAAATATTTATGTGGGACATAAATCCCTTGGCAAGTGGCTCATTAGTTCCTTTTGAAAGTTAAGACTAATTAAATGAGTTATAACTCTCTTTACTAATTTTTGAGTTATGACATCGTATATAACTAAAATTGTGTAATTGAGCGTATATTTGGATTTGAACCCTTATTTCGAATTCCACTTCAAAATGTATGCTAATTATTTTTGATAATATAGTTCAAGAAAGTTTTTACATATTCGTACCCGTCACTAACGTTATATAATTAAACTTAATATTTATTTTTTAAGGAGTTATGACCCACCTCTCTGAATTAAAATTCTAAGGGTCATATGTCCCCTAGGGAGTTATGGCTTATTGCTATGAGTCTAAAATCCCTTAGTGACTTATGTCCTATTAAATGAGTTATAAGTCCCTAAGGAAATTATGGCCACGGGAGTTATGATCCAGCACCATTGCAAATACTTATGAAAGTTAAAATGAAAAATAAATCAATAAGTAATTTGCTCCCTAAAATTATGCTTTATTTGGAAACAAATAAAGCTGTAAAGAAAACTAAAAAAAAATTACTTTTAAATTTTTATTTTTGCTATTCAGAAATACAGGAGCAGTGCGAAACAACTACAATTATATTCTAATCAAACTCTAATTATATATCCATCTAATTTTAAGTTCCGGTATAATGTTATATCTTCAAATACATTTTTCTGAATTTCTGAGGTTTCTATAGAAACAGAAAAACTTTCGAAGTACCAATAAAATTAATCAGTGTATCAAAAAATTTGAAATTTGAAACTAAATAAAATGGAGATTAAAGTATAGTAGTCTGCATTAACTCGGTATCCAGACTACGTAATCTCAAGTACGTAATGTAAATATTATTAATAATTAATAACCGTTAAAATTAATTAGACTCTAAGTTATGTATAAAAGAAAATGTACATTTTTTTGCAGCTAACCGATTTCATGTAGTCTTTGGTGTTTAAACTCAACAACTTTTTAGAAAATTTCAGACACCCAGCTTCATTAACCATAGAGTTATGTAATAAAAGCAAATTATATTACAGCTTCTCGATACAATTGATCTCAATTTCAATGTCAAAGACAGCCCTTGTATCAAAAAATGATTTTGAGATGAACGAACTCAGAATAATATAGTTAAATCGATTGACCTTTTAATATTGATGCGATGCATAAATTTGGGTCGATATTTACTTTCATACCGTTTGCCGACCCTCCTTTACAGCCCAAAACTTTTGGTGGAGTCAGATTAACAAATACAAGTATGCTGATTAAAACTTTAAAAATATTTCGGCTTCCAATTTTATTTAAATTTAATAAGTTTCAACTGTACTAACTTTAAAACTGTAGTATAAGGCATTATTGGTTTAGGACTCATGGAAACGAAATATATTCTAATATATAGACCTTAAAAAACTAAGGAACTATTGACTTAAAAGCTTTAAAGCTTTGCTAGAAAAACAACAAAATAATAATCTGAGTACGCCTGTTCAACTTCCCAAGTTAGACATTTTCCAAAAGTCTATGACAATATTACCAATAAAATTACATAAGAATATTTGAATCCTATATTTGAATTAATTCTAAAATGAATCCACAACAGCTCACCAAAATTTTAAATTTATTCTTCAGATAACCAAATTTTTATAAAAAAAACAAACCTCAAATTTAAATTCAATTTTTTCAATTATTTATTCCTTCTACTCCCTGCCTTATTCTCTCTCTCTCTCTCTCTCTCTCTGTTACTCTGTTTAGTTTTAAATTTTAAATTCTTTCAAATATAAACAAAATTCTGATACCAAAACAATTTTAAAATTTAATTTTTCACCATAATTGTATAATTTAATTTAATAATTTTTTCTGAAAATCCAAATCCTACTTCAAAGAAAAAAAACAACAAAATAAAGAGAAAATTTAAAAACGATTTTCTTTTTTTTTCATTGTGTGTAAATTTAATCTGGAAAAAAAATGGCTTACAGACAGCCAGAGGATATTTTGTTTTGTCTTTTTTTTGTGTTTTTCATACGTGTGCTTGTTCTCTTTTGTTTCTTTTATGTGTGTGTTATTGATTTAATACATACTTATTTAAAATTTAACTTTATTTTACGTACACATATGTTATAATAATTTAATAAGAATCATAATTTTTAAATATATTTCATTAGAAATGTTGCTATGGTAACGAAATTAAATTGAATTTTTTGAGATTATTGTTTCCATTTAAGTTAAGATATGTTTTATTTTTAATGAAGGGAATTAAAATTGCAGTTCTTAAAATATCTGTATTAATAAATTTCTAAACCGCATGTTTCTAAAAAGTGCCGGTAGGACTTTTTTCTACATTTGTCATTAAATATTACCAAAAGGTTCTGTTACTATCTAAAGCCTAGGTTAGCTTAAAAATCAATTTAGCTTGAATATTAATAAAATTATGAATAGAATCAGCTGGTTCGGTTCCGACATGTTTGAATTCAAAATTTGAATCTTAAAGAGTTTTTAAACTCCACCCACTTATGAAAAGCTTCTTTTAAACCATAATTTGAGTTCATAAATAAAATTAGCATTCGTATGACGTATTAGCAAGCACTCATTTAAAAAAAAACTCTCTTTTGTAAATCACAATATTGTTAACCGAACAGTGGGTATATTAAACTTTGTTTTAATTAAATATCCTATTGTTGTCATAATGTACAAATTCACTTTTAATAAATTATCAATTTTATTTTTCTAATATACGTATTATACTTTAAATTCATTGACACAAACATGTGTAGTACATATAATAATTAAATATATGTATATATTATATATATATACGTACAATATGTAAATATATTATAGGAAAAACAAAAATATTCAAATTTTTATAGGATATCTTTAACGTACTGTTAACGAAGACATTAAGATTTATGTAGTGTAATGTGTAAAAAAGTTTTTTTCTTTTTTCTTAATATTTAAATTAAAAATGTTCCAAATAAAATACAGGGTACTTTAAGTTAAATACTTTCTTGCATTCTTAAAAGACAAAATAATTTTTGAGAAAATATGATAACAGTACTTTTCAACCAACACTTGTATAGTAATATAGTTAGCACTTATTTGGTTAAAACTCTTAAAAAAACTTAACAAACAATAGCTGGTAATGACTGAATTGTGGCTTTTTAAATTTGCTAACTTGAAATTCAACTTTTTCTACTGTATTTGATTTATAAGAATGATGGTATATTTATTATATTAGGTCCTAACCTGTTACATTTTAAATCATATTACTCTAGCAGACATTTTTCCAAAATCTGAAAAGCCAACTAAGCTCTAGCATAACTTAGGCGAATATGTATAAATGTCAAAACTTTTATATTATTTCAAACACTTAATCTTAGTAATTAATGTAAAACTTTAAGAATAAATTCAATCAATAAATAATAATTTATTTCAAAAAATTTGAGCTGTATATTTATGTTTTTTTAACTCTTTCCCGACCCTTTTACTGAAAAATTTTATTATAAAGATGATTTTTACCTTGTTATAAATAACAATATATAAGAAAGATCAATATAAGATAAGTAGTCTCATTAATTAAATCAGATTCCAAATCACTGGGCAAGGGCATAAATTCGCCTAAAAATAATATCACCGAAGATAAAATGTCCATTACGATAAGATCCCAAATTCTTATTTGATTTTATAAATTCTTATTTGAAGGGGTTTTTTCCCAGTTTATTTATACAGATCTATGGCCGGGATTCTGAATTAGCTGGAATATGGGAGATGGATTCAAAATCATGGTTATTCACTTTTTACACAATATTAATGTAGTATAAAAGATTTTGAATTAGGAGGGCTTTAAAAGAAATCTAAATTTTGGCGATAGGAAGTGACACCCAAATCCCTCTTTCAACTTTATTATTTTTAGTTTTTTGATTTCCCTAAAACTCCTCCTTATTCAGAATCTTTTATACATATACAGGAATACTTTGTATAAGTTTGCAAAACATGATTTTGAATCCATCTCTTAAATTCCAGCTAATTTAGAATCCCGTACATAGATATGTATAAATAATCTGGAAAGAAGTATGAATAACCCTGTTTTTATGGGAGTCTCGGCTTTGAGAATTTAATCTTCGGAATTTCGTACCCAACCCGAATCACTAACCCAATCAAATGGACTTTATTTGAAAAATTCTTTAATAAATCCATGAATAATCTTTGCCTCAAGTTTCCGCAACACAAAATATTAGAGACACCCTGTACTAATCCATATAAAAAAAAAATAAACAAACATTCAATACACAATTATTTTAATACTTTTTCTTTAACTCTAAGAAAAAAAAATTTATGTACTTAATGTATTCAAAAAAAATGTCGGTATTACAGTATATATTATTTACTAATTAAATCACTTCCTCTTTCAATATTAAAAAAAAAAAATAATTTTAATCTGAAAAACAATATTGTAAATTTAACACACATGTGTGTTTTTAATTTGTTTTATTTAAATTTACTTTTTTTTTTATTATATATTCTCTTTTAATATGGAAAATTGTATATATTTTAAATTGAATATATTAGTTATATATACTACTTATATATATGTACTTATATACTTTAGGTAAATGTTTTATTTTTTTTATTACTTACTTGCCAATAATTTCACAAAGTTCGTAAACATCATCAAAAAGTACTTCGTCTTCAGCCATGTTTGATGTTTTGATGTGATTTTATTTTCGGTTTATTATAAATTTTTTCCTTTATTTTTTCTTTTAATATATATACGTATATATATAAAATTTATATATATATATATATAAATTTTGTTATTTCTATTTATTACTATTAATTTTTTTTTTTTTTGATTCTATAGATTATAGATATTATATACTTGTATATATAATACTTGTATATAATATATTTTTGCCAAAGATTATATATAATTTACAATTATAATTTTTAAAAACACGCTTTTATTAAAAATTTTCAAATTTTGAAAATTTATAAAAAAAAAAATTTTAATAAAATGAGAAAAAAAAAACTTTCACTTGAGCAATTTTACTTTTTATTTTCTTTATTTCCACTTTATTTAATTTATTTTTTTTTATTTTTAATTTTTTTTTTCTTAATTGAAAAATTTTTATTTTAATAATTTTTTCTTTTATTTTCTTAACACGCATACATTTATTTATTTTTTTTTTTATATATTATTTATTTAATTTCTTTTTTTATTAATTGAAATAACTGTAAATATATAAAAAAACACATCAGTTAAAGATAACGGAAGAAAAACAGTTAGAAAAAAAACTTAAATATATATATATATATATATATAAATATAATTAATAACAAATAAACAAATAAATAAATATTAACAAAATTATTATGAAGAGCAAAAAAAAAAAATGTTTAATTAGATTAATCCATAAATTGTAATTTAACAGGTTGTTATGTTATCAAATTAACAGAAATATAAACAAAATTTATAAATTAGAAACAAATAGAAAAATTAAGTTTTAAATGAAGGACTTGTTCACTTATTTCAATATGAATTGGATTATTGAATACAATATTATATGTCAAATGCAATATAATCACAATTGATTTACTTAAATATTGAAACGTCAAATTATGACATAACAGTTATGTTATACACCAAGGGCAGATTTTTTAACATGACGTTTAAGATGGCTTTTAAATTTTACAAAACTGTAAAATTGATATTTAACATTATTAAACATTATTACGTCATTTTGATTCAATTCAAAAAATGTAATGTTACAGTCTGAAACATGTCTTTTTATATTCGAAGGTTATAAATTTTATTATTTGAACATAGTCTATTTTAAATTCGATTTTTAATGTTAAAATGTCACAAAAAAGGTTATTTTAGATTTTGTTCTGAAAATTTTTGTATCATAAAGATATTATTTTTTATATAAACCCATTCAAATTTGTTCATCGCTCAAATTTCTTGCAATTTTATTGCAAAGCTCTCTTATGCCAATTCCCCCTAAAGCTATTTAACGAATAGTAGACACGTTTAAAAAAAAACTTGTACTACCAATCTTAATAAGTTTTGACAGCTGTCAAAATCAAAAATTATTGGAAATCAACAATAAACTTAAATATTAAAATTTATAGTTGATTTCGAAAAATTTTTGATTTTGTCAGCTGTCAAAACTTAATAAGATTGTTCGTATGAACAATTTCTTTTTAAACATGTTTACTATTCGGTAAATAGCCGTAAAGTGAATTGACATTAGAGAGCTTTGTAAAAGATTTATAAAAACCGAAATTTCAGGGATGAACAAATTTTAATGAGTAATATGTTGAAAATAAGAAATTGGGACTTTGACATTTCTTTTTCTTCTTATGAAAAATGTATACAAAATCTTTATATGTAGAATATAAAATCATATAAAGTTATAGTAAAAACAAAATGAGACGTCAAAATATGACAGAATATAAAATAACAGCACCTATAATTCAATAAATTTTTAAGAATAAATGTATATTAGAATAATATAAGAAATAAAAGAAACTCGAACTTTTCGATACAAAGTTAAAAAAATAACTAAATTATACGATTAAATATGAAAAGTATAACAAGCAAAACAAAAAAACCAAAATATCTTTTTAAATATAAATATTTATATTTTTAATTATATATTCAATACTTTGTTAACATTTATTATTTTTCTTTCTCTTTCTTTCTTTCTTATATTTTTTTATATTCTTATATCCTTTTATAATATATTCTTTTAACTCCTTACAATTTGTTTAAATCTTTGTTTTATGTTTATAATTGTATTATTTACATAATAACTGTAATCTACATATGTTCTTCCTTTCTTCTATTTATTCTTCTTTTAATTTTTTTTTTTTCTTTATTTCTAAAAAATTCTTCAAAAAAAAAAATGGTTTTTTTAATAATTTTGTTATTATATACTATATTTGTTTATTTGTATATTTATTAGATTATTCAATTATATAAATTGTGTTTGATAATATTTTTAAATATAGGGTTATTTATATAAGGTTATGTATTTATATTTTATTTTTATTTAATTTTAAATTTTTGTATCTCAAAAATTTGGTATTAATTTCATTTCCATTTAAAAAAAATAAATATATCTATTAGATATTTTATTTAAGATATTGCATTATTTTAGTATTTAATTATGATTTAAAAAAATTGTATAAAATTATTAAAAAAATAATAATAATAAGTTATATTTATATATGTATAATAATATTTAATATGAAATACTTTTTACTAAATAACAGTAAAAATTAATATTTGATTAATTTTGCTAATTATGTATTAATTTTAGGTTATATTTTAATAATTAATTAATATATACATTTTTGTAGTTTGTGGTACGTAATACAGTAACTATAGTATATAATTAATATATATGTATATATATATATATTTAATAGTGGAGTCACAACATTTTGATTTTTATTTTTTAAATAATAAATATTTAATTATTTAATTTTGCAGGATAACTGCAGATACGAGATAATAAATTAAAATATTATATTATTATATAACACAATATATTTTGTACAATATATATATTATAATAATATATTATTAATATTAATTTAATTCATAAAATATTTAAATTCTATTTAGTTACACTTTATTAAATTGGTACCATGTAATATCTACTACTAGTTTGGTTTTTTGGTGCATAGAACAGTTTCTAAACGTTTTGAAAAATTAATTTTAATTTGTATCTCTTTGTAATGAACCGTTATTTTTTTGTTTTTTTCTACTATTTTTTACAGTTACATTTCTATATTTTAATTTTTTTTTTTTTATATTTGTGTAATTTTATTTATTTTTTAGGGGCTTTGCTTTTCATTACTTATTCAAAAATTAGCGCAGTTTCCTTTTTTTTTTTTTACACTGTATCTAAAATTTTTTTTTACATAAAATATGTTGAAAAAAATAGAAAGAGATACAAAATATTATTTAACATGTATACTGTGTATTTGATATCCTTTTCTAAAACATATATAAAAATGTTTTTGGTTCTAGTTCCTTGTTTTTTTTAATTTTTTTTTGGAAAAGGCTATCTATTTTGTTTTTGTTGTTTTATTATTATCTCTTTTTTTTACCCGTTAATTATTCTTGTTTTTTTTTTCAGAGTGTTGTTCTTCTGTCTCTTTCTTTTCAAATGTGAAGGTTTCTGCAATAAGAAAAAAAAGAGAAACAAATTAGAATAGAAAATAAAAAAAAGAGATAAAAAATAAATTAATCAAAGTAAATATACTTATATAATATTATATATATATTTTAGTGTATTTTATTTTTTTAAGTAAATGTCTAAAGTACGATAATAAATATTGGACTGAGTTTTAATACAAATTTAATACCCAAACAAAAAGACAAAGACAAAAGAAAAACAAAATAAAAGAGATGGAAATAGAAAAAAAATAAAACATAAAGCAAATAAAAAATTAAGGAAAATATAAAAGACGTCGTTTTCAACCACAAAAATATTAACTTGAGAAAAATTGTGAGTCAAAACAAACTTAGAAAAAGAATGAATATATGTAATGTATGTATTTATGAATATGTGTAAATTATAATTGTGTTACTGAAAAATAAAAATATACTAATAAGATTCATTAACCGATGGTAAATCTTTTGCATTTAAAAGTTTTTTAGTATAAAAGTAAATTGCTGGATTAAGGTTAACATAAAGAGAAACTGTCTCTCATTTCAGAAATTTACTTTTTATATTAAGACAATAACAAATTGCCAAGGTTTAATAAATTTGTCTGCAACATTACAATTATCCATCCAACGAGGCTTCAAATAAAAAAGTCTTTGATGTACAAAATTTAGGATTTTTTCCTATATTTCAGAATATGATTTATAATTTAAATAAAAGCCATCCAGACAGACAGTATTGATGAGAATAATATAAAATATTCAATTTATTTTAATGAAAAAACTCAAAGTAGGGTTGGAAGAAAAAAAAATATACAATTAAATATGGGGTACCAAAACAAATAAGATAATGTTTTCAGCAGATAATAATTTTTAATTGTGACTTAAATTTGAGAAAATTTTTTTGGCTTTTTTTATTAAAAAAAAAAAAAGTCCAAATTGACTCTAAAGTTCTTCAAATTAAAAAAATATGTACGCAAATTTAAATATAAACCTAAATAAAGATTGAGTGGATATTTTATTTGTTAAGTTAATCAAGAAACAGATGTTAAGATTGGACAGAGTAACAAGTTTAATTTTTTAATAAAAGATTTTTTAAATTTCGCTTTTGATTTTTCTTTATTCATTTCAGATCTAATTTATTATTTATTAAGTATAGCAAAGTCTATTTTATAACAAGAAACTTCATGTTTAAAACGATAGCATAATTATTAATTCAATTCACTTATTTCAAACTTTCTACACGTGATGTTCCTTGAGAACTGAGTTGACACTTTTTACAGACTTCGAATTTGTTAACCGATACCGGGCCGAAAAAAAAATTTTGGAAACAAATTTCGATCTATTTAGTGAAGTAAAGACTCTTTTGTTAAAAAAATATCTCAAATTATTTTTTGTCGAGTTCTATTAATTTATCGTTACTTTAATTGAAATTAGAAGTGGTTTCACTGATTGATTTCAAATTTTGTATACTTGGAGCTTCTTCTCAATGAAGTTGTCTCTATAACGGACTTCGAATTTATTAACCCATATCAGCACGACGATGAGTGAAAAAAAAATTTTGAAAGCTAATTATGTTAAATTTTGTATAATACTTCCCCTAATAAAATAGGGGAAAATTAAAAAAAAATTTTGAAGTTTAAAAATTTATGTTAACCTTTTGTGGAACAAAAATTTTTAAAACAGTTTGAATGATTTGAATTAACTTTTCCTTTCATCTTTTACAAATTTTAAAACAAGTGAAATTTAATAAATTTGTTAAAAAGTTGTTGGGAAAATCCTAGAAAAATTTTTTAAAAAAATTACTTTAACGCATTCTTAAATTAACATTTAAACCATATGTAATTTATGTGTTAACTTTTTTCAATAACATCATGTAAAGTTTAGCCTCCACACAGTCACGTGCACTTTGCATTATCGCAAATTGTACTTTTTATAAGGCAAATAAAAGTTGCTCCGAAACATAAGTAGTACTCATCAAAATCAATTCGACCTTAAAATATGAAAAAATTCATACCTAATACATACATTTAGTAATTTTGTATATAATTTTAAAAGAAGTATGGTAGAAAATCTTTTCTTAATAAAATTAAATTAATTTTCACTTTTATTAATAATTTTATTAATATGCTTTCATTATGGTTAGTTTCATAAGTTTCATATTTCTACTGATCCATGTATCCACTATCTTGACATTACAATTATTTATAATTTATATTTATATTATACTTTTTGATAAGGGTAAACAGAAATCCCATTGCATTGACCACTTATACAACTTAAGCAAGCTGTCAAATAATCCTGTTTTGTTTTTGATTAGTAATTTTTAAAAATTTCAAATTTGATTTTAGGGCTTAAAACTTATCAAAAAAATTATTATTTGATAAGTGTCTGTTTATTTATTTATTTATTTGTAGTGCCAGACAATAGTAAATATGCATGATAATATTAATCCTTTGCCTATTTGACATTTGGACTTATTATTAAATTATAGTAATATACACTACATTTTTTATTAAATATGATCCGACCAGGGTTTGAACCCGAGACTTTTCAATTGAAAAGCCACCACTTTACCACTGAGCTATCGATCAGATTAGTGTCTGTTGTAATAGAGCTCTCATTAATTTTTATAAAAATATACAAGTCCATATAAAATCGCTTAATCGTATTACAAGTACTGTTACTCCGGCCTAAAGTAAGTTTATAAGGTTTAATTACACAAAAGATCCATCGCTGTACATAACCGCATCACGATTCATATTTTAATTAAAACTTACAATTAGTCATTTTTTTTATATTAATAAAACTCAAAAAAATATTTTGTACTAGAACCCGTATATACTTAAGAATAAGTACTTATTTTCATTTAATAAAAAATTTTTATTCCTCTCTGTCATATTCAATCTTTAACATTTTTTTTATTTTTTTTTATTCCTTCTAGAATTAATTAAAAACTTCAGTCACATCTAACTTATATTACATAAGTAATATCCTGGTTTTGAAATATGAATAAAAAAAAGTTATACAACTACCATGTACCTGTACTTCTATACTTTTATATTAAAAGTTCATTCCCTTATAGGTATTCCACATTTATTTTATTACAAAATCGTTTTTTTTTTTTTTTCAAAATAATGCCAAAATGAATCAAAGTTTAAATTGAAAATTTCGTTTTTTTTATTCTGAGAGTTTTTTTATAACTACCTTTTGTTAATTTAACTTTAAGCCATTTTATTACTAAATATATTTTTTATAATATTTTCTAAAACTTTATTTTTTACCATTCATAAAAACTTTAGAAAAACTAAAAAATAAAAACTTTTTTTTTTTTTTAAATATTATGAAAAACTAATTTAGAATAGGAAAATTTTCCAGTCTAAAATCATTAGTCAAAAAATCTACTTTTTCATTTTTCACCTTCATCACATACACTTTTCCAGGTGTGCACAGTATGTGATATATACATACATAAAACATCTTGAAAAGTGGTAGAGTAGACTGTGTCAACTCTGGGATACCCTTATGACAGTTATATAAATATTATATCATTATTATTATAAACATTAATTACTTTTGGCAAAATTTAAAACGTACCAGATTTATTAGGTGTAGTGTAAAGCTCATATAAAAGAAGGAGTTGTATGGCAGCTACTCGAACCCTCAGCAGTAGACCAACCAAAATTTGCAGTAACTTTGGCCATTACACTAAACAATTTTTGGCAAAATTTCAGACACCCACCTTCATTAGGTGTAGAGTAATGCTCATATAAAATAAGAAGTTGTATGGCAGCTACTCAAACCCACTGCAGTAGACCAACCAAATTTTGCAGAAACTTTGGCCATGAAACTAAACTACTTTTGGCAAAATTTCAGACACGCAGCTGTTATAGGTACAGAGTAATATTCATATAAAAAAGAAGATGTTTGGCAGCTACCCGAACCCATGGACCAAAATGGCTGGATTTAAATAGCGATGACGGCTATTGCAAAAAAACTAATTTGCGAAAATTTCAAGATCCTAGCTCCTTTAGTTTATAAGTTATCGTGGTGACGGTCGGACAGACGGACTGTCAGACGAAAAGACATAGCTAAATCGATTTATTTTTCGATTCTGATCCGATCCATACACTTGAGTCTTTATCCCCCCCCTCCCTCCTTCTCTGCATCACAAACGTAATGGCAAATTTATTATACCCTTTGACTATATAGTCATACGGGTATAAAAAGGATAATCCTTTACCTGTATATATAAATTATATACTAGTATTATAAATATTAACCATATCCTTGTTATCATTCATATTTAATATTCCTTCGAGAGTATAAGTAGAAAATAGAAAAAAAAACTTTATTACTTATAACTTATTACTTATTGCTTTAATGTTATTACTACTTTATATTTTATGACAATATATTCCAATTATAATGTAAAGTAATTTTTATTTACCACGAAATTCTTATGTGTAATATGTGTTAGAAATTGCCTTTGAGAATGAACTTTTTGATAAGAAAAATTTTTTTAATGAAAAATACACATAAGATATTTAAAAAATGTTTTATAGTGTATGTATAACTTTTAAAAATATCATATAGAAAAGATACAATTTCTATTAATATTTGATTGTGTAAAAGATATCTTCAATATTTTGAACTTTTGTTTATGTCATTTTGAGTTAAAAATTTTAATACAAAATCTTTGATAAGAAAATTTGTGAATGTACTTAATATGGTAAAAAACATAGTATGCAAACATTATGCAACTAGAATCTTAATAAGTAAAAGTAGTTATATGTAAGATTAATTATAATCACAGTAACACTATCGTTAAAGTAATGAAAAACTTAAAGTGGTACATTTCCGTATTGAGGCTCCCACTACTAAGGAATAGGGAACCAAATTTTTAAATAGTTACATTTAATAAGTTTCTATCCTGAAATCAAGTGATTTCTAACATATTGCCCGAAAATCGCACTAAAAAAACTAGCAAAACTGTTAGTAAACCAATAAAACACTTAAACTTATGTATTCTCGCATTGGGACATCCGATTCTGAGAGCTGAGGAACACAAGTATAGTTTTACTTAATATTCATGTACTTATCCACATTTAGCAAGTTCCTATACTGAAAACGAACTATGTATTTCTAATACATTGCGCGGAAGCACAAAATACTTAAAAATGAAGAATTCGATAAATTACACTGAAATTTTAGAAAATTTCAGAGATATGGAAGAATATTAGGTTATCAACAGCTTCTTTCATGATTTACTACAGAACCATTGAAAAATTCTGTACCGTAAAGTTATAGAAATTTTTTTAATTTTCACAATCAATTTTATGATAATAAAGTATCTAAAGATTTCGTGTTTTTAATTTAAATTCTGGGTTTTATTTTACTCCATATAAAATGAAAAGTTAAATCTTACCTTGCATGGTGTTCATGGTATCTATGGAAATATACGGTTTAAATAATTTTACATGAATTTTTTTTTTTACCATGGTTACTAAAAACTATTTACCACTTTTCTTATCTGTAATTTTTTTAGTTTTTCAGTGCAATATCAAACATTTTTCTCATTGTTAAACCTTAGACATATACCTTAAGACACGTACAAAAAAATTTGTTTGTTTTAAATGGCAAGATTTACAAGGTTTTCCATTTATAATACCAAAAAAAAAATATAAATATGGGAGAGGAAGTTTTTTGTATGAATTCTTTAATTTCCGATATGTTCAGTTCAGAATTTCATTATTCAAGTGCCTCAATTGGAGAAAAGGAAAGAATCTTCTTATTTTATAAAAAAAAACCTTGTTGTATATCTTTGAAAAAATTGAAATTTAAAGCTTCAGAGGGTAAAGCCAGCTTTCTTTACTCCTAGACCTTGGGATACTTGCCAATTATTTTATTTCTTAACTTCCCTTCTAACTTAAATTACTCGCCTATTAGGAACCTAAGTTCGAATGCTTTTGGTAAATAAGCAATTTTCTTAACCACTATCCTACCGAAACTTCTAAGAACTTTTATTAGTAAAGCATTTTTCTTGTCCAAAAGTAAAAATGCAGAAGGAGCCAGGCAACTGTTAACATAACATCTTAGAACCGAGACTTTACGTTACATTCTTGAACACTAATAGGCTGCTCAAATATTACTTTACTTGGAGTAAATGCTATAAAGACAACTGGAATAAGGTAGTTAATGGATTAAATTAAAATTATTTCCCAAAAAATCAACTTTTATCCTAAAGTTATGCAAAATACACCTAAAGTTATGCTATTTTTCTCAACTTTTTTAAATTATTTTCTTTTTAAACATATCGAGTTAACGAGTCAACTAAGCTCATATCCTTTTTATTTTTTATATACTTTATTCATGTATCACTATATACAAGTCTTATATACCTAAACATACTTATATATTTATGTTTAACATAAAGTATAAAGAAACATACATAAATCTTATAAAAGTCATATAAAGAGTAAAAAAAATTTGGTTCGACGGTTGGTTTGACGATAAAGTGAACAGAAAACTAAAAAAAAAAAAAATTAAAACAAAAAAAAGTTTTACCTTAGTTTCTAAACAGCAACTTCTGTTCCATTTACTGTCTACCAAAACTAGTGTTAATTTCAACTGCGCTCCTAGCAATAGTTACAACCAATATCAAGTCATTTTTAAGACAAAGTTTTTTTTTCATTTAATATTGCGGGCTCCTTTATATTTTTCATTTTAATTCACATTTTCTACTCATTTGAATAAAATATACGTGTACACATATATGGGTACTGTATAAAAATATCTAAAAGTACATATAATAAAATATGATACATTACATACTATAAAACTAGTAAATTGTATACCATATACACACTTATAGTGATAATGATATACGATAGTTATACGGTAATGGATGCAAATAAAACTAGGTATTCGTTAAAATTGGATTAAATTTATTTTTACTATATATAGGGCTACTAATGTTATTGCATAACCACAATTTAATAAAAGAACAGTTATAGTATAGGGAAATTTTACAATATTAAATAAAAAGTTTTAAAATTTATAGATATTTCTAATAAAATGTAGTAAGACCTAAGCTATGTAATTGAAGACTTACACCAATGTTTCAGATACACCTGCGTTTTTGGCTGATACAACAGCTAGGTGAACTTTAGCCTCTCTATACACCATGTTAAAACATGTGGAAAGGTACCTATTGAAATCTACAGGCCTATTTCATCAAATTTGCAGATATTAGGCATTTTTACATGTAGCTAGAACATATTAGATTTTACTAAATTTTTATATTTTAAAAATTTTACATTGAAGTTATAAATAATATTTGTATCTGTGAGTTATATTTAAAAAAAAAAAAAATATTCAGTAAATGGTCCATTGCTTATCAGTATTATTAATTACAATACCCTAAACTAGACTCTAGAGCATAATTCCAAGGCATTTAGAAGATTTTTTCATCTAAAAGTGTTGCATAATTCTAGGAAAATTTAATTTGATTTTTATTCAAGTGTTGCATACTTTTAGGAAATTTAATTTTATATCTTCAGAGTTAATGGTATAAAAATTAAAAGGATGCTATGGAATTGCTAACTGTTGACGGAATATGAAATTAAAGAAATATTTAAATGCTTAATTTAGATAAGAATTTCTATCATTATGTGAGTCATCATATAGCTATATAGTATGGGCATTATACTAATTTAGTCTTTGATAAAACTAGTATAATCCAAGATAAAAATTAAAAAATATCTGCCTTAGTGTAATGCAAACTTTTCAAATTTGGTAAAATAGGTAATAATTATTTTGGTAAATTTGGTAATAATTACTGAATATGAGACAGGATAGTATAGGCAGTTTTACATGTAGCTACAACGTTTTAAATTTTACTAGATTTTTATATTTTAAGTTTTATATTGAAGTTATAAGTTATATTTGTATCTGTGAATTATATTTTCAAATTAAATATTTTTTTTTTTATATTTTGTACTAGTTTAAAAATTTTTTGTTTTTGACGTAGAAATAAAAATCACTAGTAATGCCTTTAATTACAATACAACGAATGGAAACTAAATCAATTCAAAAATCTATGTGGCATATTTCATGTTTTGTACAATCTTACAAATTGTAACTACTTACTACAAAAATTCGCTCGTAAAAGCAAATTGTAAAAATATTTTGTTATATGATGAACAATTGTAAATACTGTATGCTCATGATTATTGTAAAGTTGTAAGATCTTTCATTATTTAAAAACTTTATTTAATTAAATTTAACTTGCAAATAACTCTACTTAACTTTTAAGACTTTACAAGTTGTGAACATATTTGCATAAAACAGAAAATTATAAAATTTTACAAAGTATAGTTAAATATGGAGTTGTTGTAGAACTTTACCTGTAAATCTCATTTTCCATCAAATGAAGTATTTCACAATTTTTTTAGGAAAAATCTACATTTATAGACACGGAATGACCATGAAATATGTGCCAGGCCAGGTTAAAAGTTTTACTGAAATTTGAATCCCTACAATGGAGAGTTTCGCACTTTAACAATTGTACCATCCAGCATTTTACTTATATATTAGTATGCAAAATATTACTATACGGTTAACTGTATCACTAAATCTGACATATGTCAAAAAAAAAATTTAATTTGTAAATTTCAAGCACTAAGCAAAATAGTGAATAATATAAAGAGAAAAGATGATTAAAAATTACCAGTAAATATATTAAAACAATTTTTAGTCGATTAGCTTAGCTTATAATCTTTAAAAAGAACTTAACCTCAAAAATTCAAAATTTCAAGTTACAACTATCTGCCCATCTTACAAATTGTCGTATGATAACCCTTCAACTCAAAAACAAAATAAGTACTGTGCTAAAACGAAATCAACGAAATACCGAAAAATTCTATTTACTTCTCTTTCTTTCTTCTGCGCCTCTTCTTCTAAAAACAGAATATGCATGAGCAGTCATAAATACAATTATTAAAAATATATATTTAATAAAAATTTGTTTAATTTTTTTTCAAAAAAAATTTTATTTCAAAATAAAATAAAAATTATATATTGGATCCTATTATCAATTTAACTCCTCTTTCAGCCCCACTTTTTATCGCTCACGAAGTTGAAGTATAGACAAAATGTAAAATGCAAGGTTAAGACAAAATTACAATATTTTTATAGGAAAATAGTATGTAAGAATAAAACTAAAGTGTCTATAAATGTATATTAATGGATATAAGTATATACAATTGCTAAATACAAACACTTATGCAATAGTTATAGTAAAAAAAAAAAAGGATGACGAAATTTTATTTAAAATACAAGAAGATCAAAGTATTTTGTTATTTTGCATCCTTGAATTTGTATTCAAGACATGTTTTAAGAATATTTTTCAAATAATATTTATTAATTTTAAATCTGATTTTTTTTTATTATTATTAGTTATTTTTATAACTCTTTTTTTTTACTATTATTGTTATTTAACTACAATTATTATTGTTTTTTTACTGAATGCAAGTACTAAGTACTTCATATACACAGGGTGTTTACTAATTAGTTTCACCGCTATAAATCACTGCATAGATAATTATGAGTAGATAAATTTTGTGTAAAATGTTAGGGAGCTAAGATAGGCCTCTTCTAGTTTCCAAAATATAGGGGGGGTTTAAATGAATTATAATCTTATTCATAACTCTGTTTCTAGACTACTTATGAAAATTTGTTAAAATGTATTCGAAAGCTTCAGATTTCCTCTTTTAATCTTCTATTGCTTTCTTTTTTTTAGACTTGCAAGACTTGAAAGCGATCTTTTAAATTTAAAACACGTTGAAATTTTAACAATTTTTTTTTTTTAAAACCAAATTTTTTTTGTGTTTTATTTTTTGTTTTTTTTTTATCTAGTCTTACTTAAAAAGCACCCTTTATAAGTATATAATTGAAAATTAATTTTGCAATTGAATCAATTTAAAAATAAAATTCGATTTTAGAGGGTTTGCTTTGAATATTAATATATAATTTTATTTTCTTCTAAAGGATAATGAAGATATCCTTCGTAATAATGCATAATAATGATATTTTAGTACATTGACTTTATTTGGAAAAATTTCCGTTATTATACAGTTTCCTCCTCTTTAATATACACCCTCAAATTTTAAAATGATTACTTGTTAAAATTCGGGAAGACTTACTCTTGGATTCCGGAAATCTGGAAAATCCACATACATTCTAAAGAATCTGATCAATTACGTGGTTGTTAGATGACCAATGACGATAGTGGTTAAAAGTTAGATGACCATTCAATCGGGAGACCTCAAATTCAAACCCAGATCAAATAGTATCTAACAAATAAAAATGATAATACCGTATATTTCGAAATAGGATGTATATGAATATAATTATTGTCTAAGATAACATATGGCGCACAAAATACAACATATTAAAAAGCTCCCATTTAAGCATTTTCGTATGAGCCCGTATGATGGCATTAAAAAAGAAGTATCAACCTTATCATAATTCAGTTTAGATGAAAGTGTTAATTTATTAATTTAGTTTGGATCTTATAACTCACATATGTAATAATTTATTGATTTATGGATTGATAGAATATAAATTGTGAAACTTGAGGACCACAGTTTGATTAAAGACTGTTTTTAGCACATTTTCAAAAAATTTTGTAAAAATGTGCCTATATAGCTTCACTCTGTCCGTCCGTCCGTATGCTTACAAAAACTTTTACACCGTTTGAAATAGAGTAAAGAAATTTTAACCATGGGTAGTTTTTGCAAAAACAAATTATTATTGTGTAGAAGAATTTTTTTCTGTAGCCCCACCTGTTACGGGGCTACAGCCCCCCAAAGTTGGAAAAAGCCCTATATTTAAATTGTTATAACAAGAGTTCTGTTAGATATATTTTCAATCTGAAAACGGCAAACGATAGCTGCTTTCATAAACTTTATAAATATTTGAAAGAAAAATGTTTAGGGTTGCCATACGGTACTAAAATTTACCATTATATAAAACTCAATTTTTGCAAAATTTTTGGCAACACATATCTTCTGAACGGTTCAAGCTAGGGCCCTTAAATTTTGGGAGAAGTTAGGCCCCCAAATATTAGTAGGAGTCGATTAACAAAATTTTTTTGTCAAGCCCCCTGTTTAGGAGCTATAAGGGCTCGAAAATTTAAATTTTGCTATTTTTAAGCACCTGTAACTTGAATACCTGTCCAATTTTTTTTTTATTAATATGCAAAATTTAAAGGCCCAACATTATATTTTAACATATGTTAAAGGTTTTTCTAAAATTTAAAAGGGGTTCCTTAAATTGAAGAAAGTGTCTCTCAGTTTTACCCATTTTTGCTTAGATTGTATAATTCTAAGTAAAATTCCAAATTTTTGTGTATTTCACAATTTAATTCCTAGAACCTAAAAACAGGGAGGGTGACGGACGGGGGAGGGGGGAGTTAGATGAAGTTAGATCCTTGAGAAATTTGGCAACTTTCCCCATTGAAGGGCTTTAAAATAAAATAAAAACTTTACTGTTAGCAGTAAATTTTATAAGCAAGTAGTAACTTAGTCACCAGTGTATATATTTCCAAAGTTAAACTCAGTATGTAATACAATGTAAATTTGAAAATGTGCTTTTTTAAAAACCCTTGGTTTTTTTTCATCTCTTGTTTTTTTTAACTTTGAAAATAATTAGTTGGAAAATAATTAGTCAAATTTTAAAACCAATGTTGTTGTTGTTTTGATATGGGGAATAGAATGTGCCATCCTAACACGTAAGTCTTGCAGCCCGTTGTACACCCACTTTCAATACTTTTAGCAATTTACAAGTAATAAGTATTATTTATTTTCTTCATATTATATATGTGTATATTTTAAATTATATTTGGTCGCCATGGAGATTTGTAAAGAAAATTGATTTTTTTCAATAATTTTTTTGAATTAAAAAAAATTCATGATCCGTACTTGGATCGAACCCGCACTTCCTCGCTTAGTAAGCCAGCTTACCCAACAACCCACCGAAGCCCCTAATGTAATCAATAAATTACATAATATTAAATACATTACTCAGGATTTGAGTGAAATATAATATGAAATAAATAAAAAACAAGTATGCTTGCAATAGTTACAACCCTTTTAATTTCACTAAAAAAAAATTAAAATTTCCTTTTAATTTCAGTAAAATTATTTATTTTTACAAATACCAGTATTTCGTCTACGACATCTTTTATAATTAACTAAATTACTCATTTAAAAATACTTATTAAAACAATTATAAAATAAAATTGAATTAAAAGAAGAAACAAACAATGTAAACATACTTTCGACTACTGTACAAACTCATCAACAAGTAATTTTATTGTGATACCCTTTATAATGACAATTAAAGAGAGCAATTTAAAGTCATTATATTGTTGAATTACTTATGTTTGAAAAATGCATTTACAATCTATGAATGTATGTGTATGTGAAGGATGTATAGTTCGCACCAAAAAAACCATTTATTTTGTTTTCTAAAGTATATAATAAAACCCTTTATATAAATACATGCACCCCTTTGGTAATGATCCTTTCCTTTGTCATCCATTATAATTGGTATGGTAAATGGGTAGTTACTCAAAGTCTCTTGTATACAAGAGGAAGACCATAAATTTCAATTAATTTAAAAAATAAATTAAATACTTACTTTCATATTCTATAATAATATATTTGAAGTTTGTAATTTT
The DNA here is from genome assembly GCA_963082915.1 of Dolichopus griseipennis. NCBI lineage: Eukaryota > Metazoa > Arthropoda > Insecta > Diptera > Dolichopodidae > Dolichopus > Dolichopus griseipennis. Next base: position 19,258,476 of record OY720441.1, on the reverse strand, counting down.
TGTAATTTTTTTTTTGATTGTGTATATTATTTAAGTAATTGCAATAAAGTACTAGAAAGAAAAATAAACATTTCAGGAGAAAGTATTTAAAAAATTTTCAGTAAATGTACCATTATTTATTAAGATTATTAAGTACATTACCCTAAACTAACTAGACTCTAGAGCAATTCCAAGGTGTTTAGAAGATTTTTCTAGTTTTCGGAAAACTTTATCATTTAAAAGTGTTGCATACTTCTAGGAAATTCCATTAGATTTTTATTAAAAATTGGTGCATAGTTCTATGAAATTTCATTAGATTTTCATTTAAAATTGTTGCATACTTCTAGGAAATTCTATTAGATTTTCATTTCAAATTGTTGCATATTTCTAGGTAATTTCATTTGATTGTCATCCAAGTGTAGCATACTTTTAGGAAAATTAGTTTTATTTCTTCAGATTTAATGGTATAAAAATTAAAAGAATGCTATGGAATTTCTAATTGTTAACAGAATATGAAATTGAAGAAATATTTAATTGCTAAATTTAAATAAAAACTGTTCTCATTATGTGAATCATTATACATATATAGCATTGGCATTAAATATTGAAACACAAGATAAAACTTGAAGATTTGCTGCCTCAGTTTAATAGAAAATTTTGAGTATAATAGGAATTTATAACTAGTTTCTGATTTTCAAAATCCCAGACCACAAATAAGTAAAATTTTGAAGACACAATCAAAGTAATATCGAAAAATTCTAAAAATATTTCGAATTTTCATACTATTCATCACATTGGTACTTATAAATTATTATAAGTGTACTTACTTGGTTACTATTGGTTACAACAAATAGTGAGATACTAATTACCTCAAAAAAATTTTTTCACATAAATACATTTATATAACTACTAACGGCTATAACAATATCAATAGAAGTAATATCAATAAAAGTAATTATTTCAATAAAAGTAATTATATCACAAAATAAGTACCCTTTAAATTTAATTAATATATACATCTCTACTTACATATACAACGGGCTAAAAAAAAGTAAAATATCGATTTAATTTATTTGGTTATTTATTTGGTTATATAATCACCAACCAAACTTTGTAATACGATATATAAACATATATATCAATTAAATTGTTTAAAACCGTTCCCATTGTTCTATTGTAATAAAAATTAATTACCAAATGTTTAATTATTTTTTTTTTAAATAATAAGTAATTAAAAAAATTAATTCATTTTGTTAAATGTATAAAGGTAAAAATGCATTAGAAACCACAAATTTTAAAATTATATCATTATTGAAAACTTCAAAAAAAAATATATAATTGAATAGATAATATGATATGTTATATAAACTTACAATGCAAATCCCTCCAGTTGTCTATTCAACCAAATTACAATTACATAATTAATATTGGTATTGGTAATATATTAACCGCAGTAAATTTAAACAATTAATCGTCTAATGCAACTAATGGTAATTATTTATTTTAAACAATCATTAATTAACTGAACTGTGAAATAATTATTGAATGGTTCAATATTTTAGGGGATGTATGAAAAAAGTCCCCAAAATTGGGTGTTTGTCATATGAAAAAAATTTCTAAAATACACATTTTATAAAAGTCTTCAGCAGAAACGTCCTTGTAATAAATGTTTTGCTGATGACGTATTATGAATGAAAACACTTAGCTAAATGTCTTTTTGCCAAATGTCTCTTTTAGGAAATATCCACTGTTCAAATGTCCAGGCGCAAGTGTACTGTACCCCGTATAATTAATTATGGTTATTGAGAAATTATTAGGCGCGTTGCTGCGCCTCTCAATAGAACACAAAAATTACACATGGTGTAAATGTTAATTTTTTTAAAACGATTTTTCTAGGATTATTCTAGCAATTTTTCAACAAATTTATCTAATTTCACTTGAAAGTTTTCATAATTGTTAATTATGCGCAGAAATATTAATTCAGTTTACATTATCCGCCAGAAACCAACCATCCACAACTCAATATTCAAGGAGCACTATGTATAAGAAAATTAAAGATAATCGTTCAAACTGTTTTAGAAAAAACTTTTTAAAGTTTTGGTTTCGCAATCAGTTAAAGGAACTCGACAATCAAATTTTTTTAAAATTTCCCCTAATTCAAAAGATGTTACCTACTTCTCAAAATTGGATGAAATTTAAGTACTACCAAAAGTTTTTTTTGACCAATCGAAGAACCTACATGTGTTACCAAATACCAAGCCTGTTAATAGAGTGAACTCCATTTTCAAGAAGATTCAAATTTGAAGTTGAGCGGTCAAACCGATAAAAAGCTGCTGTGCCGTATTAAAGTGTATCGATCAGTGTAAAAACCGCAATGTGGGAACATGTAAAGTGCTGTAATGGGGGAACTCAACTTAGATTTTCTCTTTAAAATTGCAAAATTTGACATAATTTCCTTCCAAAATTTTTTTTTAACAATCTTCGGGTCGGCATGAGATAACAAATTCCAAGCCTGTTAATAGAGTGAGCTCAATTCTCAAAGAGGAGCACGTTTACAAAATTTTGAAGTCAATTGATGAAACCGTTTTCATTTAAGGAAAAAGAAGTTTAAATATTTGCACCACAGCCCCAACTTGGCAGTCGGTTAGAGCAAAATGTTTAGCCCACGATCCCTATATACAAATTTTCATGATAATCGGCTACGCAGTTTAGGAGTCTATTCGCAACATTCAAACAAATACATCAATTTTCGCTTCTATATATATAGAAATAGGAGGTACCTAATGTCTTAATTAGTTAAAGTTTTCACCACTTTTAAGGAATAATTAAATCATATGTAATAATTAGTATAAAATAAAGATACAACCCAACACAATTGTTGTAATACAATAAGTACTTAAATAATAATTTTTTGTTGTAATTCATTAATAATAATTACTCAATTCCTTTTGAATAATCGTTTGAACTTAAACTAGTATGTATTTAACATTTGAAAATTGAAATTAAAAATTTCCATACAGCACAAAAGATAAAAAAAAAATTATTTATTTTATTAAATCAATACTTATTTATGTCAAAATTTTAATTAACATTTCGAATACATAAAAGACATAATCAGATATGGTTTTTTTTTATTATTATTATTTTTGTAAATATTTATTAATCAAAGGGTTAATAGAAATTTTATAGCGATAAGTAACTAGTAATCAATACTTGTTTTACATTTATTCAATTTAGCTCAATAAAAATCAAATTAATCGTTTTTATATCTGTTTGTTTAATTTAATAAAAAAAATATTTGAATAATAAGTTGATAGATAGATATAGCTGATTACTGATAATATAGTAAATATAGGAATATATTGTTAATGAATACCATCTTGATTAGTGAATTTTGGATTATAAAAACTTATTCTTTTTCTTCTTTTAAAAACTTGATTCAGGGTTGTGACATGTTAGATAATTATGTCACATATAATTATGGTCATAATTACTTAAGAGTATTACGTTCAGATGATAGCGTTTGAAGTTCAGATATTTGAGGTTAATTTCACAGATGACAAACATGTTAAAATGTCATAAACCAGTTTCCAAAACGTTCTTCTAGAAAATTTAAAATCAAATACATTTTTTTGCATACTTATAGGAGAATATTAAATTAAATTATGATCAAGTACAAATACTTAGTAGTTTGTAGTTTTCAGTTACATTTAGATTACAAAAGCAAGTGAAGTATATAGAAAGTGGTGAGAATAATACAATGAATACAAAACAGGAATAAATAATTAATAAAAAAAACATAAATAATAAAAAAACAAACATTTCCGAAAGAAACATTGTATAAAGGTTCCTTTTTAAAAATAGATTCACATAATTTGTACAGAAACCAAAGGGTATTTTAAGTTAGTCAAGAAAGTTATTATTAAATATCTTAGAATATTAAAATTTAAATCAAAACGAGCAAGATTTTAGTAGAGTAGACTGTGTCAACTCTTGGAAACGCGTATGACACTATATCACCAATTTCAAATTATTTTTGGAAAATTTTTTAATATACAACTTATTAGATTTTCAGTTATGTACAAAAGAAAATATAAGTTGCAAAGTATCTTTTCGAACGTTTTCGATGACATTGGCTTTTATGTTTGAATTCTATTGACAAAATTTCAAACATCCAGCTTTATTGAGTATAAAGCAATTATCGTATAAAAAGAGAAATTGTATATGACAACTACTCAAACAGAAATGGGTGGATTTTCGTAGACGACTATTGAATAAAAATGAATTTGTGAAAATTTCAAAATCTTAGCTACTTTATTTTTTGAGTTATCGTGCGGACGAACAGACAGACAAACTTACGGAATTACAAAACTGACATATCAATTTATTTTTATACCCGTGCATACATATATGACATCGGGTATATTAGATTTGCTCCTGCGTTTGTAACGCATCGATCTAGACGAGCTAGATATAGTGTCAAGGGTACGTATCGGCTCAGAATCGAAAAATGAGTCGATCTAGCTATGTGTGTCTGTCTATCCGTCCGTCCGTCTGTGTGTCAGCACGATAACTCAAAAACTAAAAGAGCTACAGTTTTGAAATTTTGACAAAATATTTTTCAATCAATTTCTATGTTCCCTATTTTTTTTGGTTAAGATCGCACCAAAACTTCGGGTAGCTCTCGAGCAACTAACTTTTTCAACTCCAACATTTTCATACAAAAATTTTAAATTTTGCTATGCATCTTGTATTTAATATGAAATTATATGAATTTTGTTTGTTTTTGTTTTTTTGTTTATTTTTTTTTTTTTGGATAACGATTTCGAGTTACGATTTCATATGATTTAAATGATGCGTAGTTTATTTAAGATAAGCAAAAAAGAAGACAAAGATTTTTTTTAAGTAAATGGCTTATTGATATTGATAGATTGATAGATTATGAATATGATGATTATTATATGAATATGATCATATGAAGTTGATTTTACTTAAGTTTAATATATTGGTGAATTAAAAATTAATTATAAGAGATAGAATTGAAAAATTAGAGCAAGAGTTTTGAAAATCACACAAAACATTTTTTGGACATTTTTGAGGTTCCTTATTCTTTTTGTTTAAGACCAGATCAAGGTTTTGGGGAGCTGCCACACAACTTCTTTGCACCAATATGAATTTCTTAGAAACTGATTATACTACGAGGATGAAAATTACACAATGTTAGTTATATAATGAATCGAGCACTTATATGAAATTTCAAAATGTTACGGACCCGTTTTCGGGCAGCATGCCATACAAAGTAAATCAATTCGATAACTGTGAATCTAATGAAGCTACGAGGTTAAAATCAAAACTGGGCAGATAAAGTAATAGGACAAGTTAGTTGGCAAAGTTGGACATCACTCGGACCAACTTTTAGGGTGGGCTATTTTTTTTTTTTTTATGGGATAATAAGTTAATTAAAAATTATGGGATACCTAATAAGTTAAATTTTTTTTAAACTATTTTACTTTCTTATATTTTTTTTGTGATATTTATAATAGCATAGGGGAAATAAATAACGGTTAGTGAGTATGCACGGGTATCTAAAAGTTGACAAGGGCAACTATAATCTTCCTCGTTTTATTCCGATCTGACGCATTACCTTGCATCAGCATCCGATCTTTGAGTCTATATCTTTTAAAGCTTTAAAAAAACTAAAGAATCAACAAGTAAATCATCCATTTTCATCAATTTAACTCCAATTTAAATTCAATTTAAATAATTACATAAAAATTAAGTGCTTTAAGTCAAATTTAATTTTTAAGAATTTTTAAATACTTAAATAATATTTTAAATTTATATGAATATTAATAAAATACAACAACTGTTGTTAATAAAACCCTCCAACCCTCCAAAAATCCTTGATTTTATTTGAAAATCTTAAAAAAAAAATTAAAAAATGATAGGCATAATATTTCAAATATAACCCAAATCAATATCCATTACGATAATTAACCTCAGAAATTCAAATCTTATCATTATTATCTTTAAATATATCAAATTAGTTAAGTAATATTGGAAAGGAATGGTCTTTGGTCTGTCTGCTATGCAATAATTTAAAATTGTTTTTAAAATTTCTTTAAAAAATAAATAAAATTTTTATTTTTTAATATTTTATATAAAATATAAAATTTTGAAAATTTTCATGGAATTGAATATAATTTTTTAAATCTTCTCTGTCTATCATGATTTTGATTAATGATTATAAAATTCCTATAACCTATAGACATACATATAAAATTTTTATATGTATGTTACTTATATACAAGTGATAAGTATTATATATGCAAGAAATAGCAAAATAATAAGAAAATAAAAATGATATACATTATAATAAAACAATGATTTTGTAATTGGAATTTGATAAGTAAATGATTTTGATATTAAGAATAAGAAAGAAAACTTGATAATGATGATGATGATGTGCAAAATGGCACCGTGTAATAAGACCAAAATAAAACCATCAGGGTGTTACTTCTCTTCTATGAAAAAAAAACTTCCCAGGAATTAATTCTCAAATGCATACGTAACTAATTGAAAAATAAAACTGGAAAATATGGGAAAATAAGGTCCTCTGGTATTTTCGTGAAATAAAGCCTCGGGTGTTAATTCTCATAAATAGATGATATTCTAAAGAGACCTCAGACTAATTTTAAGAAACTATGGAAGCATGGTCCCCATTGCAAGAGCTTTTAATCCAAATTTTGAATCTGTAATATTTCAGAATTACTACTTATCGTCGGAATTATCTACCCTTCTAAAAATATTTTGAAATACAGGGGAATTCCCTGATTCCAAATACAGTCCTAAAATTTTTTCTAATTTAAAATCTTTCATATACAAAAGTGAAGGAAATAAGACCCCGGGGTGTTATTTCTAATTCAATGTAAAATCTCACAACCTTTTAAGAGTTAAAGCCCCAATCCAAATTTTGAGAATTTGTGAAAGAATACCTTGGGGCTATTATTCCCAAGAAATCGAAAGTGAAACTAAAAGTGAAATAACACCACGGCTTTTAATATCTCAATCAATATAAAATATCGTCCAAGGGGTCTCATTTTTATTTACCACTTAAAAATACCTAGTCGGAACTTTTTTTCTCAGGGAATATTTTCACGACACTGTAATAGATATTATATATATATATATGTATACTTGTAAACTTAAGTAATCAAAACAACAATATTTTTTGTATTTTCATTCAAATTTCACAATGTTTTTAGATAATATTCAGAACTTCTTTAATAAAAAATCAATATTAAAATTATTTTAGTGAATGATACTATAGAAATAATAAAAGCAAAATTTGATTAAATTCTAAAAATAGCACCCACTTACTTAATAACAACAGAAATTTGATTAGTAAGTATATATAGAATCTATATAAAAATCAATGATTTTTGAAATTGAGAAATAAAATATATATATATACTTGTAAGTATATATCAAACTCCAGATTGTTTTCAACTTTAGGTTGCGGAACATTTAAAGATGAAGGTAAAATCATTTTGAAATGTAATAATAGTTGAAGTAAGCAATACAAAATTAATTAAAATTTTTAATTGAATTGAATTCAGACTAAATATTTAACTTAACAGATTTTAAAATTGAAATTATATTTTTAGTTTCTTACTAGGTCTAATAATTTATCCAATTTTCTAAAAACTCCAAAACTAGGTAAAAGATATGAGAAAAATGTGTCGGCCTCAATTGAAATTGAAGGATAAGTGATTTTAAAAATAAATTAATGAAAGATAATGAAAATTTTCGATACGTTTTTGAAAGCCCACAGCTTCAGCTAAATACTGACACCTAAGTGAATATCCTATATTCTAAATGGGCGAATATATTGTTATTTCCATAAATAGTTTTAGAAATAATTTTGAAGGCAGTTATCCCGGAACAGTTTGAAATAGAAACTATTTATAGACATTCCATATTCATTTGCAGTTGTTTATATTACGGATATTATATTTTGTATTTAAATTCGCTATTTGATCGAAATAAGAATTCAGTCATTTTACTTCTAATAGAAACTTATGCGGACTTTAAACTTACATATTCAATAATTAATAAACTATGTATAACCCCGAGACCCTTTTTACAATCAAGATTCCTCAATTGAATTCATTATTAAAATATGTATATTACCGAGAGCGTAATATATATAATAATAATATTGTAATATGTAATCATTGCGAGCGTCAAATGAATTAACCGCTAACCGCTGGGTGGTTCTGTTGTTAGAGTGCCGACATTTCATGAGAAAGGCACCACTGTTAGAAATTCCGTGGGTACATGGGTACATACATAAATTCTACAATTCGCCATTGGGTTGAAATTAATGGCTTAATCAATAATTAATAATATTATATTTTTAATATATTAATAAAAACAATGTAATCAAATGCAAAATATAAACAAATAATTTAATTGAATAATATAACTCACAGATAAAGAAAACCATAAAACTCAAATACAAAATATTACGATCTGTTACATAAAATATTGAAAACCGAATATTCGAAAAAAAAAGACCCACTAAAGGCATGAATTCAAATAATCTTAAATTTAAAATAAAAATTTGATAACTTAAATTTCAAAAAGCTAAGAAGCTCTTTTTGAAGGCTTTGATGCTATTTTTTCAATAATTTTTTTAATTGAAAAAAATGTATGACTCGTACGGGAATCGAACCCACACCCGTTCAGTAAGCAATCCAAATGTTTAACCACTAACCCACCGAGGCTCCTGTCTAATCAGTACTAATGTTAAAATTTTATTAATATTCAAATTTTAGTTATGAAACTGAGTTAAAATCCTAAACAATAGTAATTTAAGTTATAAACCATAATAATAACTAGTTTTCAAAATCAAATATACTTGGAATTATACTCTAAATACTGTACTCTAAATTGAGATTAAAATAAAGCAGATTACACTTTACATATATATATTTAAATATACTAATATACAATAAATATATATTAAAATTTTTCTAATTAAGTATTTAAAAAAAAATATAAATTACATTTTTTAACAAAATAGTTCTGATCCCCATCTTATAGTTATTCCAAAAAACTATTTATATTTTAAATATAAGTACTTATATTTAAAACTTTCATTACAATTTTTTTTTTTAATTTTATTTTTTTTTAATTTATTTTAATTTCATTTATAAATACCATAATAAAATTTAATAATCCAATTTAAAAGTTTTTTTTATTTACTTATTTATATTAAAGATCCCTTGAAAATTATTATAAAATACATTTTATTTCATTTCATTCTTATTTCAAAATTAACAATTCATTGTATAAGCACTTCTCCTCTATCAGATTACCATCATACCCTGTCTTTGAAACTCACAGTTATATTGGACCTCAAAAACTATTACTGGAGAAAATATTTTAAAATTTATAAAACCCAACTGCATCAATTACAAAATTTTCAAAAAAAAAAAATACTAGTTAGAAACAACAACAAATTTGAAGGAAGTAACGAATAATTAAAGTTTAAAAAAAGGTCCTTATTTTTTAAGGTCCATACAGAATTGTACATTTGTTTGTTAGTCAATTTTCCAAAGTGAAATATCTATTTTCATTTTTTATTTTGTATTAAAACTAAAACTAACCAGAAATGGAAAAAAGAATTAAAAAAAAAACTTTAAAAAAAAAAACAAACAAACACATTAATATGAAATGATAGCAACTCGGATTAAGTCATCACCAAACGTTTTTTATTTTTCAGTTTTTTTGAAAATTTTTTGATACAAAACAGAACCACACGACAGAACAAAATGCAAACAGTACACTCTCTCTCTCTGTTCATATTCAGATTGAATTAGGATTACAACAACAACAACAAAAGTAATAGTGAACACTGAGATTTGGTTTTATTAAATGTTGAATGAAAGAGTATACGTATTTAGTGTAACAAAATTTTCATTACTTTTTATTTTGTGGAAATCAAACACATACACAATCACAGAATTTCAAATATACAAACTCTTAAATCAGATTTTAAAATAAATTTTATTAAAGAATAAATTTGAAAGAGTACTTTGCGTAAAATATTGGCTAACCTTTTTCATACAACAAAATTTATAAAAAATATGGAAAAACGTAGAAAAAAAAATTTGATAATTTATTGGTTCGTTGCATTAAATATGAAATATACTAATTGTGCAATGTAAATTAAACTAATCAAAATAAATGAATTGGGGAAAATAGGTTGTTAGAATTTAAAAAAAAAAATTTAATCTAATAGAGGATTAAAATTGATTACTGCGCCTAAAAGTATGCAATTTCTATTAAAATATATAAGGGCCCAAACTAGGGACGTTTAGTAATAAAATAAGTTGTTTTAGAAAAAAATTTCTAGGTTAAGTTTGTTTTTAGAATTAAAAGGGATAATCAAAGTTTAAATTCGATTAGACAAGCAATCCTTGTCCTATGTGAAACACAATTCATTGGTCAAAATGTTAACTTCGAGATAGAAAAAATTACTATTCACTAACTTTATACTTGGTTATCAAAAGAGGTATCGCTATCTTCACAAAAAAAAAGGCATTGCTTTCAATATTCTGGACAAATATAACTGTTCTAGCCCAACTTTTAATTACGCTTGGGTCCTAAACAAAACTAAAAGCTTTTACCTAGATCTCAGAGATCTGCTTCATGATTGACAATACGGTTAATTAAGACAAGAAATTTTTTTTAAATTTTTTTAGGTTAAAATAATTTTACAACGTTTGAAATAGAGAGGAGAAATTTTAACTATGGGTAGGTATTGTACAAAAATAAATTCATGGCCTTTAATGAACCTTTTCCTGCAGTCCTATTTGTTACGGAGCTACTTTTTTGTCGCGCCCCTTATTTAAGAACTGTAAGGGGCCCAAAAATGAATTTCTGCCATTTTTTAACATTACATTTTAACATATGTTCAAGATTTTCCATAAATTTAAAAGGCGTTCTTAAAATTTAAGAAAGCGTCTGTTGTTTTAACCGTCTGTTGGTTAAAGAAAAACTTCAAGTTTTGGTGGAAAACACAATTTAATTCGTAGAACTTGAACCTTTTGGGCGGGAGAAGAAGGGTTAGATCCAACTAATTTCATGGTGATACAACTAATTTCAGAATCGTCCCCCTTTTGAAGGCCTATTAGGAATTATAAATTAAAAATTTTTCCATTCTTATAAATGACTATGATTTTATACATATGACAATATGACTGAATGATTTTTGTTTTATAGTTTTTTTAATTTAAAATAAAAAAAAAAACCAAACTTTATAGACTAAAGACTTAAAATCGATTTTTGAAATTTTTTTTTTCCCTTTTTAATTTTTTTTCTAGTTATTAGCTTTTTAAACGATTTTTTTTGTAACTTTAGAAAATTTAAATTATTTGTGAGAAATTATTTTCTGAACCACTGATATTTTTTTATTGGACAAATATTTTAGATTCTTTTGAATTTTTTTTTTATGATATTTGAATAAAAAAATTCGAATAAAACATTTTTATAGATTTCATTCAGCTTTAAATAGAAAAAATATTTTATATAAAAGAAAATTATTGATTTATGGTTTAATTCTTAACGTTGAACTTTTAGAACAGTAAATCTTAGAGTTTTTTTTTTTTTTTTTTTTCTTTATTAACAATTCATTATTTTTCGTATAAATATAAGAAAAATTCTTAAATTCTAAAACAATATAAATTCTAAAACTATATAAATTATCTTATACTAGAAAAAAGTAAACAAAATTACAATATATTCCTATATGTAATTATTGCACATTATATATAACAATTAAATTTCATTTGTGTCGATCATAGTTTACACTTTCTGATCTAATAATTTTAAATAATTAATATGTGCCAATATACAGACAAGTTATTTACACAAAAAAAAAAGAAAAAAATTAAAATAGTAAAATAAAATAAAACAATGATAAAAATTTCGTATTACTTAGTTTAAAAGAAGATTATATAGATTTTTACAAAAATTCTTAAATATTTTACAATTAATCTAATTTATCAATTACTTAATTTAATTTAATCTAACCACTTTTATGCAGACCATTTACCAATAAGAAAACATAAGCCGAATACGAAGTGGAGAATTCTTGACTATATAAATTATTAACTATATAGATTATTAAATATAAAATTATTGACGAATGACGTACTCTTTAACTCTTTTTTTGAAGGAATATAAGTTTTCAATAAGCTTTAATTCATTAGGAAGTTCGTTGTATAGTTTGAGACAATTATATAAGCAGTTATTCTGTTGGTTTCTTGTTTTAAAGAGTGATAAGTAAAAATTGGTTTTGTTTCTGGTATTGTAGTTATGTATATCGATCATTCTGTTTAGTAAAAAATTATGTTTAATTTCATTATTTGTAATCTTAAATGCTATCAAATACATTTCTATTTTGCATATATTCGTAAAACTGATGTATTGATTATCGTACAAGTTACTAGTAGGATAAAGTAGTGGGTAATTGTGGATAGTTTTGATGACTTTTTTATGGATGATATCTATTTTATTTAATAAAGTCATTGAAGCTTTGTTCCATATGGGATTTAAATAAATCAAGTTTGATATAATATAAGAGAAGTATATTTGTTTTAGTACATCTTTAGAGAAATACCTCCGAAGTCTTTTTATAATAAAAGCATATGGCGTAATTTTTTTTATGAGCTGATCAATGTGGTCATTCCACTTCATTTTGCTATCTAATAATAGTCCTAAATAATTAAAATTTCTCACAATTTCGATTATGCTTCCATTTACATAAAAATTAATATCTGAAAATTTTCTGTTTTCGAACAATATGATTTTAGTTTTTTTGACATTTAAAAGTAATTTGTGTTTTGTGAGCCATTGTTCAATAGAATTCAGGTCTGATTTAATGTCATTCCTTAATTCATTCTCGTCACCTTTTGCATATTTAACTACAGCATCATCCGCATATAGTTGAATTGTGCCTTTCAGATTTATATTTGCAAGATCATTTATGTATAGCTTGAATAAAAGGGGTCCCAGAATTGAACCTTGAGGCACACCTTTTATTATTTCTTTTGATTCACTAAGCGTGTTATTTATACGCACTTTTTGACTACGTTTCGTTAAATAAGATTCGAAGTACATTTGTTCGTTAGTATTAACATTAATCTTTGAAAGTTTTAATAACAGTATTTTGTGGTCTACGCAATCAAATGCTTTTTGCAGGTCCAAGAAAAGGCAGCCAACAAATTTACCGTCATCCATTTTTTTGGAGATAAAGTCGGTTAGACTTAAGCACGCCGCTGTAGTATTTGATTTCTTTTCGAAGCCAAACTGCTTACAACTTAAAATTTGGTTTGTTTCAATAAAGTTATCTAACCGGTTTTTTACTACGGTTTCAAAAATCTTCGAGAAACAGCTTAGCACAGAGATTGGACGATAGTTAGTTAAGTCAGTTGAGTCACCATTCTTGTAAATAGGCGTAACTATTGCTGTCTTTAGTGAATTTGGAAAGATAAATGTAGAAAAAGAGATGTTTATGAAGTGAACTAAGATTGGAGATAGCCTTCCTTTATATTTTTTAACAAATTTGGCGGAAATATTATCATGACCTGTGGCAACTGTTAGTTTAAGATTATCGATAACGGAGTCTACTTCTAGTTCGTTTGTGGGCGTTAAATGGAAGCTTACATTCGGTGTTTGTGTGAAGTTGTTTATGTACACGGTGTCTATGGGTTGTTGACAAACATTAATCTCTTTGGTCACATTGATAAAGAAATTATTCGTTGCTTCAGCTATGTCGGTTTCATTTTTCAGATTTTTGTTACCTATATTTAGAACCTTTAGTTGGCAGGAGGAGGCTTTGGGATCTTTATTGTACATTATTTTTTTGTATAGGTCCCATAATTTTTTGCAATTACTTGGATCTCGAGCAATTTGGTCAGTACAATATTTCTTTTTGGCTTCAACTATTAAATTTTCTACTTTCTTTTTATAAAAATTGTATAACTCAGTTTCATACGGATCGTTGTTATATTTCCTTTTATATTTATAAAATGAATCTCGTATTTTTATAGCATTTATGATTTCATTTGTTATCCAATAATTTTTTTTTTTTTTTTTAAAAGAAATGGTCTTCGTGTTTCTTGCCACAAGATTGTTTAATTCTTGGACAACTTCATCAAAGTTTTCTGATGAGTTAATTCTGGACCAAGTATTATCAATGTTTATACTTTCATAGTCTAGAATTGTCTTGAAATGATTAGTTTTTTCAATTATAGGCTTGAGATTTATACTTAAAAATAGACTATTATGATCAGATAGGCATGTATTTGCTATATGAAAAAAATATTTATATTTAACTAAGTCGGTTAAAAAGTGATCGATTATAGTTTTAGACGATCTACCAATTCTTGTTGCAAATTGAGGTGATATATTGTTATAAATCAGAAAACCATTAGTATTAATAGTATTGGTATAGTAATTTGTATCGTAATTATTTGAGTGGAGTAAATTAATATTGAAGTCACCTAATATTAACGATCTTTTAAACGTTGAAAGTATTTCATCTAATTTTATAAGAAAAGTGTTGATATTTATTTCATGAGATTTATAAATGCCTATAATGTTAATATTATGTTTTAATAGTTTGACACACAAAACATTTGATTTTTCAAACTCGAATTCACAATTTATACTACTGCTAATTTTATCACTTATATAGATTGCTACACCACCATACGATTTTTCTCGATTTGAGAAGTATGGAGTGAAACCTTCTAAATTAAAAAATTTGTTTTCAGATTTATGTAACCAAATTTCAGTTAATACAACCACATGTATTTCACATGAAAAAGAATTGAGAAATATTTCCAAATTGTTGAGCTTATTTCTTAAACTTTGAATATTTAAGTACAGAACATTTAAGTTATTTTTATATTCACCACACTTCTTTTTATTCAACCCTATAACGTATTCAACATTAATGTCATCTTGGACGTTTATGAAATCATCTGTTTGCATTTTGTAAACAGTAAATGTCATTTTTGATATGTAGCTTGTTTTCAATTAGATAGTAAAAACATAATGTTAGAAATTGTATGTATAAAAAGAAATTGTTTGTTTTGTTAATTATTTTATGTAAAATTAATATTTTGGGTTTTGTGTTATTTAAAGTGATATAAATATTTTGTTGATTGTATAAAAATAAAAATAAATTTTTTCGTGCATATATTAATGTTAAGATTAATGTTAAGATTAAAAAATTGTATTTAGTGTAATTTAGGTTATATAAGTTAATTAAAATGAAAAGAAGAAATTTATATAAAATGTAAATAAGTAAGCTTTTTGTGTAGTGGTTGATTAAAATTAAATATATGTAATTAACGTAATTAAGAATATGTAGATAATTTTGCAAAGAAAAAGATATTAAATTTGTAAAAACTTTAAGTAATATGAATAAAAATAAATTTATGTATGTGTGTATTAATGCTAAAATTAGAAATTTGTATTTATATTTAGTATAACCTAAGTTATACGAATTATTTAAGATAAATGTAAAAATTTTAAGTAAAATGTAAATAAAAAGGTTATATAAAGAGTTTTTTGTGTAGTAGTTGATTAAAATTAAAATATATATGTGATTAATATAATTAAGGTTATGTAAATAATTTAGCGAAAATAAAAATATAAAATATTCAAGCATTCTAACTAATATGAGTAAAAATAAATTTTTGTATGTGTATATTAATGCTAAAATTAAAAATTTGCATTTAGTATAACTTAGGTTATATGAATTAATCGAATAATTTAACGAGGAAAAAAATATAAAATATGTAAAAAATTTAAGTAATATGATTAAAAATAAATGTTTATATGTGTATATTAATGTGTTAGTTGAATTATTAAGAATAACTAGAAATTCATTTAATAAAAAAATGTTACTTAATATTAATATTAATTGTGTTTTTAATTTTTTCAATATCGTTATATGAGTTAATATTGTACACCTTACTTGTAGCATTCTGCCGCAGTAGTATTTGATTATTATTGAACCACAGGTATTGAAAATTATGTGATGTTTTAAATTGCCTTGCAATGTAGTATAGCTTTGATTGCAGTGGTGACAGATGGTGACGAAAAAATATTTCGCGGTTTCCTTCATCTCCCAAGTTCAATACACTGGAATACAGACGTTTGTGTCGTTTTTTTTTGCCCATAAGTTCCATTTTTGTTGCTTCGGATCTCAGCTTCAGTATACATAATTTATTTTTGGTTTTTTCCTTTTGTTGATCAATTATTTTTATGCTGATGATATCATCTTCTGTTAAAGTGGAATTTAGGTGTTGAGATATTTTTAGTATTGTGTCCTTAACATTTGAGATGCTCATATCGAGTCCTGTTGGTAGCCCGGCAATTACAATATCATTTTTCCTTTCAAGCTGTTTCGGTTCATCTGTTATCACTTCTAATTTATTTATTTTTTCTTCCAAAGACTTAGAGTAATCCTCAATATAACTTATTCTCTTATTTAGTTTTTCGTTTTCTTTTTTTAAAGCTGCATTCTCATTAATTGTTTTATCAATTTTTTCCGCAAAAAATGATATTGATCTGTGAATGTCAGAAATGGCAGAACCCACTGTTTTCAGATATTGTGCCATTTTTTCCAATGTGCAGTTGGATAAATCAAATGTAACCAAATCACTTATTATATGTTCATCCACTTCAACACTTACTGGAAGACCCTTCTGTTTTTTGTTAGTGGATACTAACTTATCCAAAATTGGTGCGGAGTGTGGTGCCTCATTTGTGGTTGTTTCGTCCAGGTCCACAAATACAGGAAGCGATTCATTTAGTTGAGTTGGACAATTATCGCATTTCCAGTTCAAGCTCCCTGACTTTACCAGGTCGTATGTCTCATCTGGAATTTTCGCACATTTTGAGTGAAACAGTTTCTGGCACTGTCTGCATTTTACCGCCCTTGACTTGGCTACGAGTGATCTATCGCAAATGTTGCATTGATTAACCATTTTTTTTTTTTTTATTTTTTTTTGCTTATATTTTATTTTTTGAAGTAAGATAAATAGTTTTTTTTTTTTTATTTTGTTAATTAGCTTTTATTTTGAAATGTTAAATTTATTAATGTTTTATTTACTTCTTTCGTTAGAGATAATGTTTTTAATTATATTTTTTAAAACTTATTAATTCTTTTCTCCTTTTTTTGTTTTTATTTTGCGCTTAAAAAAAAAATTTTTTATTTTATTTTTTCCGCTCAAAAATTGCACGTCCTTTCAGTTCGACTTGACTTTGACACTCGATTTTATATCCAATATTTAATGCTATTATAAACACAATTATAATTCTAACTTAATTTAAAAATTAAAATAAATTAAATTTCTATTGATTTAAATATGTTAAACGCATCAACTTCATTGTATACGTAAATCAAATAAAAGTTCTTAAAATTTTCTAAACGAATCTATAAAAATGAATAATTCAATCTAAGAGTTATTGGGTGCAACAATCGGTGG
The DNA here is from genome assembly GCA_963082915.1 of Dolichopus griseipennis. Taxonomy (NCBI): domain Eukaryota; kingdom Metazoa; phylum Arthropoda; class Insecta; order Diptera; family Dolichopodidae; genus Dolichopus; species Dolichopus griseipennis. The sequence goes on along the minus strand of OY720441.1, from coordinate 19,240,921 downwards.
TAAAATATCGTCCCTAAGAATATCATTTACAAATCACGGTAATATCCTTATCTAAGGACAGATACCCCTGATCTACCTATTATATACTTATAATTAAATATTAAAAATATTTAAAAAATTTTTAAATTTTTTCTAATTTTTTTACAAATTTGAACAACATCAAAATTGGAAAATCGTCATTCCGTACTATTGACTTTAAAAAGATTAAATAACATTCACATATTTTTTTTTCAACATATCAAATACTTATAAATGAGCACGATAAAAATTTCGATTGTACAGGGTGATTAATTTTTGGTATTAAATTATTGAGCAGGGTGTATTTAAGAGGTTGGAATACACAAAAAAAATTTTGTGGGAAAAAGGGAATGGGTTTTTATCATTTCTGAACATATTTAGAATATAAGACAAATTATGAGATTGACACCAAATTATGATAAGTTATAATTATTCTAGTATCAGCCTTTTATTAAAAGTGTTGGAAATTTGCAAGGCATTTTTAATAATTTAAGGTACCGTTAGTTCTCTTTTACGACAAAATGCTGACACTTACATTCTAAAGTCCAAATTGACACTTGAATTGACACCAAATTGACAAGCTACAGTTATGTGCTTGGTCTTTTCAAAAAGGATGTATTTAGTAACAGCCTTCTTAGTTTTCTTTTACGACAAAATTCTGAAATTCACAAACTAGAATACAAATTGACACTTTAATTGACACCAAATTGATAAACTATAATTTTGTACTTGATCTTTCTTAAAGTACTTTTCTAATATTAGTTCTCTTTAAAAAGAGTGGGATATTTGATAGCCATTTTAATATTTAAAGAATTTTTTAAATAAGGCAAACTTTCAGGAACGTGATGGTTGATGGTGATGAAACCTAATATTTTACACACTAATACTTCTATTTATTAAAAATAAGTATTTAACTAGCTAATTACTTGTTATAATATGCAATTACGTATACGTATTCCTTTATAATTAAATTATTACCAGTTTATACTGTTGTACTGCTTAAATTCTCACTTAAATATTTGTTTAAAACTAAATTTAAATTTGAACACTTAATACTAATTTTAAAAATTTAAATATTTATATTTCCATTGATTAATAGCAGCATCAAGTGTTCCGTAAAATTGATGTCAAAATAAATAAAAAAAAAAAAAATTATTAACTAATTCATTCATATTTTCCAGTGATCTATTTTTTTCGATCTATTCATTAGTTCCACTTTTTAAATGTGCATTCAAACGAAGTGTAAAAAAAAAATTTCATAATATAAGTAATCAATTACCGTTTTAATTGATAGATCAGAGAACAAGACGAGTTATTAATTTTTAAATTGTGGAGCAAACTACTTGTTAATATTTTTCCGGAAAATTTTCAGAAAAAAAACTAAACGTTTATAGCTATAAATTTTCATTCATAACAATTTCCTGTTAATGATTTTGAAATTAAAATTCAAATACTCTAACCGCTAATAGTTACTAATTGCATGCTATTAAAAAAACTAATAAAAGTAATTTATATCAGAAAAGAAATATTTTCACTTAACGTACAAAAGTTTTCACATAACATGATTTCTATTTTAAAATAATTTTATTTAATATTAATTTTTAATATAATAATTTTATTAATTTTTAATGGTTTTGAATGATCAATCGATTAAAGAATAAGTACTTACATAAAAAGAATTTTTTTTGAAATAAACTTTCAAAGTTCTGAATTTATTTTTATAAATCTAAATTTTTTTTTTCATCACCATTTTATCAACAGTTGCAACTAGCTCTTATTTACTTTTACTGTATCTTTAATAAAAATTTGATATTATTTAATACTGCCATAAGGTTATATATATCAGTACTTGGTTTTAAATAATAAAAAAGTATCCTAAATATCGCACTTTTATATCTAGAAAGAATTACATTCTAATTATAAATACTAAAAAAGAAGGTTTAATTATACAAAAAAACATCAAGTACTAAAACTAATCTAAACTAAAAATTCTTAGCGGGGACTAACTATATTCTTTGAAGCATCAGTTGAAATGATCGATTACAAACAAAACACCAAGTATTAAAATTATTTATCACCATTTTTCATGGAGAAATTCTATTCTAATTGCGAGTACCAGATATAGCTGGTTAGCAATTTTAAGTGGATGGTCCGATCATCATGTCCAAATTGCACTTCAGCACCGCTCACTACCATTTCCGTGATAACATAAGTCTTATATTAAATTTATGATTTTTAGATACATTTTGAAGCGTTTAGAAACTTTACAATCATACAATGATTATTTTGCAATCATACGATTACACAAAAAAATATAATCGATTACCAAAAAAAATTAAAATATACACCATCACTCGTTTTTGTATTAGGTAAGTATTCTACTTGCAAGTACTAATTAAAATCGAATACTCAAATAATATATCGAATATAGTGCCAAGTACTTATTCAAGTATTCATTCATTTCTACTGAGTATTTTACTTATTCTACTTACCTATTTTAGTTTAGGTAAGTATTCTAATTGCAATTGCACTAATTAAAATCAATTACTCCAAAAATATCAAGTACTTACTCAACCATTCATTCCTAATGAATTTGTGATTACAAGTAATTGTTAAAGTTGATTACACAAAAAATATCAAATATACTAAAGTAAAACTAAGAGAACAATATTTTTTTAAATTATAAAATGTTAAGTAGTTAGAGGTTATACCTAATACCTAACAAGTACTTACCTAATATTTTTGGTACAAGTACTTTCTACGTTAATTAATAAAGAACAAAATGTTAAGTACTTAGAGGTTATACGTAATACCTAATAAGTACATATTAAAAATTTTTGGTACTTGTACTTGCTAGCCAAATTAATAAAAGTGAGTACTATATTATTTACAAAGTACTTACTAAAAATTTGGTAATTAATTCATAAAATTGCGAAATTACAGAAGCAACGGATAGACAGATAACTTTAAATTAAAAAACCCAAAATAAATTTTTATAAAACGAAATAATCTAAAAATTTAATACCAAAACAAATGAAAAATAAATTGTAAACTTTTTATGGAATTTATTTTTTTATAACCTTTGATCTGTTCAAAGGATAAGTGCTTTTCCAATGAAAAAACTGTTTTAAAAAACACAATTTTTAATATTTTCAACTTAGTTTTGGTTTTTAACCAAACAAAAGTTTTTAATAATTTAACGCAACTTGTTCAAACACGCAACAAAAATTACAAAAAAAGAAAGAAAAAAAAAAAAAATAAAAATATATCAGTGTGAGTGAAATAGAAACGAATCAATAAATGTCAATTTCTATTTCTGTCCATATTCAAACAAAAAGTACCGTTAACTTTATATCACGTCATAAGAAAAAAAAACAAAAAAAGTTTGGTAAATTTTTCCGGTAGATATTTTTCATTTGGATTTTTGTTTTTGCTTTTTATTTTTTGAAATTGGAATTTGGAAAGGAAGAATGATTCCATTAAATTTAAAATTACACAGGTGAAACTTTTTTTTAATTTTTTTTTTTTTTTTTATTAATTTATCCTTGAATCACATTTGAATTTTTAAACATTAAATAAAAAAAAAAAAACTTTCAACTTTTAAAAAACCAAATTTTTGTTGAAATTTTAACTTTAAATTTTTTTTTTCCAAGGGATTTTTAATAATTCACGCTCTCTTTGTCTTTCTCTCAATTTAACAAGTGATAGTTAGATAGTGACAGGTAACATGGTTAAGGAAGAGTAGAAAAAAAGAGAACTTTGAAAATCGATTAAAAATGTTTAAATAAATGAAATGGATAGAATAAGTTTGTAAATTTATTTTTTATAAATTTAAAAAAAAAAAGGAAATTTTTTTTGGAACGTGAGGTTTAAGTCAATTGGAAAGTTAGAATGATTTGAAACAAGTGATGCAAAAAAATTAGGGCTTTGATGAAAGTACATTTCCAAAATAAAACAATGGTTCATGCAGTGTTTTGGGTATACCAAATATATAAAAGTAAATTTATAATAATTATAATTTATTTATTTCACTAATTAATTATCTATTATGAATAATAATAATAATAATAAAAACTATAACATTAAAAAATTATATAAGCCCAATAAAATCAAGAAAACCTGTTAATATGTGTCCAAATAAAATGTTAGAACTTCAATTTTTAACTTGGAAGTTATTGGGTTTTTTATAATATGAAGTTTTTAATCTTCAAATCCTAACAGACCTTAAATGGGAGAGTTCCGAATTTTTAAGGCAAACATTTACGGATTATCCCCTTCTTTCCTCGGCCGACTTTTTCAGGTTCAAAAAATTTAATTGTAAACTTCACCAATATTTAGAGCTTTGAATTTTTAAACAGTACCTTACTTCAATGTGATAAGGGAGTGAAGTAAGCCTTGTTTATTGTAAGCATAAAATATAATGTTGGAACTTTAAATTTTCTTATTGCCAAAAAAAAAAATTGGGTATTTAAGTTACAGGATGCTCAAAAAAGCCTTTGACCTCATTTTCGATCCCATACGCCTTTTAAATAGTATGGACGGAATTGAAAATATACACACGGACAGGCGGTCGGACAGAGTGAAATGTAGGCACATTTTTTCAAAACTTTTTATAAATGTGATAAAAACGGGCGAAATAAGAAAAGTCCTGGAGTCAAAAGTCCCCCATGTATTTATGACTCAAAAAATTAGTCAAAAGTCCCCGGGGAATTATTACTCCGACGAGTGAGTGGGTGAAATGTTCCTTACAAAATGAGATATTCCCATTTATATTTCGAAAAAATATAAATAAGTTTGATACGGAAAGTTACAAAAGTATCCGGGGTACTTATGAATAGAAAAAAGGTAAAAAAGGTTCATAGTAAGTAATAATTTCCTGGGGCTCTTTGGTTTATTTCTGAGTCATAAATTTCCCCAGGACGCGGGGAATTTTAATCAGTCAGAAAAAATTAAGAAAGATTAAAGTAAAGTAAGTAGTTCATGCACATCAAAGTAATCAAATCATTTTACTATATTTTATATCAAGTTCTAAAAATGTTTCTATATTTTGGATTTTGAAGAAGGTTTAAATGGTTTTCAAAGTAGGGATTCAGATTGATCATGAATCTTGAGATAATTGTCCAGTTCAGCTTTAGATTTTTGAGTTGGAAACCTCCGATTTTTCCAGATCTATAATAGCAATGATATGAAAGCACCATTGTTGAGCCTTTTATATTCCTTTCGCAATATTTTTTCAATTGCAACTTACAATTTAGAATTAAAATGATTATAAGTATATCACTGTTCTTAAATCAGACTTAGTTAAGATTTGTTGTATTATTTCAAATTAAATCTAAAATCTTGGACAAACAAGAGGCGATCGAGCAATTCACTTCTGGTATAATTCCCTTTTTAGCGTTTAAATTTAAAATTGAATTGATTACAGAACTTGAATTTTGGGTCACGTTTTGAGTTTGAATAAGAGTTAGTCATTGAAAGTCGTGCTACAAAAGATAAGGTTAAGTATGTTCATTAAATAAAACTAATAAGTAACTTAAGATAATTACAATGTAGCTTTTAATTTTAATACAGCTACTATCAAGTTACTAATACAAAATTTAATATAATTCTAATAAAATATACCTTAATGTAATTTTCAAGTAATTTCAATCAAAAATGCACTTAATTAAATTTTTTTATAATACAAAATGCAAATTTTTTTTTATACAACTTTTCCCTCTTAAGATAAACGAATTACAAAAGTTTATTTTAATATTTTGGAATTCATTAAAACTAACAAATTTTTATTATTTTCTTATTTTTTTTTTTTAAATTAAATTTAAAGCAATTTTTGAAACAGAATTTTATAAGTAAGAAGATGGAAAAAAAATTACTCATTAATTTTTATTATAGCTTTTGGACTTGGTTTCACTTATTTAAAATGTAAAACCAATTTAAAATGCAAATATTACATTTACATTATTTGCATATCGTTAGAATAAGTTTTTGCTTTAATAAAAAACAAAAACTTATTTTGTCAGAAGTTGCTTATAACAACCCAGAGTAAAAAGAAAAATTTAAAAGATTTACCGGAAAAGTATTTGTAATTTATTATAAAAACAAGGAAAAACTTACAATGAGATTTGCATTAAAATAAAAAAAACATGGCGGTAAGTACTTTCTTATATATATAAAATCAAAGGTTTTTAAGAATGCACAAAGTACTTATCTACTACTGTAAAACATTTCAGAATTGCAATAAGGGTGCAAATAAAAGTTTAAATAATTACAAAAGTATTTGAAATCGAAATTTGATTACTTTCTCTTTAATATTATGATTGGATTTTATCTCCTATCCCCCTTTTTCTTCTTTCGTCCTGAAAACAAATGCAGACAACTGTTCTGTGGAAGCTATTTTGTTTATCACACCATTTTGTTTTGCTACAATTTAAGACTGTTTTTGAGAGCAGACCTGTAAATTAACGATTTTAAGTACCTTTAAGTAACTAATGTGTTAAGTAACTAATTAACAAATTGCTAAGTAACTAATTTTAAGTAACTAATGTGTTAAGTAACTAATTAACAAATTGCTAAGTTACTAATTTTAAGTAACTAATGTGTTAAGTACCATTACTTAAGTCCTTCCTAATTTTCATTAGAAAATTTTCTGTAAAGATACTTTGAAAATCCAATTACTAGTAAAAATATTTAAATATTTACTAGATAACTCCTAGAAAGTAATTAAATATTGAATTGCAATTATTTTTGTAATTAGTTTTGAGAACTAATTACTTTAAAATAATTACATTATTTAATTATAATATTTAATTGTTTCATTTTTACAAAAATACTTGTAATTCGTATAATAATATATTTTTTTTGGTATTCAATTTTGTAAAGTACTTAATTACCAGAAAATATTTACAAAAGAAATTAAATTTAAAAACAATTACAAAAGTAATTGAAATCTAAATTTGATTGCTTTCCAGGAATTATCAATTTAAAACTGAATTCTTATTACTGATAATTAAATTCCTCAAATTACCATTACAAAACGTATTTTTAATAGTAATTTGCAAGTAATGAGTACCAAGTAATTGGTCTGGTACTTGTACTGATAGCTGAATTTTATAGGTCTTTTTGTGAATATTAATCTAAAATTTCTAGAGGTTTAGAATTGCCGTTACATTATAAAGATCTCCAGAACTTGTACTGGTACTGGAACTTGTACTGGTACTTGAACTTGTACTGGTACTTGAACTTGTACTGGTACTCGAATTTTACAGGCCTGTTTGTGAGTAATAATCGAAAACAACTAGAGGTTTATAATTGACCGTTAAATTATGAAGGTTTTTAGAGAAGTGTCTAGACCTAACCCAAAAAATTTTATATTAAACCAATTTTGGTATGAAAAGTTCATAAAAGAATTCCCACTTCCCCTTTTAATCCAATGTGATAATTTTTTTTTTAAACACTTTTAGATCTTGAGATTAAACTTTTTCGTGCTAACCACACTCACACACTGCATTAGTAAACGATTAAGTATAAAAAAAAAAACAAAAAACTAAAATTTATTATCAAAATGAGTTTTCATTATGAAAAACTGTTCTTTATCCCATCTTTTGGTCAACAGCAACAAAAAAATTAAATCTTTATTTGTAAGTTTTTTAAACTTGTATTTTTATTTTTGTGTCTCACCATCTATTCTGATATTCCCAGAAAGTTGTAGACTTTCTATTTTTATATTAAGTTCCCAAGTTTTGTAATGTATTTTTTTCTTTTATAAAAACATGTACACTTACATATAAAAAAAAAACCTATGTATTTTTACATCTTTTTCCACCATTTTAATTCTGTATCTTTTTCTATTTTCATTTATCTTACTGTTTATATTTTTTTTTTTAATATTAGTTTAAATTCTTTTTTTTTTGCTTTAAATCCTAGAGATTTGCTTTGTTTTCATTTTAATGTTAACTTCCCCTATGTGCACAAAAAATGGACAAAGTCTATCGAGAAAACTTTACAAAAAAACAAAAACCAAAATGAAAAACTTTTAAAAAACTTCAAAAAAAAAAAATATAGAAACAAGAGAGAGAAAATGAAAACCTTTTAAGATGAATAACAAAGTAAACTGCAATAGAAAAAAAATAGTAAAAAAAATAAAAAAGGAATTGATATAGTGGCATCCTATTGACTTTCTCGTATACTTGTATATACACAAGAAAATGAGGAGTAATTGATTCTAAATAAATTTGCAACTGAGACTTGTTCTATTAATCACTTACCAAAATGTTAAATCACTTATCAAATGTTAAACTACTTAATTATCTTATTGAAAAGTGAGGAATAATGAAGTAATTATTAAAAAAAATGATTACTTAATTATTTCATTAAAAAAAGATTAAGTATTCCCTTAACACAGATGCAATAGAACCTTAACAAATTCAAGAGTTTAAAGAGCTGTTCATGTTGACAAAAATATCGAATTACCAGATCTTTATCAAAGTTAAGTTAAGGATAAAATTTTTGGCATAAATAAGTAAGTACTTATAACTATATATATATTCCAATGTATTTAGTTACATGTACTGAATTTTAACAAATTAAAAACAACATGTATTCTTTTAAATAATGACAATTTAAATACAAATACTTAGTTATTATATATATAACTCTTGTGTAAAATAGTAGATGACGAACTGAATTTAACATTTGAATGTATTCATAACCTTAATACAATAAATACAGCCAAGTAATCAATGGCTTAATGAAAGTAATGATTAATTAAACGGAAGCTTAGTCTAAATGACTTGGATCTATACTCGATAGTGATACCCTATTATGGGAGTGAAAAAAGGGAAGAGTTCCATAATTTTTCTGGTTCGAATACATTTCTTGAAAATTCTATTAAAAATAGTAATAAATTTAACAAAATCAACTATGGGATATAATATGAAAATCAGTTTTGCTATAGTAACTAATCTTCCAATTTTTCAAATTAACATAAATATTATAATAATTAAAAGAATTCTTAATAGTTAAGCTAACATATTACAATAAACACCGATTGCTACTTATAATTATACTGGATTCTATTGGTTACATTGTGAATATACATACCATTATATTGGATCTCGAACAGTGAGGATCGTTTCTTAAATATATTATTAAGTTCCTATTAAGGGAACTGAAAATGTTTGAAATGAAAATGTCGTTTAAGATTTTTACTAAATCAATCAAACTACAACTTGTGTACGACCCACAACTTATTCTTATATTAATATACCGACCAATTGAGTAGTAGTTAAGATGTTGGCATTTCCGGTTTAAAACCCTAGTCAGATCATATCTGATAAAAAAAAAATAACATATAAGTAATTTGTATCATCATAACACCCCACATTTAAAATTGGAAACAGAGATTATAGCTACCTAGTTCATTCATCACCATGGATACCAAATAAATAAATAAAAATATTGAAAGTAAATCAACTTGATAATTCTTTTCACCGCATTACAGCGCTGAAGTTGTGAAAGATTAAGGAAGACAAAAGAATTTCTACGGTTGTTTTGAAAGTAAAAAGCTTCAATTGTAATTCCCAATAAGTAATTACTAATGATTCCTTCTACATTTAGTAGTCATTAAAATCTAAAAATATATATTAAACGGCTTAACTTATAAGCCGCTATGGTTATAAACTAACGAATATCTGATCCGTAATTCAACCGTATAACCAACTTTAAACTTCAACTTAACTCTGGCATCAAACAAAACTGTACACGGAAAGAAAAATTTATCAACAATTTAGACTTTCGCTTTTATAAATCTATACTTTCAATATTTTCTTTATTTAATACCTTTTGAACAAGATTTAATACTGAATTGTCTTAATTCATTAAATAAATTTCTAGAAATTGAACAAAAGAAAAAAGCATAAATTAAAAAATATTGCGTTATTTTAAAATATTTTCATTTGTTACAAATTATATTTAAAAACATCTTATTTTTGAATTCCAATTTATAGATTTTGGAAAACATGTGTTAACAAAACTATTAAAAAAAGTGTTGTTATTATTAAATATCTAAAATCATGATTTAGATTTTAAAATTATTAATTCGCTATAATAATCACAGAATTAAACAAAAACCTTATAATTTTATTTCAAAACTGTAATAAAATAAACTGTATTTTATACCATCTACTGCAGTGAGTACAGAATCTAATAAACATATGTACATATTATGTATCAGTATATATACGTACATACATACATATTTTAAAATATTTACAATTACAAACTGTGGACAATTATTATTAAAAACTGCTAAATTGAGAAAAGATAATCAAGATTTTACAAAATAATTATGTATCTGATGGCAGAAAGAAATACAATCATTATAATTTTTTTTTCCTAATTCTATACTTTCATTACTTCTCGATTTACAAAAATTTTTGGTCATAGCTTAATGTACAAAATGTAATAATTTTAAAACGAATTAGAAAAATATGAAAATAGCATATATTTCCATCCTTTTCTAACACCCTGAAAATTAAATTTATTTCAAAAAGTTTTTTATGCCTGCCACGCCACGGAAAAAGAGTAAAGCGCATAATTGTCGTTTTATCATTACCAGACTATCAAAATAAAATGTCAATACTGTAACTGTTGGGTTACTTAGAAAAGAAAAATGATTGATTGATATTTGTTAATTGTTATACATATTAATAAATAAAATTAATAATTTTTTCGTATAAATTATAGGTAAAAGTATAATTTTTAGGTAAAGGTATATTTTTTATTGTTCAACATTACTTTGATCTTACAAAAGAGAGATTTGCAAGAGTTTTGTGACAATACTGCATATTATATAAATAAATTTGCCATATAATGTATAAAGCAGTATTACCGCTTATGCTTACAAACTACAAATTTGGAAGAATCTCATTTTAAAAAATTTTAACTTTATGTTAATGCTAATAAGAAATTTTTGTTTCTTAATTTTCTTGAAGTTTTACATTTTTCAAAAAAAAATAACATCTATCGCTGAGTAATTTGGAATCTTAAAAAATATATTTTTTAGCTTTAATTTATATGTAGCAAGTAGTGTTTTTATAAAGTAACAAGTTTTAAAAAGTTATTTTAATCTAGTTTAATTAATAAAAATAAGTGTTGTGAAATAATAATAATATACAAATAATAAGCATCGTATTTTATTGTAAGTATTATAAACTTTTATACTACGTCATATTCTGTTATGTTTTGAAATGAATTTATTTTAAAATATTTAGTATCTAATAAGTAAACATAGTTAAAAATTCTATTCATGTTTTATATTTAAAAAATAATTTATAAATTATAAATGAGTACATACCTACATTTCATAAAATTAGAACTTGTATAACTTGTTTAATTTTTTCCTTTTATTTGTCTTTTATATAACATAATATTAAAATAAGAAAAAAATAAGATATTTTGAAATAAAATTGAATTTAAATTTTTACTAATGTTTTTCTCTATTTGAACCATATATTTCAAATACCTATAATTATTTTAGTCAACATTAAAATTTCAATAATTTAAATATTAAAATTTATTTAGATAAATAAGTTTTAGAAAAACCCTAGTAAATAAAAAAAAATTTTAAATCAACAAAACTAACAAAACAATTCATTTATCATATTAAATTATAATTCCGAAATTATTATTAAATAAAAATACGTTTCATTTCATTATACTTTGAAAACTTTTTAACTGGTGGCAACACTTATTATAAAATAGCAAAAGAATAAAGATGCGTTGAAATTTAAAATTGTTGATAGCAAAACACAAAAAACAAAAAAACAAATTCAAAAATTTCAGTTGATCGTAGTAAGCGTTGTTATACATATATATGTAAGCAACTCATTTTATGAATATACACATTGAATATAACATTACATTATATTTAAACTGAAGTTTTTAAATTATTTTATAAAATGGAAGAACATTCTAATCCCCACCAATACGACGCACAAAATTTTGCTGCATGTAATATTTATAACGGACAAGAAAGTAGTCCACATTATTATGATTTAGATTCATCAAATGAGTTGCTTAAACTACTTTCCAGTTGGGGAATGCCTCATTTATTAAATAAATTTATAGGTAAGACAAATATATAAACAAACAAATTTGTTTTTATTTTCAATTCCATTTTTTTCTTAGAACGTGATGTTGATATAGATTCTCTGAAAGTATTGACAGAATCTGAGCTTATCGAACTATTTCCAATATCATTAGGGATAAGGGCCAAGGTTCGCGCAAAAATAATAGATTGGAGATTAAAAAATGTGAGTAGAATAAATATAATTTTAAATTTGGAATAAATATGTAATATAACAAGTTAAATAAAACAGAGATAGCGAAATGTATGCAGTTTTCAATTTTCAAATGGATTTTAAGGTTGGAAATTGTTTATAAACTTTAAATTTATTTTAAACGTATTTTAGAATTTACCCGATGTGACAGAATTGAATAAAACAGATGGAAGAGTTTTAGATTGGTTGCAGCATAAATGTGAAAACAGTCCATCATCAACATCTACTAATCTAAACAACAATAATATTTTTGTGAGTTATTTCCCTTGTATTAAAAAAAACCAATTATCGAAGAAGAAATATACATGCATATACATATATACATCTATTAATATGTAAACATTTTAATTTTCAGACATTATCTGATTATTTGAAAAACAATACAAAATTTGGAGCTGCGTACGAAAAATTAAATATATTACCAGATTTTCTAAGAGAAGAACTAATTGAAGGAATCGTAAAAAATTATATAGATTTAAATATACATATGAAACACCAAAATTTTATAGAAATTAGAGACCAAGTATGCGAAACATTTGAAAATGAACCGAAGGTAATAATAAAAAAAAATTTCTAGTTTTTCATAATTAATAATTAATCTTTTCACTTTTAGGATGTGTATTACAACATAAATACTAAAACGGGCAGACTATTTTCTGTTTACAAAACAAAAATTGCAAAACTGCGAAAATTTGGTTTTCCGGTACCTGTAAAAAAAAGAAAATTAAATTTGACAATTAATGAAGGTAAAATTTATTAGTTAAATGTTATGTGCCATAAACTATATATTCTGCAATTTACTTTTCGCGAAATGAAATTGTAAAAAAAATGTGTATCTCTAAAATGTATTTGTTACTTCGTTTTCGGATTTTACAATATAAAATTTTTTAGTTTATGTTGTAAATATTGCGTGCTTATATACTATTTTTAATTTCCGAAAAAATATTGCCTAGGTGGGTTTTAATCTGATTGAACCTAGATGGTTCAGACTGCCTAGGACAGTTTTAATAATTAAAAATAAAAAACTATATTTTTCTATTTGCCGACGTTTCGTATATTTTTATATTTTTTTTTTATTTATCATACCTTTTCAAGGCTAAATTATTCGAAAAAGAAATTTGATAATGACAATACATATCAATAAATTATCCACAAAATTTTTTTATATATAAAACATACAATTTTTTTTTTAACTTAAGAATTAATTTTTAAATTTTCGATATGAAATTTGCGTCTATTAACATATTAAATGAATATCATAAAAAAAAAGAAAAATTAAATAACATTATCTTTCTCATTACTATCACAAATTTTTAAAAAAATTAAATTAAACATAAAAAATTAAATTAAATTAAACATTACAATCACACAGTATTTTCATTTAAATAACAGAGAAGAACAACTAATTTAGTAATATATTAACTAATTTACTAACAGTAATTATACTAATTGTACTAATTTAATACAGTACAAATATTTATATTATTAATTTATTACAGTGCAAATACTAATTACTAATTTAATACAGTACAAATATATTATGAAAACAACAACAAATTTAATTTCTCATAATTTTCTTTCACAAAAAGTGTATTGCAAAACAGAGCAGATTTACTACTTATTAATTTTTTTAAATAACTTTATGTTGTATTATTTTAGTTTTCCAAAATTTTGTATAACATACTGAATAATTTACAATTTTTAAGGTTCTCAGTTAGCAATAACAGATCCTTCGGAAGATCATAAATGGCTCAAAAATCATGTAACACCATTTGCAACTGTTGAAATAAAATGGACTGCAACAGCTCAAGTTCGTGCTGAACAAATTTCTAGATCAGATGATAAAACCATAACAGAAATTATTGAAGACTGGCCACCATTTAAGCTCCCAGAGGGTCCACGTTTGGTAAATAAATTCATAATGATTTTTGTCTTTTAAACTGTAGTAGTATTTACCACATGATTTATTTTAATATGTACATTAAAAAAGTATGATTAAATTTATTAAAAATTTTTGCTAAGCATTTTTAACACTTCATATTTTTAATTTGATTTTAGATTGATATAGATTTCGAGTTACAAAATCCTCATAAAGATCTAATATTGTTAGAAAAGTGGCCGGAGTTTTGTAAAAAAATTTATCCAATCGTAAAGAGTCGAATAAAGGATAAATACAGTATTCAACAATTTAAAAGTTTACAATTTTGTGCTGAAGGAGACCAATACAATATTACTTTAGCTCTGTTGTTGCATGCTATTCTTCCGCCAGGCGGTCATGCAAAGGAAAAAGATACAAAAAGGACATGGAAATTTAGCATTGCAGATAGCCAAAAAGCATTCATCTTAAGACTTGAAAATTCTGCATCATATAACGAAGCTATTCAAAAACGAAAATCAACATATGCTGTGCACAATATGCGAATGCAACCCTTTATAGTGATTATAGGTAATGAAAATTATTCAATAGTTTCTAGTATTCAAGTAGTTTATGATAATATAATTTATTCATTTGATTCATTTGTTAAGGCTCTTTCAACTACATTTAAGATCCATTATGTATTTAATTTAAGTTATCAAAAAGAATGTCAAGCATTTTGGCAATTTTTACAAATTTATATTTTTGAAATTTTAGACGATAAAACATTAACTAGTGTTAGTCAACTACTTTCTTTACTTAAAAATTAAAAAAAAAAACATTTTTAAATACTAAATTACTTATTAAAATTGAAAAATATAGCAGGTATATAAGTGTAATATATATATAGTAGTATATTATTTAATAATATAGTAGTTTTACTTAAAAATAAGTAAAAATGTATAATTGTTTTTTATGCAATTTAGGGTGCCAGACAGTTAATACACTTATTATTCATTTAAAATGCATTCACATGTTAAAAGTGAATGCTAATTATAAGTGTGTTCAACATAATTGCTTATCTGAATTTTTTAATATCAACTCTTTTAAAAGACATTTAGAAAATACGCATTGTAACAATAATGAAACTTATAATGTAGACATAGTTAATACTAGTTCAAACCCATCAAACGGACATTTTAAACCTAAAGCTAATATTTTCAAATCCCAAATAAATACTACCCCGACACAAAGTTTTAATTTTTCCGAATTAAGATCTCAAATAACGCATCATGCCTTAAATTTTGTTTTAAAATTAAATAGCCATAGTCATATGACCAATAAGCAAATTGAAGAGATAGTTGCCGGTGTTTCACATATTTTTAAAATAATTTTTCGGTCTTTAAAACAAATAGTTCCTCACATCAACAATGAAATAAATGATATATTTACATTTTGCTTAAATCCTTTTAAAGATTTCCAAACGGAACACAAGCTTCATAATTATTTAAATAAAATGAATTTAATTCACGAACCCCAACAATTTTCTATAAATAAAATTATTACATTAGATAGTACTAAAGGTGCATCATCTTTTGTTGAGAAAAATACTACGGGTAGCATGTTGCCTGTTAAATTTGTGTTTAAAAGCTTATTTGAAATTTCTGATAATCTGAAAAGATCTTTAGATTACATTTCAAAAAAGGAAGTAGACAAAAGTGGTAAAATAACAGATTTTGTTCAAGGAAAATTATGGAAACTTAAAAAAATGAAATATGAAAATGACATTTGTATTAATTATAATTTATATTATGATGATTTTGAGGCAGGGAACCCATTAGGGAGTCATTCAGGAAATCAATCTATGGCATGTTTTTACATTAATTTCCCATCTTTTTCTCGAGATTTTAATTCTCGACTTGATTTCATATTTCCAATAATGTTTATTAAAACTAAAGATATGAAAACATTTGGCAGTAACAAATGTGTTAGCAAACTTGTTGACGAGTTATTAGATATAGAAATAAATGGAGTTCCAATTAATATTAAAAATGATGGTACAACAAAAACTGTCAGGTTTATTTTAGGATTAGTCGTCGGAGATAATCTCGCAGTTAACACAATATTGGGTTTTACTCAATCATTTAATCACGATTTTTTCTGCCGAATATGTATGTGTCCTAAAATTAACTCTAAAAATGATGTAACTGAAAATCCGCAACTTTTTAGAAATCCTGATAGTTATAATGAAATGCTAAATAATAATTTTTCAGTAACAGGAATAAAATGTGAATCTGTTTTCAATATTATTCCCTCGTTTCATGTAACTCAAAATTTTTTTGGAGATATAATGCATGATGCTTTTGAAGGGGTTATTAAGTATGGACTAATTAATTCTATAACAAATCTTATTGCTGATAACTTCTTTACTTTAGATGAATTAAATGACAACATTGCCATTTTCAATTACGGTGAAATTCAGGTTCGTAATAAATGTCCAAAAATAAAACCTCAACACTTAAAAATAAAAAAATTGCATTTTAGCGCAATAGAAACAATTACTTTACTAAATTTTTTGTCTTTGATTGTTGGGCATAAAATTCCTAAAAATAATAAAGTATGGAAATATTTAGAATTACTAGAAAATATGATAAATAAATTGTTATTATTTTCGTTTTCTGAAAATGACATTTTGGAGGTGGAAAATTTAATATCTGCCCATCATTCTATGTATAAACTAATATTTAAAGACACTTTAAAACCCAAGCATCACATTATGACTCATTACGGTACTTTCATACGATATTCTGGTCCGGTTCGCTTTTTTTGGTGCATGCGTTTTGAGTCTAAAAATAAAGAAATGAAATCGTATACAAAAATGACTATGTCAAGACGTAATTTGCCCTTTTCTTTAGCAAAAAAATGCACAATGAAATTTGCGTATTTTTTAAATACTCAAAATAACGATGTTAATTTAAATGTAATTAAAAACGATAATTTAATTTTAAAAGAAAAAGTATATTTTGAACTTATTCAAACATTTTTTAAAGAACTTATAGATCTTGATAGATTGAAATTTGCAACAAAAATAGAATATTTTGGAACTGTGTATAAAATTAATTACTGCTTATATAAAAATGATATGTTTTTTAAAATAATTGATATATGTATTAATCAAACTAAAATTTATTTGATTGTTAAAGAAATTTTAATACAAGATATAGATAATCATTTTCGTTGCTTTGTAATATCTTGTATAAGAGAAAATTTTTTAATGTTTGAAATCGAATATTTCGAATTAAAACCATTCGAATCGCACAAATTATTTGATGGAAGGGAAGTTTTTAAATTATCGAATTTATAAAACTAATATCATAGACTAAATAATTATATAGACGATCAGTTTCATATAAAAATTTTAAGTTTTTTTTTGGAGCCAGACTAAACATTACAATTAGAATATTTAAAGACAAAAATGTGTAGGCTGGCTCCAAAGAAGACTTAAAATGTTTATATGAAACTGATAGGCTATATAATTATTTAGTCTATGCTAATATGTAATTAAATATGTTTATATAAGTATATTTATTACATTATATTATCTACCTGTGTAGAAGGTTATATTTATATATGTTACAATAAAATCAAGTACAATAGTTTTTTTTGTATCTAAGTTATTTTAGTCTTTTTGAAGCGGTTTGGTATGTAGGTACCAATGTATATATATACCTATACTTATTAGTTCATAAGAATTTATATTAATATACATATAAGAATTTGAATTAAAAAAATAAAAAAAAATAAAATTTTTATAAAATTATAAATTACATAATAATATTATGTACCTAGGTTATATAATGAAATCAATTAAAAAAAATGTTTTTCTTTAAATTTTATATATTATGTTATTTTATGTATATTATATCATATGCTTATTAGTTTATAAGAAATCATTAATGTAAGAATTTGGATTTGAATAAATAAAAATAAATAAAATTTTTATGAAAATTATCTATTTTTTTTTATTTAAATATTATGTATTATATAGGTACATTAGGATAGATATGTATATTTATACATAAATGCTATATGTGTATGAATTTAAACGTAAGTATACCTGCTGATTTTATTAAAATAACACAAATTTTTTCCTTAATTTATGTTTTTTATAGATTAAATTGCGATATTAAATGTGTAATTTTATTATTTTCCTTTTCTAAACTAGTAGAATTATTTTCTAAATTAGCCATTTTACCTTGTTAATTTTCTATTAAATTTTATTAAATCAAGAACTTTTGTTGCTGCTACTTGACACGATAGTTTCAAATTTTATACAAAATTATTCTAGATTATAAAAAAAGTTGTATTAATTTATAAATCCCTATTTTTTTAAATTGCGTCGAAGCATTATTAAATTATTATTGCATTTGTCAAATTACAAAAAGAATATTTAATATCTAAAACGATTTCTTTTTAGAAATTTTCCACATATTTATTGTTTTGCAAATATTTGGTACAAGTTTAAAATTTATAGAGTAATAAATCTAGAAAATCTTTGTATGAAATTATTACTTCCATTACTACAAACTTTGTTACAAATTGGTACAAAATAGTTGCAATTCATAAAATAACATAAATTGCCGATATTATTATTTTATTTTACTAATTCTAAAAAATGTTGGCCAAGCTATGAAATGGTACTTTTTTGGCGTGAATTATATCGTTTTTTTTTTGATTTTAGCTTATTTTTTTTTCCGTGTACCCCAACTTTCAAATATAATAACGTAAAATACCAGTTAAATTTTAAATAGTTATTATTCATGAAACTAGCTAGTAATAAAATGATAGTTAAAATTGAAGTCAAAACTAGAAAACCAAACTACTATAACTGTACATAAATCTCATTCTAAACCAAACCAGTTGAAATGCAATAAAACAACAACAAACCAGCAAACTCAACATTAAAATTTTTACATGACTGGGGCTGTTTATTGCCTTTTACAACACAACTACATACACACAAAACTAATGAAAGAGATGCAGTGAGTTGAAAAAAAAACAAAAAACCAAAATTAAAAAATCCAAAATAAAAAGTTCCTTCAATTTTTTTATTTTTATGAAAAAAAAAAAAATCAAAACTAAAAAACAAAACAAAGATAAAGGACAAAGGAAAAGGACAACAAATAAAATAGTACGAAAACACTCCTTCTTTTTATATAGTAAGTTTGTATGTATTGTACGTTATAACTAAAAAGTTCAGTAGTGGTTCACATCTGGCAAAGGAAGTTTTAATATAAAAAAAAAAAAATAAAAAATTTTATATTATATAACGGACCAAAAGGTAACGGAAACGGATACAGGTAGTAATAACATTGCGATAATACATTTATTTTTGTGTTTTTTATTTATCTGTCTCTATCTCTATCTCTTTCCCGCTTTTTCTTTTTCCATTTTTTTTTTAATTCTTTATACATTTTCATTTGCTTTTTGCTTATCTTTTGACTGTTATGTTTTAATTATTTATAATTTTTTCTTTTTCATGGTTTAGTTTTTTATCTGCTCCTTCTTTTAAATCCTTCTTCTGGTCCTGCCTCACTATAATATATAAAGGATTTACTTAATTTATTCAAAACATAGTGTACATTATGAAGAGGAATATAAGAAGCCTATATTTAAAATGGAATTAAAATTGTTTAAATTTTTTTTCTGTTATGGAAACCCCATTTTAAGAACCCCATTATAAGAACCCCATTTGAAAAACCCCATTTTAAAATCCTCATTATAAAAATTCCAGCTTTCCTTTCGAAATACAAAAAAAAAAATTAGATTAATTTTAAAGGCCGCGTACTAACGGTAACACAGATTTCAATTTTTTTTTTAATATCTTATCTACTTTTCTTTTTTAATAATTTAAAACTCAACTGATTGGATTAAGAATTCCCTTACAAAAATAGCTAACAAAATAATTGGGAAATCTTTTTTTTTTTGCTATTTTCATAATAAATTTTATTTTCATTTTTTTTTTCAGAATATTTTCGGCAAATTGAAATTATTTTGGGGTTTCTTGGGAAGAATTCTTGGGGAAAAGACCCAACACAATAATGAAAAACAATTCACAATGGTGGTACAGAAATATAATTTCAAAAATAAATAAATTGTTGTCTTATCACAGAGAAAAATAATGGAAAATCTTTTATATTTTTGTTTATCCTATTTCCCTTTCCCTTGCAATTGTAATTTTCCATTCTTCTTCAAAAACAGTTATTTTCTAACAGTTACTTTCTTTTTTTTTTGTTAACCGCTATTCCGATTTTTGTTATTCGTTGTATCTAAATATTTGCATTATGTCGCCCATATTTGACTCCAGAACGAATATATTATCTTGTCCACCATATTTGTTTTCAATAACTGTACATTTTGGGAAATTCATTAATATAGTAAGTATGTAAGATAACATGAGAGGTAGTTAATGGTATTAATTGAATTGATATTATTTTTAGCCTCTACAAATGCAATTGCGTTGTCTGCTAACTTGTTAGAGAATTGCCATAGAGACACAAGAAAGGATTCTCAATAATTTTCCAAACTCTTACTAGTCAGAAGACATATTACAGACTTTCCATACAGGTTATGAATGACTGATTTCTACACACAGTTAGATATATGATATTAAAATATACTGTAAGTCTTAAACAACTGATGGACTTTATTTCCCAATTAACTTCCAACTCTTTCAAAGAAATATTCAATTCCTGTTCTTCGAATTTAATTTGACGAAGAACATATTTTGGAAAATATTGTTTAGCAAAAAATTAAGTTATAAAAATTTGCAAAGTATCCGTAAAGTAGTTATCATATATTTACTAAAATATCATATCACTATAGTTACATAATTCTAAAATAACATACTTATAACTCTCACTTTGTACCTAACTTTAATACCCTACTTAATTATCTTTTCAAATATAGCTACTATAATCTTTGATAAACATAACCTTCAAAATAAAGCGAATTGTCCTCAAATTCAAGCCAAATAAATTATTGGAATTTATAACTATTTTATAAATAACTGTAAAACCCACCAATCCATTTTTTTCAAATACGTATATTGGAATTAGAATTAATAAACAAATATTTGAGGCTCTAATAATCTACATACATATTTATACTTTGTGACAATTGTACATTTGGTAAACTGCAAATTTGTACGGTAATGTATTTGCTAAAATTTTTGGAAACTTTGGCTTGTTTTTGAAGCAGGCGAAAACAGCTACATTTGAATTTTACTCAAGAAGCCCATTTTTCCAAG
The DNA here is from genome assembly GCA_963082915.1 of Dolichopus griseipennis. Classification (NCBI taxonomy): domain Eukaryota; kingdom Metazoa; phylum Arthropoda; class Insecta; order Diptera; family Dolichopodidae; genus Dolichopus; species Dolichopus griseipennis. The sequence continues at coordinate 19,219,401 of OY720441.1, read as the reverse complement.
ATCTTTATCTCTTTAAAAATACTTTCCTAAAATTAATTAAATCCTAACAAAACTTTTAAGTACTTCTTTCAATTATTCACGAACCACGAACGTACTGCAAAAAACTTAATACACCTGGTCACCCTATAAACCCTCATAAAGCATTTACACATATGGGCATTCATGTAAAATACAATACACAAAAACGTGAACTTTTTATCATTTAGGAAAGATTGGTATCCCCCATTTTCTCAAAATAAAAAAAACCAGATTACAACTTAGGAATAAAGATGAAAGCAAAAACAAAATGGAACAAAGCAAAAGAGACAGGACAAAAACAAATAAAAAAAAATAAAAACACAGAAGTAAAGAGAAGAAGGGATGAGAATGAAGAGGGATGAAATGAGAGAAAATTAAAAACATAATACTATAGTTACAATACAAGAACTCTTCTTTTGATATGTTTTTGAAGTGTGAATAAAAACTAGAACATGTTAAATCCTTCAACACAAAAAACAGAAAATTTAAGGGGACGTTCACTGTAATATGGCAACAAAGATAGCAACACACTCAAAAAAAAAAACATGGTCCAAATAATGCACAAAAAAAAAAACAAATTAAAAAAAAATTGTTCTAAATTTTATTTTTTTTTAATTTTTAGTTTTAAAACCATTTTAGAAATTAAAAGCAAAAAATGGAGACTTTTTTGGGAACAAGTGGTATGTAAGTTTCTAAGTTGATAACATACTTAATTATTTCAGTTACGAGCGCATACACAGAGAAGAAAAATACAAAACTAATTTAAAAAAAAAAATAGGAAGAGTGTAGTAGAGTAGATTGTGTCACTCTGGGATACCCGTATGACCGTAATGTAAACATTATATCATCCGGTTCATTACTTTTGAGAAAAAATTTCAAAAAATCCGTTTTATTATGTATAAAGTAATGCTCAAGCGAAATATGAAGTTGTGAGGCAACTACTCGAACCCTCTGCAGTAGACCAACCAAATTTTGCAGAAACTTTGATCATAAAACTAAACAATTGGCAAAATTTCAGACACCCAGCTTAATTATGTGTAGAGTAATGGTCATTTAAAAGAAGAAGTTTTACAGCAGGTACCCGAACCCATGACCCTAAAAAGCTGAATCACTAGCGATGACGGCTATTGCATACAAACGAATTTGTGAAAATTTCTAAATCATAGCTCTTATATTTTTTGAGTAATCGTGCGGAAAGACGGACGGACGGCCATACATAGCTAAATCGATTTATTTTTCGATTCTGATTCGACCCGTACTTTTGAGTCTATATCTACACCCCCTCCCTCTCTGCGTCACAAACGTAATGGCAAATTTTGTATACCCTTTTGACTTAAAGTCATACGGGTATAAAAGGAGCAGCAGATTTTAGTGAAATATGTTAGACCAAAATATATATATACTACAACTGGAGTTCATAATAGAAAACTACTAAATTTCAATGATAAGTTAAAGATGGTCTTTCTTATTTTTTTTGCTTTTTTCTTTTTTTTTTATAACTATAGACATTCAAAAAAAAAAATTCCAGAGACTTGATCTAATTAAAGAAATAAATTTGAAATGTTCATGACAAGAACATGGCACCTGGGTCACGATAAATAATATTGTTTTTATATTTTCTCTACAATATTTTGAAGGAAGGTCCCTATATAACTATGAATATATTAAAGAATATTTATGTAACCAAGTATATATGTATATATAGTACTACATATATATAGTTATTATATATATTTTGTACACAAAATATCCATTGTATGTTCATTTTTAATGATGATAACATGCAAATTTTTTTTTACAATTCTAATTGAAGTTTATGAATTTTGTAGTTTTGAGAGCGGCTGCTCTTTTTTTTGGAATTAGAAAATAAAATTTTTTTGAACATTATTAATGTTTATATTATGCTTTTCGAATAATAAATTTTAACTAAAAAATTTAATTTTTTGAAATTTATCTATATTGAAAATTGGTTGGTCTTTTACTAAAAGTACAGGGTGTACCCGAGTTAAGTAAAAATACTGCACTCAGTGATTGGGGGAATTAAAACAAACTTAAATATTGTATTGGATGGTGAGGTCTACTCAACACCGTTATCGAGATATGAAATTTTTAGGATTTTGTAGAGACTTTTCATAAAAGAGTCTATAACTTTTGAACGACTTGTAATGTGAAAAGTTGGTTGGAAGAAAACTATCCTAATAGAAGGATGGGAAGAAATGGACCAATAAAGTGGCCAGTTAGATCATCAGATCTAATTCCTTTATTTTCCATACATATTATTTGCGGTGAAATTAATTTACCTGTTATTCGTGAACAAAAGAGGTTTAGGAAAAATTTTAATAATTTAAGATCGATCGAGCTTTTTAACGTCTCACACCATGAGCCAATTTCTCGTATGTTAAAAGAGACTAACTTAAGATCTGAGTTCTATAAGACTAACGTTGAAAAATTAATATTGAGAGCTATATATGACTTGAACATGAGAAGCTCTGGAAGTTTGTATGACTGACGTAGCTAATTTAACTTGCATGTTTGTAATATGCAGTTCATAATTTTTATTTTTTATTACTATTTTTGTAAATTTTAGTACTTATAATTTGAAATTTTTTTAATTACAAATAAGTATATAGTTATTATCTAAGTGGATTGCTTTTCCATATAAAATTGAATATTTAGTTTAAGAGATGATTAACATCTATATGAAATTTGTATTATACTATATGTATACAGTGTGGTCGAACACAGAGATCACAAAGAACGAAGATGTTAGAGAAGTTCATAATGAACACAAAATTGTTAAAGAAAGGGGGGTCTATTTCTAACGCTTTTTCAATTGATAATGGCGTTCAAAGTAATTGTGTTAACTTTTTAAAAAAATAAAAATATCTTCGACCCTGTACAATATTGGATTCGTTAAAGTGCTGGTAGCAAACTGAAACTATTGGCTTATATAATCATATTATATTAATAATAATATTATCACTCGTAGTTGAAGAATACAAAGATAAATAACTGTAATTTTGCATAAAAAACTGTTATTAATGTAAAAATATTATTTCATTTTGAAGATACCCTATTTCTTAGCTTCAATTTAAGTTTCCACATATTGCTTATATCTAATAACCGTGTGATTATATGAAATTTTATTACATTAATAACAATTACCAGACAGTGAAAATATCGAAATGATGGATACTATAAAAACAATTTAACAATTGTATTAGATTTTTTCTAGTTTGCTCTAGAATATCATAATTAGGTAAAACACCGATTTATAAAAATATTCACCTTCTTCTTTAAGAACTTAAAATAAATTGCAACATTAACTATGAATTTTTTATTCAATCTTAAAATTAGTTTAAATTCCATTTAAAGAGTACCAATATCAAATATTTATAAGCTAATCAAATATGCTTAATATAAATATTCCAAAATTTTTTAATGTTGTTATTGAATTTAATTTATACTTTAGTCTATAGTATGTTTTTCTAACTCCTAGTCGTGGCGACCCGTTTAGTATTCAATTGTAAATACTTTTAATCAATTTCTAATTACAAGTAATATTATTTATTTGGTTAAGTTATATTATATCATATAATTTTATAATGTACTTTTACATAATAGATCACCAAGGTGATTTTGTAAAAGATATTTTTTTTTTAATAAAATATATGACCTGAGTGGGAACTGAACACACACCCCATCGGTTGATAATCATACCTCTATGTCCTATGCTTATAAAATTTGAAGAACCTCTTCGTTTCAAACGTCCCAGAAATTTTCTTCTAATTTAAATATATGCCCGGAGTGGAAACTGAGTCTGCACTCCATCGGCTTCACCAGCCCTATGCTCATAAGATTTGAAGAACAGTGGAAACTCAAATAGAATGGCTCAAATAATTTCTTGATTACCATAATCAATACTTTTAAGTCAATAAAATAAGATAAAATATTTGACGTAATAATAATATTGTTGACTCACTGACCCAAACTACATCCTGAGTTCAAGCAATTAAATAAAACCTACAATTAAAAATCGAAGAAATCAAATATAAACCTACCAAAAGGTAAAACAGACACATGCATTTTTTTCAAATTAAAACCAACTTCATATAAGTATCTGGATTCTATTTTAAATTTGTAATTTGTAAATTACACTACATACAAATTAAAATGTGACATTATATAATAATTAGTTATATATAATAAAAAATATATATATATAATCATACGACTACCTCAAAAAAAAACAAACCGATCTAAAACAAGTCAGAATAGCTATTAAACATTTCCTAATACCAGAAAGGGACAAAAAAAACAAACCCATTAGAAAATACACAAAAACCACAAACAAAAAAAAACAAAATAATAAAAAAAAACATTCAACCTTGATTGTAAATAAATGACTGTCGCAATTTTTATTTAATTATCACAACAACGCTCCATCTATATTTAGATTTTACAAAAAAAAAAATAAAATAAAAATATATTTCCAACTTTACGCGATTTCTATCTACAATTTTAGTGGTATACATATATATATATATATATATATACATAATAGATACATATTTAGTTATACACAAGTTGCAATCAGTTACATTCTCCCCAACCCCCCCCATATAAAAAAAAATACATATAGGTATTGCAATGTAAAGTTAGTATATATATATGTATATATATATATATATATTTAAAGATGCATTTATATACACATTAGTATTTACATAGAATTCCAAACTAGACCTTATATTTTATATGTAACTATATATATACTTATACTTGACTATATATATTTTATTATATATTCAAAAAATCATACACACATTAATACATACACAATAACATACAAGAATATAATATGCACTTAGTCCATGATAGCACTTGATATAAAATGTAAAAAAATTGCGACAATTTACTCATTCATATTTAAATTAAATTTCATTATAATATAAATTGACATTTGTATACTTGTATACATTCAAACATACTTATTTAAATGTTATATTTAAATTTTGCATACATATAAAAATGTGCCATACATATATAAAAAAAACTTATCATTGCAAAATTATCACTTATAACGATACCATGATAAAAAAAAAAAAGAACAAAATTTATAAAAGTGTGAAAATTTTAAATTGCACAAAACGAAAAAAAAGAAAAAATAATTTACATTTAATGTAACACTATTCAAAAGTGTCATAATTTTTTTTTTTTCATTTCCTTTTCTTTTTTTTCATTTTTTTACGGTACATTTATTACACAAAAAAGAAAATGCCGCCCCTTCAACCCTAAAAAAAAATGTTTAATAATAATAAAAATAAATATTAATGAAAGCTCAAATTAATTTTCACTGTTTTTTTTTAAATAAGTACCGTTTTTTTTTTTTAAATTCATTTCTTACATAATTTTTTTTTTACTTTATTACTTATTCATAATTTTTATTTGAAATAATTCCTCATTTTTACTACGTCCACCGAGATCCTCCTCAATTTTCTGAACTCCATTAATATAAAAAAATAAATTGCATATTTTTAGGGGTATGTAAAATATTATGCAAAAAAAAATTTAAAAGAAACTAAAAACTAATTGCAGCTCCTCATACAATATTTAAAAAGAAATAAAATGCATTTTTTTGCAAAATCTGTTATATATTATGTTAAATGTTATCTGTTATATGTTATCTGTTAAATATTTTATTCTGACTTGCACATTGAAAAATTGCATTTTTGTTAAAAAAATGTTGTGTCCATAGCAAAACATCAGAGGAAAAAAAGTAAGCAAAAGCTTTTATGCGAGATATATTTACATTTACACACACATACACACTAATATAGCTGTCTAAATGAATTCAGACTATTGTATAATATTGTAATAATGAATACTGATAAGAGTGTAGTTATATATTGTTAAGTTGTAAGTTTGAATAGAATGAGGGGCGCCGTATACAAAAATGGTTTTAAACTATTTTACATCTTTTGTATTTTAAACCGTTATTAATTAAAATTAATTTAAATTTGTATTTTGGTTTTGTTTTTGAATTGTTTTATTTTTTTAATAACTGTCAAACAATTAATTGTATTATTTTTCACTTTTAAACGAATAAATTAATTATACTAATTTTTTTTAACACTTGTAACTTAGTATCCAAGATTTGTAAAAGAACTTGTAGTTTTATAATTAAGACTCTCCATGTCTCTCTCTCTCTCTCTATCTCTGTTATTTAGTAAAGTTAATTTTAGGAAAATTAATTATAAAAACAATAAGAATAAATTAAATTGATAATTATATTAATATCTGGCCATACAACATTTTCAATCCATTCTAAATATGAATAAACTCTTGTATAAACACTTGGTAAACCACAAGCTACCACAAGCTGCATATGGTATTAAAATAAAGTTGAAAATATTAAAAATAAAATAAGAAATTTCAAAAATTTTAAATAAATTTTTCAACTCTTTCAAATGAAACTTTAAGTAATTCTGAATATTTGAATATAAACTGAAATTACAATATTTGTAAAAAAAAAAAAAATAACAACAACAACAACACTTTACCACTGGATTTTAAATTTTCTTTGCTTTTTTTTGTTTTATTTTGTAAATTGAAATTTATAGTATTAAGTTCCGGTGGTGCCGTTTATTCTATATAGTGTATTTTATTATTTTCTTATTTTCTTATTTTTTTTTATTTTGTATTCAACTCTATATTCAATTCAATTCCAGTTGTCACATTTTTATTTTTTTACTTTTTTTTGCTTATTTTTTTTTCTTACTCACTCTTACAAATGAAAAAACTAAAAAAACAAAATCCAAAAATAAAATAAAAAAACAAATTTAATATTAATTTTTTTTTTTATTTTTTTTTTTCTTGTTTTTCTTATTTTTCTGTTTTTTTTTTTTTTAACGTTTTATTGTATGAAAAATTTATTGAATTTTAAACAAAAAGAGACGCGTGTTATAAATATGCGTGCGTGCGGTGGTCGCATGCATTAATCGCACACGATGTCCACACTTCACCAGCATTACTCTTGGACTGTGATCTGAATTAATACAAAAAATTGGATTCTTAAGAAAATGTATAAAAAGCATACACTTATAAAATCATACAAAAAACAAAAAAAAAAAAACAAAATACCGTTTTTTTTTAATATGAAAATAAAAAGACAAAACAAATTAAAAAAAAAAATAATGTTTCCTTTTTTTTTTTTGATGCTGATTGCTACTGAGAGAGATAAATTCTCTAAGAAGAGCTTTTTTATTACCGTTAGAATTTTTTGTTTTGATTTTATAAGTATATGTGCTCTTTTGATTTCAACTCACTACTATAGTCAGTAGTCGTCACTGTACCCAAAATAATATAAAAGTTTGTCAGAATGTGTGTAGTTGTGCTCTCATAGTTTTTTTAATTTGTATTTTATTGCAATACAAATAAAAACAATTATAAATACTTAATATAATATTATTTTTGTAATTGTATAGGTGAGTTAAATTTTTTGAGAATATTTAAAAGAAAAGGCCTTCAAATGTGGTGAATAATTGAAATTAAAGTATTTATAATGGGAAAAAAAAAGGATATTTAATTGAGGTGAAATTATTAAATAGAGTTTATTTTGTTGTTTTCTATTTAACTAAATTTGTTTTTGTTTTTTTTTTTTTTATATTTTGTGTCCTGTACTTACAAACAAAAAACAGACAGGATGAGATTTTCTCTCAATTTACTTTTAACCGGAAAAAGACAAAATAAAAATAAAAAAAAAAACAAACAAAAAACACAGTTTTCCTTTATATTAATTTTTTTTTAGCCTTAGTTTGACAAGGAAATAGAATGTTGGTTTAAAAATATAGGATGAAAAAAAATTTCAATACATTTTGTATTACATTAAATACTGAAAACATAACCTTAAATATTTTATGGAAGTGATGATGGGAAGAAAATGAGTTCAATATTTTAAAATTGAGTTAAAAAAAATTTTATTTAGAAAATAAATAGATAACAGTAAAATTATAGAATATCCTTTAAAAAAAATGTAAGTAGAAATGGTGAATGTTTATCTTTAAAAACGAAGAGTTAATGGAGACAAAAAATACTCTCTCACTTCTCATTAATAAGTAACAAAATACATATATTTATATATGTATATTAATGTTTGTATATACACATTTTGACAGTTAAACATGGTGTTATAATTTTTTTTTTTTTCTTATTTTATTTTTAAGGATTTTTTAAAATATAAATACACGCACTATATACATAGATATGTAGATATGTGTATAATATAGTTATGTAAATATTACAAATGACATGACATATAATACATTTTTGATTTAATATTCTGTCAATTTTAATATTCTTCGAAAAGTATTAATTTTTTTAATGTTAACCAAATCAAAATCAATTTTTTTTTATAAAACTTTTCATATTTTAAATGAAATACTTATTGATTAAAGACTTTTTATCGAGTTTTTGTTTATTTCTTATCTATTAGAGTATAGTTGTTGGATTTAATGACATTTCGATTTGAATGTGTTCTGTCTACATAACACGTCTACATAAATAGTTATAACATATGATTATTTAGTAATAAGTATTATACTAAAATTCTTAAACTAGTTAATATGCATTTTTATTGAATTTTTTACAATTTAATATTTTGAAGGATCATTGAAAGGATGCATATCCTTGCAGAGTTGTTCGAAAGTAATGCATCTAATAAAATATTAAGTATAGTTAACTATAAAATCATTTTTAAAATATCCCGGAAATTTATAATCTTGTAAATTTTTAATTAAACTAGTTTCTGCAAAATTTAGATACTAACTAACTTGTAATAGTTTTTAGCTAAAATTTTGAAAAAATGTGCTTATTAGTTTCACTCTGTTCGTCCGTCTGTCTGTCCGTATGTTTACAAAAACTTATACCGTTAGAACTAGAGAAACCAAATTTTAACTATAGGTAGGTATTGCAAAAGAAAATATTTCATTGAAGAATTTTTTCTGCAGGAGTTGCCCACCGTTAAGGAGTTACAGTCCCCTAAAGTCGGAAAAAGCCCTACATTGTTATAACAAGATAAATATATTTTCAATCAGAAAACGGTAAAAGATAGCTGTTTTTATAAGCTTTGTAACTTTTTAAAAGGCAATTGTATAGAGTAGCCATACGGTACTAAAATTTACCGTTATTCAAAACTCAATATTTGCACAATTTTTGGCCCACATATCTTCTAAACGGCTCAAGGTCGAGACTTAAAATTTTAGAAGTATTTAGATTCTTAGAAAGTAGTTAGAGTTAGTTAACAAAATTTTTCTGTCACGCCCTCTGTTTTGGAGCTGCAAAGGGTCTAAAAGAAGGGAAACCTTCCTCATTGAAGGACTATTATGACTTTAAAATTAAAAATTTCCCATTTTAATAAATCAGTAACTTTTACAACAATAACGTTATCAGTGAAGCTCCAATATTATATTTCGATACACATTAACAGGGTTTTGTCTGCACTAGGATTATAATTTATGTATGGATTTCATATTACTCATAATTAATAATGAATTGACGAAATAACTAAATTATAAAAATAAATGATAAAATACTCAGTATAAAACACTATATAAGTAATTTTGAAAATGTGTTTTTTTTAAATCCCACAGTTTTTTTCATCACTTTTTAGTACATTTTCAAAAAATTTTGTAAAAATGTACCTATATAGTTTCACTCTGTCCGTCCGTCCGTCCGTCCCTTTTTACGTACGATTGACAAAAAAATATTAGCAACGGGTAGGTATTGCAATAAAAATAATTTAATGTTAAAACTTTTTTCTATTACCCCTACCGTTACGGAGCTACAGCCCCTCAAAGTCGGAAAAAGCCCTATATTTAAATAGTTATAACAAAAGTTCTATAAGGTATATTTTCAACCTGAAAACGGTAAAAGACAGCTGCTTTTATAAGCTTTACGAACTTTTAAAAGCCAAATGTATAGGGTTACCATTCGATATTAAAATTTACCGTTATCTAATAAGTACTAAGTTTTGCAAAATTTTTGGCTCTTTATAACTTCTGAACGGTTCAATCTAAGAACTTGAAATTTTAGGAGAAGCTAGATCCTTAGAAATAAGTAGGAGTCGGTTAAGAATTTTTTTTTGTTACGCCCCCTGTTTAGGAGCTGTAAGGGGTCCAAAACCTTAAATTTTGCTATAAATTTAGCTTTTAAACACCTATAGCTTGAACACCTGTCAATATTTTTTTTTATTTATATACAAAATTGAAAGCTCCAAAACGGAAGTTTCAACCAGTGCCAAAGGTTTTTCTTAATTTTAACTTTGTCCGTCCGTCTGTCTGTCCGTATGTTTACACAAAGTTTTACACCGTTTGAAATAGGGAGAAGAAATTTTTACTACGAGTAGGTATTGCAAAAAAAATAATTTCATGGAAGAACTTTTTTCTGTAGCCCCACCCGTTACCAAGCTACAGCCTCTCAAATTTGGAAGAAACCCTTTATTTAAAACGTTATAACAAAAGTTCTATGAAATATATTTTCAATCTGGAAACGTCGAAAGATAGCTGCTTTTATAAACTGTACAAACTGTTAAAAAACTTATTCATTGGGTTGCCATCGGTACTAAAATTTACCGTTATCCAATACTCAATTTTTGCAAAATTTTTGGCCCCACATAACTTCTGATCGGCTCAAGCTAGAAACTTGAAATTTTGGGAGATGTTACATCCTCAGAAATTAGTAGGAGTCGGTTAAGAAAAAGTTTTTTTGTTGCGCCCCCCTTTTAAGAGCTGTAAGGGGTCCAAAATTGAAATTTGGCTTTTTTTAAGCACCTGTAACTTGAATACTTGTCCAAATATTTTTCTATTAATATACAAAATTTAAAGGTCCAACATTATATTTTAACATATGTTAAGTGTTTTTCTTAAATTCAAAATCGGTTCTTTAAATTGAAGAAAGTGTCTCTCAGTTTTATCCATTTTTGCTTAGATAGTAAAATTCTAAGTAAAATTCCAAATTTTGGTTTAATTCCTAGAACCTAAAAAAATGGAGGGAGGGAGGGGTGGTGAGTGAGATTAGATCCTTGAGAAATTTCGTAACCTTCCCCATTGAAGAGCTATTAGGACTTGAAAATTAAAAATTTACTATTTTTACAAGTAAGCAGTGACTTATTCCCTCATAGTATATACTTCCAAAAGTAAACTGAGTTTTTAAAACAATATAATTTTGAAAATGTACTTTTTTAAAAACCCTTGGTTTTTTTCATCACTTGTTTATATAAAAGTTTTGGGATATTACTATTCACCTAAATAACTACTCAAAGCTTGTTCGTGAATTACATTTATTGACAAATTTTATAAGTAATAAGAAATTTTTAAACGACTATTATGTTTTCTTTGGTTCAAGAAATCGCTTCGAAATATACACAAGACCTGAACAAGAGGTACCAATTTCACATTGAATTTATCTTTTTTAAAATGAATTTCATCTTTTTTCAACACAAATAAAGTCCTTAATTTTCAAAATAAATCGGGTTTTTAATCAGCCCCTGTTTGGGATCCAGTATACTAGCAACATTGTGCATTTGAGAAAATATACTAACTTATAGTCGAACTTAAATACGAATCGTTGGCACACTAAGCACTGCGCCACCCAGCTGTTAAAGTTTAAATAACTTTAGATTAATACTTAATATCTTTATATATATCGATATTAAATGCAAGTTATATGATTTAGTTACCATATATACAATATGCATCACAGTTATTCAAGTTTTTAATAAGTACTTGTATTGTATTTTAAATTTGATTGAGTTGTCCCATATATTGATTAAATAACCACAAAGATTAAAGAAAATGTTAAAAAGCACGACTAGCAAAATATGAATGAGTAAAAAAATTATAGAGAGGGTTAATAATGGGAATTCGGCATCTGTTGTCAAAAACAGAAGAAAAAAAAAATTATAAAACGATCATTTTTGAAGACAGATTGTACAATACACTCACAATAAATTAAAGGAATAAAAAAAAGTTATTTTATACAGTAAATGGAATACATAGTGTTTTAATTTAATAGATGTTTAAGTAAAGAAATGAAAAATCTATAAGTAGAACTTAAAAAAACATAAGACATTTGGTAACAACCAAATACTAATAGTTAAAGTATTCTTAAAGCTTTTGAGGATTAAGTAACTGTCAAAATATGTCTTTCATCGTTCGCTTTAGAAGACTTAAATCATTAGTTACGTCAATTTGATCGATTTTGTTCAGAAAATTTTAACTTTTTTTGACTTCAAAGCACTGCAATTTTAGTTGCTGTGTATTATGTAAATTAAACTTTATTATCCTCCCACCCAAGTAACAAAATATATCTCATAAGACTCTAGAAGAATTCTTTAAGAGTTAATTCTGAGAGTATTGCTCTCATAGTTTACTCTTGAAGAATTCTTCTAGAGTCTTATGAGATCATTATAAGAGTTAAAGGGCGCAGTTATGAGAGTTAATTAACACTCATAACAAGAGTTTAGCTCTCATTGTAAGAGTTCTATAAGTATAAAACGCTCATAAGAACACTACTATGAGAGTATTAAAATACATTCATACAATACTCAAAAGAGTATAGTTTATTGGTAGAAAGAGAAACCAACATATTATAATATAAATGTATCCGTATTGCTTTTTAGAATTATTTTTGGTGGCGATTAAATAAAGTAACTTTTTAATTATATGTATGTGTATAATATCATAAAGAAGTATATTAGATTAAATATGAACATATAATTTATAGGAAACTAAAATAACTTTTTCATCAATAATATAAGCCAAAATACTACGGGCATTGAAATTTTATTAATAAAAGTAGGCATTTTACCTCGAAAAAAAACAACGCGCGCCAAAAATAATTCAAATTTAAAAAATTTTAATAATAATTTTTTAACCCTTTTAAGGCTTATTATTCTATTTCTACCTATGTTTATGTGAAAATTCGAAAAAATTTCTGTAAAACTGAATATAAAATACAATAAATTATTTCTAAAATTGAATTGAAGCTATCATTTTATGTTGTAAATTATTAAAATTTAATAATTTTTACAAGAAATATTTTTTCATATTTTTTAATTCAAAAAAATTACTTAGTAATCTAAGGGTTAAGATTGAGAACAATAAAGAAAGTCTGAATAATATGGCCGCTATTTGATAAGATTAGTAATTGATCTTCTTATAAGAGTAAAACTCTTCATATGAGAATAATTCACTGAAAAAAATTATTAACAAATCAAATAAAGTTAATAATATTATAAATATGTAACATTATTATTGTTATTATTATTAATAGCATTAGCTGGCAAGGTTATTAATATTTAATATAAATATTATTATAATTTTAAAAACTTATTAGTTCGCATAAAATATATTTAACCAGGTTCACAAAATTTATAATTTTGTATTTTGGATAATTATTATTACCATCTTCATCAAAAATATGAATAAGTTTTTAAGTTTTGAGTAAAATTCAGGAATCTAAAAATTATTTTTAATTCATGCTATGCTATAAAAATTAAAAGGTAATCCTATTTTTAAACGAAATTAAAAAAAAACAGTAAAATAACTTTAGAAGTATAATTTAGAAATAGTATAGGTAGTCTATTATGATTTTTGTATAAATTCTAATAAATTTAAAAACACGCAGAGTTTTTGCATCTTCTAACCGGCTATATGTATTCAAAAGTCTGGATGTCACTTTAGAATTTAGATAACACCATATCTATATAATATAATTAATTATCTGTTAAAAAGTTAATTGAAATAAAAATATCATTAAAAATATTTTTTACTGACATTACCTAACAGTGTCTTATAGCCTACATATTATACTTATTTATATATTTGCAAGAAATTAAATAAACTAATATGAAATTTCTTCTCTAAATTTCAACTCCTTAAATAATTTTTATTAAAAATACTTATTTTATAAATGTATGAAGTATCATCAATGAAATATATTTAAAAAAATAATATTGTTGAATTTTTATTTGTTCTAATTTCCAAGTATTTCGACAAAACGTATTGTTTGATAATTTTTTTCAGTGTCAAAATATTTTTTTTTTCTCAGAAAATTCAAATTTTTTTTTTTTATCTAAACAAACAAGTTTCAGGTATGCCAAAATTTATACTACGTTTGTATCACATGAAACTTATTAAATTAGTATAACATATAGCTGTTCAATATTTATTTATTTCCCCTATGCTATTATAAACATTACAAAAAAAATATAAGAAAGTAAAATAGTTAAAAAAAAATTTAGCTTATTATCCCATAATTTTTGAATAACTTATTATTTTTTTACTTAAATTTTTTATTTATTTATTTACTTAAAAATCTTTGTGTTCTTTTTTGCTTATCTTAAATAAACTATGCATTATTTAAATCATATGAAATCGTAATTTTTGCTTATCTTAAATAAACTACGCATCATTTAAATCATATGAAATCGTAACTCGAAATCGTTATCTACTTACAAAAAAAAAAAAACAAAATTCATATAATTTCATGTTTTGCAGTAAAGTTGATGTTTAGAGTTGGCGAAGACAACTCTTTCTTTGTGTTTTACATACAAACAAAAAAAATCAAATCAGTCTTTTTACTCAAATGAGAATATTGATCTTGTTACAAGTATTAATCAGCCTTTTTTCTCTTTGTGAGAATATTGATCTTGTTACAAGAGTATTGATCTTCTTATGAGATTAATTTGAAATTTAATTCATATTTCATGAACTAAATTAATGTTTTTACTCTTATTATGAGAACATTGATCTTGTTACAAGTATAAATCAGTCTTTTTACTTTTAAGAGAATATTGCTCTTCCTACAAGTATAAATCAGTCTTTTTACTCTTGTTATGAGAATATTGATCTTGTTACAAGAGTATTGATCTCTGATTTTTTTTTATTTAGTTACTTATATAACATTTAAGCTCTCTGTTATTAACAGTCGTGTATTAAAGAATTTTATTAAAAGAAATAGTTTTTTGTGTATTAAATTGAAAAATTACGTGTATTAAATTGAAAAATTAATTTAATTTAAGGTAAGTAATGAGCTTAATGTTATTATAATGTGTTATTTAAGTTAGACTCTCACAAAGGAATTCTTATAAGAGCACAATTCTACAAGAGTTAAAATCTCATAAAAAAGACTTTATGAGAATAGAAATTTTCTTACTTTTAATGGAGATATATGAAAATAGTTTTACTATGAGAGTAAAAGAATTTTTAACACTAGAAGTGTTGATATCTCATAACAAGAACACTTTAAGAGTTAATTTAACTCTTGTAATAAGAATATGTTATGAGAGCTTCCAAGTGTGTTATGAGAGCCTTATGAGAGCTTTTCCAAATTTTCTAGAGTATTACTCTTGGCAAATGTTACTTGGGCAAGAAGTACTCATTTCATATCAAAAGCAATTCAACTCAATTTATCAGAATTATCAGTTCAAAAATTCGTTTTTACGGAATCGTTTAAAAGTGCTTATTGTGCCACTTATTATTAGTCTGTATAGATTATCATATTGTGCATCTTTGCTCAAAGTTGAAAAGACATCTGTACCATTACTTGTTAATTTTTTTATTAAGTACTTTTTTTAGGGTATACTTTTCATTTACTTATCATATTGTAACTACTGATTAGAAGAACTTGGTATAAAGATAATGAAACTTCAACTATACTTAGATATAATAAGATATTATCACTCCAAATGTTGGGTATTTTTACTAATTCGATATTAAGAAATTCCAGTAATTGTACAGCTGTAAATAATATCTTTAATGAACTCTTTAATTACTTTTTTAATAAAGTCTAATAAGTATAAAACTTGTTATTATTTTGCGATAATAAATTAATTTTACAAACCTAATATTAATAATCTATTATCTTTATAACTTTGGTTTTCTAACCTTGATTTTAATTTTTTTTTTTTTATAAAAATTATTGATTACTAAACAATAGTTTAATCACCTTATGTTATATATATGTTTTAATTTATATTATTGTATTTGAATAATTATCAAATAAGTACTTACGTACTCATTAAATGAATTGTTATATTTTATCATCACTTGAATTAAAATTTTAAATTTATATTGAAAAAATTTTCTGATTTATATTTTGGCTTGGCTTATAATTTATATTTTGGCTTATCGTTTTTAGCCTTTATAGAATTTTACGAATCTTAAAATGGAAATTTTTGAAAGTTAAATGTTGTTAATTAAATATTTACAAATAATCTGATCTATAAGTATAGATTTTGATGCCGTTGTTCAAGTGAATGTTTTTGGGTTTGAAATTTGTTAAGATTAAAACCAGTAGCAATTGTTAGCTTTTAACAATAGAGCAATAACCAATTAATAAACAGATTACTTACAAGTACTAAGAAATCCAAAACTTCATAAACCCATTTTTTGAAATACTAAATGATTTTCAATTAAAAACGAAGTGTTAGACAGTTTTACATACTTATATAAAGTAGTAGCTATAATTATAGAAAAAATATGGGTTGCGACATCTATGAATTGGAAAATAGTACAAATATTTTGGACTCAAATTTAATTGACGTCAATGTATACTCATTTAAGTTCAAATAATTTTTTTAGTATTATTAAAATTTTCATATAAACAAATGACGGAAACTATGTTCTGTTCAAATTCATTCATTTGTGAAACATGCCTATTATTATATTTTAAAGTTATTCTGAAATAAACTAGATTTTCAATTAAAATTTTTTATATTAATAAGTATCATAATATATTAGTATGATTATTAACTTAGTACTACTACTTAGTAATTATGTATTAAGTATATGTACAAAAAATTAATAGGTATTCAAAACTCAAAAATTGATGCATCTAAAAAATTAACATTATCGAAATAAAGTTTAATTCTAATCCAGATATATATAATTCATTCTGATAATTATTATTTTATAAATTAATGATGGAATTTATCTTATTTGTTAAAGTAAAGTTAAAAAAATGTTGGTTGAAATAATGTCAAACGAAAAAAAGTCGAGGCGAATCGCACTGGAAAATCTTGATATAGTTCCAAACAGAGCAATTCATCTTATAAATTATCCCAAAGTCAATTCAACGCTCACTTCACTCAGTCATTGTCGTACAGTACCTTGTTTTATGGATATATATTAAGAACGAGCACCTTTTCTAAAAAAATTAAATAACTAACGCCTCCACTTCCAATGGAAAAGAAAGAGGGCAATAGATGCTCAGCCTACTCAGTTGAACTATCCGGTTGGCGTAACACAACTTATTGGAAATTTATTTTGCATCACGCATCCAGAACCGAATCCCATCAAATTTGTTCCCTAAAGTTGGTATTGCATATTTGCACGAATTAGGAAAATTTAAGAAAAACATGAACATCTTTCTTCTAATTTTACCCCATCAAATTTTCCTCATCCCCCATAATCCCAGGAACTTATATTTCCCAAGCGCAATTTCCAAAATACCTTTCACATTCCTATCCTTGAAACTCAGCTTTACATTTGTATCGCAGGTGCCATTCTAAAGTTTGATTCAAAAAAGGTTAAATTCTATCGTTTTTTCATGTCCCTCGATAAAAAAAATTAGACTCTTTCATAAGTATAATTTCTATTAGTTTTTGATAAGATATTCGATTAGTCTTTATTTCCTTAGAGTTTACATCACCTCACCCAAACCATAAAATAACAAATTTACTGTAAATATTTATTGATATATGAACCGGAATTCCATAAAACTATTAAGTAACGTAAATATTAATTTTTTCAAAAAATCCAACAATTTTATTAAAATTTGTTAAAAATTAGAATAACGCACCGCAACATTTCATAAAACGTTTTTTTTTTTAAACCATACGAACACACTTAATAAAAATGTTTTAAGAATCAAACACTGCTGCACCAAAACAAACATCAGTTCAGACACTAAATTTATTTAAAAATTACCTAATCTTATCTACAGTGTTTTTTTTTTTTTGACCAAACCAACCAAACTGTGAGATAAAAGCCAAATAACAATAATAATAAATAAGTAAAGAAAATAGTAATGAAATAACTCCAACTTCTTTCATTCTTTAACTAGAAGTAAAACACCTACACTTTTTAATTTTTGAATTTATAATCTCTTCACAACTCTTAACACAACTTTAAAAACCAAAACAACAACAAACAAAATTTAAACCTACGTTATTTTTAATCTTTTACTAGGTTTCTAAAGTTCATATTAAAATTCATAAGTTTAAATAAAAGACCAGCCAATGGTTTAAAAGAATATTTATATATATGTTTTAATATACTCTGTACGAGCCTAGTGCTCTTTTAGAGAAATGAATTAATAAAATAAATAAATAAATTTAAAAAAAAAATCAAAATTCAAATATTGACCCAGAATATTAAAGTTTTAATGAATATTACTAAATAGTTCAACAATAGTTATGACTTCAAAAATAGTAAAGTCTGAAAATAATTTATTATAAAAATCAGTTAAAAGAAAATAACAATTATTTAGTTATAACTATTCTTATTATAAAACCCATTTACAACACCCAAACAAATTGAGAAGTACTCAATGTACTCGAATACTTAAAGTAATAAATTTGTTTTAATTAATTTAATTATTATTACTAAGTTACAGATATTTTTAAAATTTAGACACATTTTCAATGGAACAAAAAATTTTAACAAAAGAAATCTGTGGTTGAAAAAATATTCAGAAAATATAATAATAATTACTAAGTAACGAAATATAAGTAACTAATTAAAATTTCAATGCTCATAAATTAAAACAAATTGTTGTAAGAATTGTATGTAATTTAATTCAGAACTAATTTATCGATAATAAATTTAAAACTTTTGAAAGAGACTTATTACTCTTTTAATAGAATTTATATACTTTCTATTACTTATTTAAAATTTAATTACAATAATATTGTAATCAAATTATTGTAACGAATTATTATAGTTACTTATTTGACATATGTAAAGAGTAAAACTAATTAAAAATTAACTGTTATGAACACATTATTAATTATTAGACAATAAAATTATATGTCAGTTACAAGTATGGTATATAAATACCTTTTCTAATATAATAATTACTTCTGTTCAAAATAATTACTTATGTACAATTATTAAAAAAATGTGGTTATGTTTAATATTTCCTGTTAATTTAACTTATAATTTTGACTTATAATATATTCCTTTAAATAGATTAGGAAATTTATTTTACAATTCACATGTGTATATCTTAAAAGTTAAAAGATGTTTTATTTTATTTTTGAAATTAAGTACTTAAGTACTTATGAGGGTAAATTGAATGGTAATAATTAGCAGCAATTAAAAAGTACTAGAGTAAGTACTCGTTATGGGACATAAAGGCGTAGTGGGTAATCATGTGGCTTATTAACGAAGGTTGTGTGAATTTCAATCATACACAGGTCACAAAAACTTTACTTTGTACGAAAATTTATAAAAGGTACTGGTATTAAGTACAATTACTTAATCTTATCATTTATCTTATTTTTTTCAGATATTCAAATAAAGTAATTACATTCTATTACTCCATCTATTAAATTACCTAACTAATTCATTAAAAATAATGTACATATAAAACTTTTGCAGCTGAAAAGTAAGGAATTTTTATATTAAACAAAAGTAATTAATTCATTGTAATTAAAGATCCATAACATCTTTTAACTATAAGTAACCCTCATTTTTAAATCTTTTTTGGAGTAAAACGTTAACTCGAATTAAATTACTGTAAAAAAAAGAGTGATTAGAAACTAGAATTTTGTTTGTAATATTTTAATTAAAGTTCAAAGTAATTTTTCTGCATACATCCCTCTATAAAAATTTTTGAAGCAAGTACTCATTTTTTAAAGTCAAGATTTAATCTATTTAGGAACAAAATTACAATAATACTCAAAATTAAATATAGAAATAAAACTTGCACTGTTTAATAATTTTTAAAACATTATTATTCCACATTATTTAATTTGAAAAAATACAAAATCAATATCTGAATCTAAATCCATAGACCAAATAAAGCATAACTATTTAATAGCAAATCAAACAAGTAATCAGAACAAAAGTTAAGTACTTAATCTTAATTATGTAGGTACCTCGTAAAATATAGGAAGTATAACCGATCGGAAACGTGAAGTTAAAGATAAAAATAACAGAATAACAGAAAAAAAAATTTAATTATAATATGATATCTAAAATTAATATCGAAATCGCGTAACACTGAAGATAAATTAATATGAAAATTCCACTAAACTATTAAATAAACTTCAAAAAGATATTTTGTTTATATTATAAAACTCAAAAATAAACTCATATACTCGCATACTCACATGTTCAAAAATGTAATAAATATAAATGAAATTAAAAAAAAATTTTTTATGTTTTACAAGTGTTAATTTCTGAACACCTGGTAATTTTATGTATTATACTTGTATACGGAAATTGATTAAAACGTATAAATAAAAGCTATAATTTAAACGTTTTGTTTATAACTTTTTGACATAACATTTGAGTTTTAATACACCATGTGCAGTTATTTGAATGCATTCCATTGTTTATTATACATACGTAACGTATACAAACTCGTCATACTCGTCATACAAAGTACCTATACGAGATTATAGAATAAATATATATTATGTATTGTATACGTACTTATTATAATTGAAAACCTTATCAATTTATATTAGTCATATATTAGGTTTAAATCAATCTTTTTTACTGTGACACTCTAAACTGATAAGAAAAGTAAATATCAAAAAAACATAAGGAAATAGCGTGATAATTACTAGAATAGTAAATTGGAAAAAATCATTTTACATGTATGATGGAATAAGGTAAGTTAATAAATCATAAGTTTCATAATTCTGTAATTTACTGTTTTTTTTTTTTTAAACGGTAGTGTTTGGAATTACAAAAAATATCAGCTTTATGGTTTAATAACTTTTAAAATGAGTATGAACCATTTTTGTAATATACTGTTTAATGAGTAAATTATCAATAACTATGGAACAAGTGATGAAAAAAACAAGGGTTTTTAAAAAGAACACATTTTCAAAAATATATAGTGTTTCATATTGAGTTAAATTTTGAGAATACATATACTGGTCTGTAATTTAGTCAAATTTTTAATTCCTAATAGCACTTCAATGGGGAAGGTTCCGAAATTGTTATTAAACAAACTTATGGTAATCCTCGAGGATCTAACGCTATTTCCTCCGATCAAAAATTTTTAAATTTTAGAAATTGAATTGAGACTTCCTCTAAGATTAGTAGTTTTTCTTAGAATTTTATTATTTAAGTAAAAATGGTGAAGGAATTCCAAAAAGTTGCAAAAGTTTAGTTTTGCATAACGGTGAATTCCAGTAACGTATGGCAACTTTATGAATTAGCGTTTAAGAAATTTACTTTTTAAAAGCTTATAAAACAGCTGTTCAAATTAAAAATAAACTTAATAGAATTCTTGCAATACCTACCCATAGTTAAAATTTCTTCTCTCTATTTCAAACGGCATAAAATTTTTGGTAAACATACGGATGGACAGACAGACAGTCAAAATCTTTTGAAAATATGCTAAAATGGTCACTCTAAGTGTTAATAAAATTTTGAACTTTTTTTTTTAAAAAGTAAAATCTCTATATAACGAACATGTTATTTAACGAACACTTTGTTTAACACTAGCATTTTTGCATTTTTTTAAACAATAAGATCTCTATATTACCGATCTTTACGAATTCTAAGAAATTTTATCTCTATTTAACGAACATAGGGAAATAATATGCACTCATATTAAAACAAATTCTGCCATCCATTGTAAGGAATATGTAACTACTACTACTGAATTAAATATTTTTATAAACACTCTATTTTTTACGAACTCTAATCTCTATATTACGAACATTCTGTTTTTACGAACTCTATTTTATACGAAAATGCATTCTGAGACTTAGGATGTTCATTATATAGATATTTTACTGTATAATTTATTATTAAACACTACTTACTTCTGTTGTGAATGATTTGAGCTTAATGAAATTTTTATTAACTAAGTTAAGTTTTAGTAGTTCACAGATCTATTCAACTTTTCAAAAGTTAGGTTGAGAGATTTAATTTACGAGAAATTTAAAACCATTGTTTCAGTGAGCTTTGAGTATTCATAGTTTTTCTTTTCAATGAAATATACATATAACTACTTACAATAAATTAAATTAATCCTTTAATATAAATTAACAAGTTAAGATTTTGACAATGCGAACAATTTTATTATAGAACTAGCTAATACCCGTTGCGCGTTGCTGCGCCTCTCAATGGAGGTTTAATTGAAGTTGATGTTACTGCAAAAAGTTAACACAAAAATTACACTCGGTTTACACATGTAAATTTTAAAATGAATGAAAGCAATCTTTTTAAAACCATTTTTCTAGGATTGTTCTAGTAATTTTTGAAACTTTCTGTAATTCAAAGCAGTACAAACTACTTTCCAAATTTTGACGTAATTTACTTCCAAAAAATTTTTTTTTGAAAAACCGTAGGACCGACTGTTAGCTGACTCAACTCTATTTTCAAGTTGTTTCATACATATAAAATTTGAGGTAAACCGGTCAAATCGTTCCTAATTTAGAGTTAAGTAACGCAAAAATCTATTAAAAACCACTGTGCCCCACTGGGTTAACGGAACTACACTTTCTCTTTGGGCAAAGCATTATTACGCAAAAATGGACGTAATTTGCTTCCAAATCACTCAACAAAATTTTTTGAGGCTTTCTTTTTAGTCAAAGCAGTACTTCGCAAATTTTGACAATATTATCTTCCAAAATTATTTTGACCAACCGTCGGGCCGACATGGGTTAACAAATTCCACATCTGTTAATAGTGTCAACTCAATTCTCACAGGGGAGCACGTATGCAAAATTTGAAGAAAATCGGTCAAACCGTTTTTAATTTAGAGTTAGGTATTGAAAAAACCTATAAAAAGCTGTTGGGCCCTAATGGGTTAATGCAAGTCAATAAAATTTTTTTGTGGGTTTTCTTTTTAGCCAAAGCAGAATTATCATAAAATCGGACAAAATTTGAAGCCAAATTTTTTTTTGACCACCCGTCGGCACGACATGGGTTAATAAATTCCAAAACTGTTAATAGTGTCTACTCAATTCTCAAGGAGCATCACGAATACAAAATTTGAAATCAATTACTCAAACCGTTTCGAATTTAGAGTAAAGTATTGAAAAAACCTATAAAAAGCTGTTGGGCCGCAATGGGTTAATGGAACTCAACAAAATTTTTTTTGGGGCTTTCTTTAAAGCCAAAGCAGAATTTCGTAAAATCGGACAAAATTTGGACCCAAAATTTTTTTTGACCACTCGTCGGCCCGACATGGGTTAACAAATTCCAAAACTGTTAATAATGTCTACTCAATTCTCAAAGAGCATCACGTATACAAAATTTGAAGTCAATCGGTCAAACCGTTTCGAATTTAGAGTAAAGTATTGAAAAAACCTATAAAAAGCTGTTGGGCCGCAATGGGTTAATGGAACTCAACAAACATTTTTTTGGGGCTTTCTTTAAAGGCAAAGCACAATTTCGTAAAATCGGACAAAATTTGGACCCAAAATTTTTTTTGACCACTCGTCGGCCCGACATGGTTTAACAAATTCCAAAACTGTTAATAGCGTCTACTCAATTCTCAAAGAGCATCACGTATACAAAATTTGAAGTCAATCGGTCAAACCGTTTTCATTTTAGAACAAAGAAGTTTAAATACTTGCACCACAGCCCCAACTTGGCGGTCCGTTAGAGCAAAATTTTTGGGCCACGATTTCCTTCCGTACCCAAAAACCCCTATATACAAATTTTCATGAAAATCGGCTGGGCAGTTTAGGAGTCTATTCGCTACAAACAAACATACAAACAAACAAACAAATAAACAAACTTTCATTTTTATATATATAGATTTATAAGGCAATTAAAGGTTCAAAGCTTCTACTTATCGACCACATAAAACTGGCACCCAAAAGCAGAAATACCATTTCTTATAGAACTTATATTTATAATTTCTATTTACTATTACGGTACTTATTATGAACTAGGTTTTATTTAATCATATTGATCCGACTTCTGAATCCCAAAATTTTCTCTCTTTCAATTTCTCTGTAAGTGCGATAACCCTAATCTAATTACAAATGTACTTATTAATATTTAATGTTGAGAAATTAAGTGCAATTTTACAGGTTTAAAGCCCTAACATTTGAATAAACACTAAAAATTAACCAAAGTTTTTTGAAATAAAAAAGTACGATTTTACAGTTTTAGGCGAGTATATGAAATACAAGTTGGGTAAAAAATTAATTTGAAAATTCAAATTTTTAGAATTTTTAGAATATATTTCATTACAATATCTAAAAATTTTAATTTTGTAAAGGTCACTAACATTTGACTAACCACAAAATGAAAATTGATAAATACCAGTGAAGAAACAATTTTCTATTTAATTTAACTCAATTTAAATTACGAAAAAATTTAAATAATTAATTGAACTAATATTTACTATTTACTTAGTTTTTCATTTTCAAACACTTGTGCAAATAATTAAAGATGCATTCAATGCAATGAATGAATTTTTTTTTTTCAAAATTATTTTAAAATGTCGTTAGGTGGTAGGTACTAATTAAATTTCAAAAAAACTTCATTAATCATGGAATGAAATCAAAAAAAACCAATAAGATACAAAGATGATATCAATTAAAAGTGTCAAACATGAATACTTAATTAAAAAGAATTTATGACATTAATAAATTTGAAAAGTTTTTACTCTATTAAGATAACTTAAAGTTTTTATTCCCTTATGATTATATGTCAAAATGGTATAATAAATTTGTCATTCCGTTTGTGACGCAGAGAAAGAGCGGCGATATAAATAGACTTCGGATCAGAATCGAAAAGTAAATCGATGAAGCAATGTCCGTCCGTCCGCACGCGATAACTCTTAAAGTACTTAAAGGTTTTACGGTTCTGAAATTTACACAAATTCGCTTTTGTGCAATAGCCGCCAGCGCTATGGAAATCCAGCTAGGTTGCTCCACGGGTTCGAGTAACTGCCATCCAACTTCTATTATATATATAACTCAACACCTGGATAAAGTTGGGTATTTGAAATTTTGTCAAAAGTAGTTTAGTTTTATGAGTAGTTGCATATACAACTTCTTTCTTTATATGAGCATTACTCTACGTCAACAGTATAGTTAACTTAAATGGCCAAGATCTAGATAAAATATACTCTGTGTATTGGAACAGATTCAAAGAGCTCTCTTTCAACTTATATTTTATTTTATAAGAAATATTATAGAAGAGTAGACTGTATCCCAGAGTTGACCCAGTCTGTACTACACTCTTCCTCATTTTAAATAAATTGATTATGTTTGCAAAAAAAAAATCATATAAGTAAACCAAATATTAATTAAAACATCATTTAATTATAACCTATATATATATTATATATATATACAATGTAAAAATTTATTTAAAAAAAGCAAAACAACATTCCGGGAAAATCAAAATTTGTCAAACTTAACATTTTATTTGATAAATTTATTTTTTAAATACATTTTACATTTAAATAGTTATTCATAAAATCAATTATTTGTTTATTTGTTATTGTTGTTTTTTTTTTCATATAACTAAGAAGTGACCGATTTTTAATTACGTCATTTTATATAAAATACACAAAAGTATATACTTATGCATTTTTAAATAATATTATCTGGATGTTATATACGTACGTATGAATATTTAATTTTGTATTGTATTTGTATTTTTTATTTAACATTTTAATTGAATTCACTAACTAAATGTGTAACTAATTGACGTATTTATATACGTATGTTCAGAAAAAAATACTATGTACAAGCCCTTTCATAAAAGATTTTGTTTCTATAAAGTTTATATGATTTACTTAGGCTTTAAAAGAATTTTAAAAGAGAAGTACCTACTGTGTTTAAAAAAAAAGTACTGTTGAATATTAATTTCTAGAAGTGAACTTGTATAAAGTAAATTGAAGCTTAGTATTTAATTTATTATTGAGTTTTATATTAGCGACTATATGGTAGTTTTATGGGAATATTGATCTCTCATTCTTAGGGCTCATTCTTAAGCTGGTCTTCATTCAAAGGTGTTTTTATTTGAGTACTATAAGTAATCAATATTTTGTTATTAATGAAATAGTTCAACGTATCGAGTACATAAATTCAAAATATAATAGAAATTATTTAATTTAAAAATATAACTCACAGATAAAAATAAATTAACTTACTTATAACATAAAACCTAAAAAAAATAAGTATTATAAGTACTTAAAATAATTGTAATTATAGAAAAAATTACTTCATTGTACTTATCAATTCGAATTTAAGTACTTATTGTACTTATTCTGTATATAAGTTTGATTAGATGATTAGGTCATCTTATGTCCAGTCCCCATTATATGTTGTCTTATGTACCAGAATCAGGTAAAGACAGGGTTTGTAGAATAACACTTAAACAACCAATTACTTATTTAATTCGTTTGTAATTTAAAGTTTAATAATACTTAAGTCTTTAAAGTTGACAAAATATAGAAATGCTCACTAAAAGCATGATAACGTAGATTATCATATATCTTCGTTAGGTTTAATTAAGTATTTACCTTAGGTCTAATTTATTTCTTAAATAGTCTTCATAATCTAAAATTAAAGTGAAGTCTGTCATACATTACTTTGTAAATAATTTAAAATGGCAATTGTAACCAAGTGAAGATCTATACATGTCAGTACTAAACTTGAATAAGTTTATTCGTAACCCGTTCCAGTAAACGTGAACACGTTTACAAATGAAAACTGAAAAAACTGTTTATTAAAATAAATAAATTAATGAAGCCAAATAGTGTTGTATTGGGACTCGTACATTTTATTCTCATTCAACCCAATAAACAAATATTAACCTTTCAATTAACATAAAATGAATTTAACATAAAAAAAAAAAATAAGTTTTTATTATTTTTTTTTTTACGAAAAGCAATCAAAATTAAAATTACCCCCATTTAAGATATAAATTGAGTTTTATTTAATAAAAGAACTTTCCTATATACTTTTAGATATACATTGTGGTTTATTGCTATTAGTTATTTGTTGCTGTTTTTTTTTATTATTATATGAATTAAGTAAATAATATAAAAATTCAGTGTTTTAATTCCAACCAAAAGAAAGTAGTAAGTAGATATACTTCACAATTTTTGATTTATCAGACAATGTGACCTACGATTACATGTTAATTATTAAACCAAAATATTTAGAAAATTATCGAATTAACAACTGTATACGAAATTAAAAAATAAAAACAAACATAAGTATAAAGTATCTAAAAATAACTAATCATGATATTGGGAATATAAATGCAGTGGTTGCAAAATGGGTGTATAACATGATATAAAATGAATGATTTTAGATGTATGATAATTAGTTATTTTCTATATTAAGCATAATTGACCTGGGACACTGGAGTACTTACCTACTCTAATTCTATAAAATTAAATCCTGAACTAGGGTAATGAAGCATTTTTATATTATGCCAATGAAACTTTAATTATTAGTTCTAGAAAATATAGTGGGGTATATTTGAAATTAAAATATAAGTAAGTATCTTCTGATGATTACTAGAAATCAGTCAATAGATAATTAACTAATTACTAATTTTTTAATAACTACATATGCAAGGTGGGTATTTTTTATTTATGAGAAGTTAAATTTTTTCTATACGGGATAGGGTTGGTGCTATTCTACTTTTCATAATTTAATTAAATTTTAAAATTATATACACTTTAAATAAATTGGCATCTAACTCCGTTTCTAAGCAACGTATAAAAAATTATGTAAAATATTTTCGCAAGATTGAATACCCTGTATATATACACATTTATTTAAAGATTTTTAATTTTAAAATAATAATTTTAAATAATAATAATTCAAAATAAAAAATTTTAGTTTTTACAAGTAAAATTTTTATATAATATAGCTGATACTTAGTAATTTTTTAATTAATTATATAAAACTTTATAATATAATATAAAACATTAAATTGGCAAAATATTTTAATTGGTTTACATAAAAAAAAAACCGCATTTTCTCAAAACTAAAGTTTTGCGGTTTTTTAATTTAATGTTCATTGAATAAATTATAGGATATTTAACAATATTGCATTGGAATATGTAAAATTATACTGATTTTGGAATACGTATAGGATTAATAACTCCTATAAATAAATTAATATATATATATAAAAAGCAGTTGTGCATTTATTACACATGCCAAAAAGGGGAGATAACTAAGTAATACAAAAGTATTTCTTAATTCAATCGCAAAATCATTTAAAATTAATATTTTTTAAATGAAATTATTTTTATTCTATTATATTTTAAAATTTTTATTAAACGTACCTTTGCCAAATTAAATTAATTACAAATAACGTATTTTGGTGTACGTATTTTAAAATTAAAAACACATTTTTGTAATTTCAGTAAATTGGAAGTACTTGTACATTTTTTTCTAGAAGCATTGAATGCTATTAGCGATTGTACCAAATAAATGCCTTCATATAATATTTACTGACTTTGATACCGTTTTCCAAAATGAAACTTTCGACTTTGTTGGTAAAATAACTGTTTTGTAATTAGAAACAAAATAACACTTTTCTAGTAAGTAATAGTTTCAATATGGATTTTCAGTTTAATTAGATTATTGGGCTAATCTTTATTACTACTTAACTTAATATTTTAAGCAATTTAATTAGATGATTCGAAAATGGAAAATCGTATAAGATTTTGGAAAAACAAGGGCAGAAGGTTTTGTATACTAAAAAGATATCCAGATATACACAAGAAATAGTTGAACTATAGAGTTAAAACTGCAAAACCAAATCTTGAACTAAATAAATTAGACTAGCTTGATTAATGAAGGTAAATTCAGAGGCTCAATACAATTACAAAATAAAAGTAGAACCATCAGACAAGTTGAACAATTTTATTATTTATATTTACTGCCTAAGGTAAACGGCTATAATTTCGTCCTATGGCGGTATTATCGTCCTAATACAGTTTTTTTAGTATAACTTGGCTAAAAATTGAAATAAAATAAAATTAGACTATGCAAAATATTTTCTAATATTTCTTTTGTCATTTATTAAAATATCGCGATTAAATTCACAATTTAGCTGTTTTAAAATTAATTTTGAAATGGCAAGTGTCTAATACAGCTCTGTTTTGATTAATTTTTTATTAAAAAGTTCTTAATTTAAGGGAAAAACAAAATTCGTGTTTGTGAGAGGAATAAAACTTGGAAAATAAAATTTTTAATTACATTCAATAAATTTAAGTTTAAACTATAATTTTTTTTCATTAATTTTAAATTTGGTTACTAATTGTGATTATTATAGTTATAATAAATTAGGACGGAATTATGGACATTATATTTAAAAAATGTACATTATATCGTCCTATAGGACGAAATTAGGTTTGCGAAGAGCTTTTAATTAATTAATATTTTATTATTTTAAATCATTTTGTTTTTTTCTTTATTAACAGCATTTGATAGGTAATTTAATATATAATATAAAAACCTTTTATCGTCCTATACTTTTTTCTCAAATTTTAAAGTTATATTAAAAGAAAGTTTAGGACGATTTTACGTACATTGAATAGGACGATATTAGGACATACTTTGAATTAGAAGATTTTGGGAACATTTTAATGCAAATTCAGTAGGACGATATTAGGTTAAGTATGACGATATTAGGAATATTGCAATTTATACTTATTTTTGATAATTTTTATGAAAAAATAATTAAAGAAAGTATCTTAAAGGTGAAAAATTGTCTCCACCTTTGTAGGTAATAAAAAAATGACGGAAACGTTAAATTTTTTTAATGAATTCTGATTTTTAATAATTATTTATTTTTTTTAATTTATGGTTTAATTTATTAAATTATTTAATTAATTATTTTTTATTTTCAATTTTTATATTAAATAGTTATGAAAAATTACATAAATAGATAAATAATATATGAAAATACACTGCTCCATGTCTATTTTAAGATAGGACGAAATTAGGTACAGCAATAGGACGATAATAGGAACACGAATTTTTTCAAGCGGACGAAATTATGTACAAACAACCCAAATTTTTTAAATATATAATTTTTTAATATATTTTATTAAAATTATCGAAATAAAAACGTAATTGAAAAAAAGAAAGCCTAAACTTTCATAAAATAGTATAACATTATAATGTTTACTTTGAAAACCTGTCAAATTAATTCATTTTGTGACATGACCAAAAATTATAGGACGATAATATAGCCGTTTACCTTATATCATTAATTCAGAAGAA
Organism: Dolichopus griseipennis; assembly: GCA_963082915.1. Classification (NCBI taxonomy): domain Eukaryota; kingdom Metazoa; phylum Arthropoda; class Insecta; order Diptera; family Dolichopodidae; genus Dolichopus; species Dolichopus griseipennis. The sequence continues at coordinate 19,188,905 of OY720441.1, read as the reverse complement.
TTATAGATAGTGGTAAAGTGTTTACTATAAGTTTTGAGTTATTGTTGGTAGAGCTATTAGGAGGTTCCTAGATATATTTCAGTATTTTTAAAGCTTATCTGTTTACAGTAAAAACACGTGACTAATTTTAAGAAAACATATTTTAACCTGAAACTGATATTTTTTTATATTAATTTATAAGTATTCAAAATAATTATAATTAAGTACTCATAAGTATAATATTTTTCAGCTTCTTAACTTTTGAAATAAATAAATAAAAAGAAACAATGACCAAATTTAAAATATTAATGTTCCATGAAAATTTAATTTTAAAAGAACCCCATTTATATATACGAGTACTCATTTTGAAAAATCTAACTATGAAATTTTTTAACATAATAATTTCGAAAATATCAAAATACCATTTCTAATTAAGATTGTACAATTGAACATTTCTATTCTATTTTAAAATCTATTTCATTCATTATTTTCGCAAAACTTCTAATTTTTTAACATGATAATAAGTTTAACAATTCTTTAAAATTCCAACTGTCAAAATTTCAAATCATTGTAAAAGTTTATTCTTATAAAGAAATATCTTTATATCTTAAAAGTTTATTTACTTGTAACATTGAATGTATCTTAGCTTGTACATATCAGTATAAATGTATCTAATACACTATAATTATAATGAAAACATCAAATTAAGTAGAAAATCATTCTGTAGATTACAAGAGTAATCTTAGAGAAAGTAATCGAAGTGAAAAAAAATATTAAAAGATACTGCTATAACTAAGTACTTAAATTTTTAAATGGTCTGTTGATGTTGTTTTAATTGAAATTATTTTCAATTACTTACTAAAAAATAGTCAGTACTTTAATTCTAAAATTTTAATTCTAATCCATTTTCTGAATTTCGATTATAAATCTAATAAGTGCCTAATTACCTAAGTAAGTTAACGGCTGGGTGGCACAGTGGTTAGAGTGCCGACCTTTCATGCGAGAGGCCCCGGGTTCGAATCCCAGTGAAAGTGAAAAAACTTTTATCTGGCTTTGGGTTCAAATTAATGGCTTAATTAATAATTAATACATAATTATATATCTTTAATAAAAAAATATATAAATATAACAATATAAACAAATATAAAATGTAAACAAATAATTCAATTAAATAATATAACTCACTGATATAAAATACCATTTAACTCAAATACAAAAATTATTCAATATAAACAAAATAGAACTGTATTTATTGAAAATCTAAGACATTTCTACGTGTTATAAGGCGTAGTACTATCTCATGTATATAAATTGTATGTGGAATTCATTTGATCAGTTCTAATATATGAATATAATATCTCCCCTGTTCCGACATGCACATATATAGTCAGGCTGTTTAGCCTATCACAGTGAACAGTTAGCACGTAGAGGTGCCGGCAAAAAAAAAAAAAAAGAAAAGTACCTACTTAATTAAAAAGTTTCAAAAGTATTTTTGAAAAACTTTAATATAAAATCTCACAGTTGAATGGTTTTTAATCAATATTGTATTTTACATTCTTAAATTAAAATTCCTTTTATCAATACCCAAATAATTTGCAGAACTTATCAAGAAAAAAAATGATCAAAACAAATGAAAAAAAAGAAAATATTTTATAATCAATCAACAAAAAAAACAAAACAAAAATTATTTCACCGGGTCTTAAATTTTCAAATTTTCTTTTAAATGTCAAAAAATAAAAAAAAAATCTCATTTTACATATACATTGATATCATAATAATCATACTATAAAAACACATATACACACCCAAATATACTATAATATTATCAATGTAAAATAATATTTTATATTAAAATGTCAAAATCAAATTTTTTTTTTGAAGGAATTTTTTTTTAAATATCTATAGATATGCATTAAGTACTTATATTTGTTAAACAATTTGTTTTTTTAGGAAATAAGTACAATAGAAATAAAAATAACTGTATATTTTGTAGGCCGAAGGTTAAAGACTGTCCTTTTTTTTCCCATACTAGATATAGTTTAGTAACTATATAAATATATATTATTCTTTTACACACACACATATTATTATAATTAAAACTGTCATTGTTGTATTTTTTGTTTCTATCTTTCAAAATAGTCTATTAAAACATTATTACATACATACCTACATATATACATATACAACAAGGATAATGGTAGAAATATATAAGGATATTAATATTATTATATAAAAATGTAATTTGAAGGGAATAATGACAGTAGATACAAATAAATTTATTAAAAAAATAATAATATTTAATAAATATATATATATATTTAAAAATAAAAAATAAATACTTTTACATACTTTATAACTGTTTATTAATTCTTGAATAGAAATTTTCTAAATGATCTGATTACTTTTTATCCCTTTTTGTAATTTATTTTTGATGTAAGTACATACTTATGTACATACATATATGCTTTATATACTTAAATTTGTATCTTTCTTTTAACTATATAACTATAGGACTAGTCTAGGACTAGTTTTTTTTTAAAAAAAAAAAGCACTTTTTAGAAAAAGATACACAAATGGAGATATTTTTGCACAACACACTGTATTTCAAAAAAAAAAAATAAATTAAAAAAAATAAAACGAACGATCAATTAAAAAAGTCTCAAAATAATTTTAATACCGCGCGATTTTATCTATTGTGAATTCAAGTTCACTTTAACTTCAAACTATTCTTCAAAAATTTTTAAATAAATTTTTTTCTATTTTAGTTTTTTTATTATTAATTTAATATTTAATTATTTTGTAATTTTTTTATATTTTTAATTATAAAACTAAAGTAAGTTATAAATGAAAATTAAAAAATTTTATTAGATATTTTCATATTTACAAAATTTATATATAGAAGATTATATTTACATTTACACACATGTAAAATAACTGTTAAAATTAATATTATATAGGAATGGTTGTATATATTAAAAAAACTTTTTTGACGTACAATAAGTGTAAAGATTTTTTTTTTTATTTTTGTAATAGGCATGCGCTGTTTAAAAAAAAAAATAAAAAAAACAACAGCAACAAGAAAAAAATAAAAAATTGTATTTTATGACATTGATTTATAAACACAAAAAAAAAAAATTTTCTTTTTTCTTTCCTTTTTCTTTTTTTTTTTTACACAGGAAAACTTTCAATAGAACAAAAAAAATTTTATCTTTTTCTCAAATTTTCGACTTTATAACACTAATTCTTTATTTAATTTTTAGTTAATTTTATTAAATATATTTTATTATTTTAATTTATAATTAATTTATATTTATTTTATTTTTATTTTTTTTTTTTAATATTTAAAATTGATAAGAACCGAATAACTTTTGTATGCACTTTAAATTTTCGTTTCAACTTATTTTAAAAAAAAATTTTTTTTTGTATTTCTTTTTTTTTTTTTTTTGTATTACAACAAATTGTAATTAAAAAGAGTGAAAGAGATAGAGGAATATTGGAAATGGGAAAGAGAGAAAGAGTAAAGAATTAAATTTGACATTTACAAAAATTTTGATATTCAATATTCACCACACAGGATATTTTTTAATTTCTTATAGGTAGTTTTTTTTTCAAAACTTCACTTTCTCTGTATTCTCTTGCTCTTTATCTGTCACTTTTTAAATATTTTTTTGAGAATCCTCTCATATCCTTACCGTTATTTATAATTGGGTTTCAAATAATCCAATCTCTCAGAGAAATGTACCTAATCAAAATACGTTTTTCAAAAACTACTCACGCAATCAACTGTCAATTGATTTTAATTCTCTTCAATAAAAGTCCTTTTACTCTGGCAGGGAGTCAGGACTCTGGATTGTAAAATATTATATTGTTTGTTTTTAACACACACAATCAAACCGATTTTTACAATTACAATAGCATTTTTTTAAAAGCTTTGCAAAATACACATATAAAGCCTTCTCAAACGATATAAAAAAGCTGTACTTAAACTGTACTGTGCACTGTGTGTGTACTATATAAATTCCAAAAGAACTGTTCTTTTTTTTGTTGTTATTGTTGTTTTTATAATGTTTTAAAAAAAATTGTGCAAAAGAGAAGTGTTTTTTATTTTTTTTTTATTTTTATTTTTTTTTTTGTTTTATTCTTTTATTGTATTTCTATCTTTTTCTTACACCTTCAACTTGTTATTGTTCGTACAGTGTTTTTATTATTTTGAGAGCTGTAGTGACTGCAATTTTTAATGTTTTTTATCATGTTTTTTAATTAAAACAAAAGTAAATAATACAATTTTTTTTTGGATTTTTATATTCAATAATTGTATTTTTTTTTTTAAATAGTAATAATATTTAAATTACTAATTTATTTAATTATTTATTTTAGTACCGATTAAATTATAATGTTAGTTATGCACACACTTGTTCCTTATTTTTTTTTTTATCATTTGCTAAATTTTTTTTCGTAATTTTTTTTAACCGCGATACAAATCCACTTGTTAATAATAATAATTAAATAAATGTTTTTATAATAAGAAAATAATAATAAATTATTTTCTTATTTATATTTTTTTATAATTCTTTTAAGAAGTATTCTTTTATTTTGATTATTATTATTTATTCTCTTGTTGACAGTCAGAATTTTTCTTATAAGACTGAAAGAAGTTCAGATTAGAAAAAAAAGTATATGAGAAAAAAAAAAACAACAACAACATAACATATAACAGATACCGAAATGTCAAATTGGAATAAAATAAAAAAAAAAATAACAAAAAGAAACGTTAAAAATTTGACATTTGATTACAGGTTTTAAAATTGAACATATGATTATGTTTCTTTCTTTTTGATTAACGGTTTCAATTGCCATTTTGTTTCTTAATATGGAAATTTTATCAGAAGAATAGTGTTATTTTTGGAAAATTAAGTCATGTATTTTACAAATCTGAACGCAAGGTGTCGCATGTGAAGTAAGGGAAATTTTGTTTTGATATTTATTATTCCTTATATGGTTGGAGTACTTGTATTTTAAATTCAAATATAAAAAAATTTTAAGTACAAGTGAATAAATAATAATGTGAACTTGATTTAAAGCGAATGAGCGAATTCAAGAAAACTATTTTTCGAAATTTTTTTGTACAAATTTTATTTTGGATCAAATATTTGATTTGCATTACAATATATTGTTATAAATTTTTAATTTCAAGCGGCGATTTATGTAACTAACTAAATATTAACTGAAATTAATAAATTTTATGATAAATTGTAAATATCTGCCATTTCAGAAGACGAAAGACATGCTGGGACTGTTGAAAAACGAGTGAATAAATGTTTTTATTAAAATTTATTGTTTTATTAAAACAAATGGTACTTAAGAACCTTATATAAATGCAAATTTCGCTTATAAAAATAATTTCTAACTGATTAATTGGAAAAACTATAAGAGTTTTTTAAATGTAAAGTTTTCATATAAATCATATGTAAAATTCATAAATTATGTTTCATTATTGTAGGCATGTACTTATGTATATACATTTCCAAATCCATATTCGACCAAATAAAATTGAGACTGAGCAATTTTAAATTTAAACTAAATCTTATGTATCTTTTTCTTATAGCTTTTAAGAAGATCAATATTTGGAACATGGGTAAATCCTCGGAACATGGGTAATTTTTTACCTATAATACTTAGATACCTATAAATAATTTAAAAAAACAACTCTAAATTGGTATGTTTATAAAATGAAAGTCTGTTAAAAACACCACTCTATAAAAACATTCCTATAATTTTCCAATTCTTCAACAAGAATTTGAATCATTTTTTATTTCTAATTAAGTCATAATTTTAAAAGATCTTCACTCATGACTTATGAGTCATGGCAAATATTTATGTAGTATAAAAAATAGAATATACAAAGCTAATTAACTTTTATTTGTTTTCGTTGAACACAATCTTAAAAACAGGTAACAAATTTATTTTTCACTTAATAAAAATGAATGAAACCACAAAAAACTAATTTGCATCATTTACAAAATTATCTTAATATGAAAATATTCGTACGTAAACATTAGTTCTATAAATATTTGCGCAAAATTAGTTATGTGTGTGGCACCAAGAAACAATCGGTTAAACTTTATTTATGATTTACTGTGCATGCTAGTTGCTTGTTTTAAAATTTACTAATTATTATTATTTATATATTTGTCCAGAAAATGAAGTTTAACAAACGCATTCAATGAAATGTGTTTTTTTAGATATGTTCAATTATAAAAAAATAAAATATTAATGTTTTGTTGGATGTGTTTTATTTTAGAAAATAAAATATCATAAATTATCATAAACAGGCCAAAAATAATTTTTTTTATTTTTAATAAAAAAAAAACCAAAAAAAATTTTTTTATGAATTTAAATTATTTTAAATGTTTATGAATTAGTTCATTTCTGTTTTTAAAACTCACAGATTATTTTCTGGAAATTTTGTATAAATAGTTAAACATTGTGATATTAAAAATTAAGACTATGATTCACAGGAATGCTTTTGTTGTAAGTCTTCATTATTTTCAGTGAACACCTGAAATATCGGCGAAGCCCAATGTACGCTTAGTTGCGTTGCTTGCTTTGCTTTGAAAAGCAAATAAACTAAGCAATGTAATCAATGCAATTTCGAAACTTCCTTCATCCCTGAAATTAAGCAGAATGAAATGCAGCATAGTAATCAAACAAACTATATTTTTTAACTTAATCCGGCGGGTAGAAAAAAAATAACAAATAAAATTTATTTATTTGATTAGTTTCTTTAAAAATTTGAAACTCCAAAAACTAATATACTTCACTTTGATAATGCAAAACTCAATTCAAAACTGAACATTTATTTAATACAATTTTGCGCACATATAAATAGGTAAGGTACCTACATAATTAAACATGTTGTTAGGTTTATTATAGAATGTTGGCAACAAACTAGTATTTCGATTTGAAACTAAAAAAAGGTTGTGAAACAATATACATAGCTTAGCAACATTTTTTAAAAAATTGAATTAATTATTTAAAATAACATAAATGTTATGTTCTTTTACAAAAATTTTGAGAATTATACTCATGTTCAAAACCATTTTAGTGGTAATTTTGGCTCACCACAGAAATGTAAACATTTCCTAAGCATAAAATAACAATAAAAAACCACAAATATATTTGCAAAACTAAAAAAAAAATTATATTCCCACAAAATGTGTTTTTTTTTGTTCTTATTTATACAAAAAAAAAGAAAAAATAACATCAAACATCCAAAATAGCGGGATAAACAAAAATTGTGAAAATTGTTAATATAAATAGTTTCTTGGTTTGACCAATAGAGTGTGTGCTAGTAGTTAGAATTAATTTAAAGTTATATAATATGGTTTTGATAATACGAATGGTTTTAAAGTTATTGGAAAAATTATAATAGCTAATATTATATTTTGTTGAAGAGTTTATATTATTAGCTTGCATAAATTATTGTACCTATACATTCTACAAAATCTGCTAACTGTTTTGAAATTTTAAAGTAGGTTGCTTCTGAAAACCTAGCGAAGCGAAATGATAGTCCATAAGATAGCATGAGTTGATAAAGCATACTAATGAGTTTTGATTAGATTGTTTTGATTAGCGTTGTTTAAAAGATAATGAAACTGATTTTAATTTATCTAGTGTTCATAATTGTAGTTAAAATGTTTTGTAAATTTTATGAATCAAATGATACTAATCAATGGCCTTGCATACTAATCATATCATTTTCTGAGTCAACTATTTAAATTATAATTTAATATTCATTTCCTTAAATTTTCAATTATAGGTATAAAACAAATATTTGAGTGTCGAATGTAGTGAAACATGTTTGATATAATAATTATTAGTTGCTTGTTTCCAAATGTAAAGTTAATATTGATTTACATTATACAGTATAAATGTATTAATAGAGGGTATAACAAATTTGCCATTACGTTCGTAATGATTACTATGCGTGTTCGTTCAACCCCCCCGTTCGTCTGCACAGAAACTTAAAAATTAAAAGAGCTAGGATTTTAAAATTTTGACAAATTTGTGTTTTTGCAAAATCCCGGTTCGCTATTGAAATCTAGCAAGTTTCCTCAACGGGTTTGAGAAGTTCCCATACAACTTCGTTTTTAATATTATAATAACTTTGTATTAAATAACGGTGGATATCTAATTTAGACAAAAGTAGTTTAGTCCCATGACCAAAGTTTGTGTAAAATTAGGTTGCTCTAGTGTAACGGGTTTGCCATTTAGTGTAGACTCAAGTGTATAGATGTTATTAGATTATAAGAATCGAAAATTGAAAAGTCCATCTGTCAGTTTGATAACTAAATAACTAAAGGAAAACTAGGACTCCGAAATTTTTGGCAGCTTGTAAATACAGTTTTACAAGTTTTCTTAATACGAAATATTCAAGGAACTCCGCAAAAGACAAAGTATTTCTGATTTATATATATTATTTTATTACGATATTACATGTTTGATAAAGATTCTATATACACATGTATATACATATATGTATACATTTTAAGCGCAAAAAAATTTCAAGAAATTCATAAAACATTTCTAACGATTATTGTCGGTAATAAAAATGATTCGTTTCCTGGTTTCTCATCATTTCACTCAATTTCAAATAAGAAAAGAATATTCTTGTTTTGGTTTCCACTCTTTATATTACAATTGTAAAAAGTAAATAACAAGTAAAAAACGATTTCTAAATTCTCAAGGTTTTGTAAAATTTTTTTTTTTAAATTTCATGGTTTTATTTTCAATGAAATTTAAAATTTTCTATTTAATGAAGCAGTTGCTTAACATTTGTCCCTTATTATATAATATTATAAGATAAGTTCAGTTATTTTTACAATATTGACGATATATTGAACACTTATCGCACTTGTAAATATGTATACAAATGCTTTTATAAAATTACTTACAAATAATTTAAAAGAAAGTTGTTAAATTTTTTTAAAATTCATAAATTTCAAATACATATGTATTATATGATAATCGGCTGACCAGTTTAGAAGTCTTTTTGCTATGTACAAACAAACAAACAAACAAACTTTCGCTTTTGTATATAGAGAGTCCTTCCCGGGAATTCCCGCTCGGGATTTCCCGGGAAATTTTTAAAAATTTATTTTCCGTTTCCCGGCAAATAAAAACGAAATTTCTCGGGAAAAAAGTAATTGTTTGAAAAGGCTAATTTTGCGTTCATTCTCATGCTATTCTGTTTTGAAACAAAAATAAACGAAACGAAAATATTATCAAACGAAATTTTTGTTCCAGATTTCGTTTCATTTTACTATTATTTTCTTATAGTGTGCTGTGAAATTCTTGCTGTGTGGTAAAACAAAGTATTTATTATGAATTTTGACATAGATTATTAAAAACATATGAAAAAAAAACTTTATTTTCAATATTTTGTGTTTGAGTGTGTACATTATTATTTGCAAAATATTGTATTAAAAAAATTAGGTGTATTTTTCTCTATAGTTATTGATTTTTTTCTTTTATTTGCTAATTTTATTTAATTTTCTGTAGAAATAAATTTATACCCATGGCAGCTTCTATATGAACATATTTCACAAAAGAAAAAGGAGCTGATAAAGCGAAATGTTTAAAATGTCAAGATAAATTTTTAAGTTGCAAGGGATCGTCAACTAGTGGTTTGATAAGGCATTTACAGCATGTTCATAAAATCAATTTGTCGAAACGAAATGCAAATGATGATCAAGTTGCTGGTCCAAGCAAAGTAGTAAAAGTTCAACCTCAACCTTTAATAACATTTTTTACTAAAAAACAATCTATGGCAGAAATAGTAGCAAGACTTACGACAGTTGATGGATTTTCAATCCATGGAATAGCCAAAAGTGAATTTATTCGCCAAGCACTCAATGAGAGACAATATAATTTACCAAAAGGCAAAAGTAATCAAATTACGACCAAATTAGCGAAGAATGTAATACTTCTGTAGGTTTCTGGCAAATAATGTCAAGTGAATTAATATTTCTGGGCATTATTAATAATTATGAAAAGTTTCAAGTGATATTTAATAAATTTATTAAAAAGTTGCTAGAATAATCCTAGAAAAACCGTTTTAAAAAAATTACTTTAATGCATTTTTAGATTAGCATTTATGCCATGTTTAATTTTTGTGTTAACTTTTTTCAATAACATCAACTTAAATTAAACCTTCATTGAGAGGCGAGGCAACGCGCACAGGTTATTAGCTTGTATATTTATATAAAGAAACAAATTATGTTGGTATGAAATATCAAATGATAAATATTGAGTTTGAAGTACGACTATTAAATTAATTTATTTTTTCTTGTGTAGAATCAATCAAGTGTTTTCAGGTTGACTTTCTCGTGTACACAAATGTAAACTTAAGAAAAAATAGAAAGCCTCGGATTCTGATACAAAGGATTACAAGCGTTATTTGTATGATCCTTCGTAAAAACTTGTATTACCTAGAGATATGATATGTATAAATACTGAAAGTTACAATATGGAAATGACATCTATCAGTTGTGAATATGGCAATACTATCTATGAGTTGACATTTAACAAAACTCGAACTGTAGTTTCCCGATATTAAAAAACTATTCAATAAAATAGTCACTTTTTAAAAAAGTATTCACTCCTTATAATGAGAAGAATTATAACTAGCAACCCTTACTAAAATTTTTCTCTAAATAATTAGTAAGACGCCTATATTGCGGTACGTATATGTTAATACCAGATTTGGTTGGATTTCACAAGACTACAATTCTTTACCAGACGTTAGAAGATAAAATATCGAAACGAAGAAAAACTCTATAAAATAAAAATGAAGATGAAATTTAAAAAAATTTAAAATGACGAAAAAAAAACTTCAATATTTTCTTGTAAATACTTTTATTAATTTATTTCTTTTTTTCTTTCTATAACCCTTTAATTTACATATTACATATTAAATATTTAAATATTCTTACATTTTGTATATAATTCCATTACATGTGTACATACATGCAAACACATGACATGGCATTTTAACATAAATCTATTAAACATAAATAAATTATTTACACTTTATTTAATCGGTTTTTATAATACACCACATTCTTCTATAGTGTATGTATAAGTATAAGAGGTGATTAATGGAAGTGATGGTGATTATAAATCGTGGTGAAATTGTAAATATACATAAGTAGAGGAATTTTATCTTTAGTAAAAATGTAAATCAAAAAATTTTATCAATTTAAAATGACATTATACTTACATTTTTTAGCACATTTTCAAAAATTTTGTAAAAATGTGCCTATATAGCTTTACTCTGTCCGTCCGTCCGTCCGTCCGTATGTTTACAAAAACTTTTACACCGTTTGAAATAGAGTAAAGAAATTTTAACCATGGGTAGTTTTTGCAAAAAAAATAATTTCGTAGAAGAATTTTTTTCTGTAGCCCCACCTGTTACGGGGCTACAGCCCCCCAAAGTTGGAAAAAGCCCTATATTTAAATTGTTATAACAAGAGTTCTGTTAGAGATATTTTCAATCTGAAAACGGCAAACGCAAACGGTAGCTGGTTTCATAAACTTTATAAATTTTTGCCAGGCAAATGTTTAGGGTTGCCATAAGGTACTAAAATTTAACATTACACAAAACTCAATTTTTGCAAAATTTTTGACCACACATATCTTTTGAACGGTTCAAGCTAGGGTCTTGAAATTTTGGGAGAAGTTAGATACTCAGAAATTAGTAGGAGTCAGTTAACAAAATTTTTTTGTTCAGCCCCATGTTTAGGAGCTATAAGGGCTCGAAAATTGAAATTTTGCTATTTTTAAACACCTGTACTTTGAATACCTGTCCAAATTTTTTTTTAGTAATATACAAAATTCAAAGCCCTATAATTATATTTCAACATGTGTCAAAGGTTTTTCTTAATTTTGAAGGGTGACGAAGCTACAGCCCCTGCAAATTCCAAAAAAGCCCTATATTTAAATTGATATAACAAGAGTTCTGTTAAGTTTATTTTCAATCGAAAAACAGTAGAAGAGAGCTGCTTTTATAGGCTTTCCAAAAAAATGTCGCTTAAATGCATAGGGTTGCCATACGGTACTAAAATTTACCATTATATAAAACTCAATTTTTGCAAAATTTTTGGTCCTACATATCTCCTAAACGGTTTAAAATAGGGTCTTGAAATTTTGGGAGAAGTTAGATCCTCAAATATTAGTAGGAGTCGGTTAACAAAATTTTTTTGTCAAGCCCCCTGTTTAGGAGCTATAAAGGCTCGAAAATTTAAATATTGCTATTTTTAAGCACCTGTAACTTGCAAAATTTAAAGGCCCTATATTATATTTTAACATATGTTAAAGGTTTTTCTTAAATTTAAAAGGGGTTCCTTAAATTGAAGAAAGTGTCTCTCAGTTTTACCCATTTTTGCTTAGATTGTATAATTCTAAGTAAAATTTCAAATTTTTGTGGAATTCACAATTTGATTCCTAGAACCTAAAAACATGGAGGGGAACGAAGGGAGGGGCGGGGGAGTTAGATAAAGTTAGATCCTTGAGAAACTTGGCAACCTTCCCAATTGAAAGGCTATAACAACTTTAAAATAAAAATATCTACTGTTAGCACTAAATTTTATAAGTAAGCAGTAACTATTTCCAAGTAAATATTTCCAAAGTTAAACTCAGTATGTAATACAATATAATTTTGAAAATGTGCTTTTTTAAAAACCCTTGGTTTTTTTTCATCACTTGTTTTGTATTACTGAAGATAATATATATTTTATATATAAGTAACATATTTTTTACCCTGTCAGTTTGTCTGTCAGTTTAATAAATTTCATATAATTAAAGATATGTAAAGGTAAATGTGTTCTTAAGTAGAATTTATAAAAATTTTAAAGAACTATTTTGTACAAAGTCTAACTAACCTGTTCGGAAGCTAGACCTGCTTAAAGGATTATTTTTTATATTTTTATATTAACTTGCCTGTGTCTATGGATTTATTTTTCATTCTGTAAGTTAGTGATACATTTATATTAGAAATCTGACCATAAATTCATAAGAATTGTATGGTGCAATGGTTAGCGAATGGTTGGCTTCGGGTGTAAAAAGATCTGAGTTCGATCCTCGTTAGAAGGTTAAATTTTTATAACTTAAGATTCACAAAATACTTTAAAGATCTTAAAACATAAATGGTTAAAAATGGGAGATTTACGTATAATTTATAAACTCGATCGATATGCCTGAAATTTTAAGCTTTCAAGTCCTAAATTGTACAGACTTGGAAAAATGTTCTGTAAAATAGAAATAACATAGAAACTCTGTATTCATAAAGCTGGTTTACGAAATTTATTGCCCTTTGAAAAAGTGCGCTTTTAAAAATCTTTAAATTTTCAGTTTGTCTCGTTTTTGTTATTTTTCGAAAATAATAAAAATGGTGGAAAATTAAAAAAATTCAAAATAAAAATAATTTGAAGTAAATGTATACAAATCAAACAGTTTTTAATTTACTCGTATTTTAAATATATCTTGAAACTTCATATTATAAAAAATAAAGGAAAATAGAAATGAATAAAATTGTATCTAATATTAATGAAATTTCAAGTACTTTCAAGTACTTTTATATTTGAACTCTACTTTAGATGATAATGACTTTAAAAACAATAGTATATGACATAAATAAATCTTGATTTTGTAATAATATGTTTTTTAAATCTAAATGTAGATCTAGAAAAGAAGACTGTTATATTTTACATTTTATAAAAAGTATTAAAAGACAAATTGATTTTGTGTTTAGAAAGCTCGTTAAAGTTATGGGGGAGCCGAGTAAGTAAAACATTTTCACACCTTTTTACAAAGTTTTCGTTTACTTGTTTTCAGCTCCTGCAGAAGATGTTATATGGGTCACTGACTTTGTTTTATAGATGTCTTGCAGAGACTAACACCTGTTCTAAAGAAAATAAACAGCTTATGCCTTCATTCAAGATTTTCTAACCGAAAACAAGGAGGGAAACAGATGCCCATTCCTAACACTTGAACTTACCAGGTGGCGTAACACGGCTTATGGCAATTCGTTTGTCATGCGCTCATCTCGTTTATGGGACAATGATGATAATGTATACACGTCTGATTTACCCAAATTTAAAAAGAATATTAACATATTTCTTTCCATAATCCAGAAATCCCAAATAACTTTCACCATAAACCCAAAATCTTTCCATAAACCCATTCCTGCAACCAAACTGAACATTGGTATCACAGATTTTCTCCTAAAGTTGGTGTGTTAAAGTAGCACACTACCCAAAGAAACACCGATCAGATTCATTGGGTCGCTTTCGAGATTTCCATTTCCTCGTAAACAAAAAAAAACATAAAGCAATTTTTAATGCATGGGTACCTGATGGCCAGTGACCAGTGATATTTCCTACTAACCAGGCGATATCCATACGCGATTTGGAAATGAATTAATTTGACCTCATTTTTGTTGTACGTTGATTTTTTTAAACCAATTGAGTTAAAAAAAGTTTTAAATAATATTTTTAATATAAATATTCCCAATCATTATTTTATTCTTCTTACTCTCGTTCTTTCATGGTCTCTCTCCAAATATTTTGCACCAATTTTTTAAATATAGAAAAACAGATCCGCCAAAACAAAGTCTGGTAAATTATAAATTTACCTCTCTTTCTTAAAGTTATTTAAATATTAAATATTTTTTTATCACTTTCATGGAAACATCTTTTAATATTATCCAATTTTAATAATTAGATAAACATACGTTTGTATCTTCTTGGGAAAAATGTCTATCTTATCCCAATATTAGATTTTTACATTTTCTACCACTAAATGAAACAAAAACTGATGTTTCTTCTTTTTTTTTTATAATTAAATATTAAATTCGTTTTAAGGAAAGAGAAACTAATAAAAAAACGTACAAAGAAAAATATGAGACCTAAAGAACGTTAAAATTACGAAAAAAAAAATTAATTAGTATTACAAATATACTTAAAATACTCGAATACCCTTTTTGTTCTTCGTTGTTTTTCTGTTGATCCCTTACTGTTTTATGAACAATATGAAAACCTCAGATTAAATACTAAAACATATTAAAACTCATATGAACAATCGTTTTTTTTTTAAAGAAAAAGAAAATAAATAAAAAGAATTAATTTTGGATTTTTTTGCAAACTGTGAAGGACGAAAAATACATTTTTTTGTCCTTGAGCAAACATTTTTAAACATTCGTTTTTATTTTTGTCTGTCTTGTAAATTGTAAGATTCTTAAAAAAATTTTTTTAACTTTTTTCAAAGTCATAAATAAAAATTTTTTAAAATCAATTCTACCATTTTCTTCTATCTACTTAAAAAATGACAGAGTTACCAGGATCCAGGAAGGGTATTTTAATGTAAACGTGAGAATTGAAATCAAACCACTCATAAGGAGTTTAAAGCATTCATCAAATCATTTTGGTCAGGTTTCAGTGCCTTTATTTGTTAAATTCACGTTTATGACTTCACAAATTGTAAATTTTATGCGCCTTCTAATATCTTACGCAACAGTTATTCATTCAATCTTATTTTATGTTACGATATAAACTATTACGATATAATTATACAATTTTACGATATGTTGTTTTTTATTAGATATCGTATTTAGTGGATGATGTTTTTAATAAAATATGAACTGACCGAAAGGTCGACGTCTTAAGCATTACAACATTGCTTACGTGTAGAAGAACTTTTAAAAAAATTTACTTCGCAATAATATGACACTGCTTTAGAATTCGAGAAGTTCTCCCATGGCTACACAGATTTAATCAAAAATTTAACCTTATTTTCAAATATTAGCTTTCTATGTGAAGCTAAAATTCCTCCCAGAAAGCAAAATCAATTTTATCCTTAATCAGGTTAATAAAAAATACTTGGCTTAACTGTTTCTAGAAGATAGGTGAGAAACAATCCTATATAACCTCTTTTTAAAAAGTTAAAGATTTTAAAATTGAGAATTTTTGCCAGAAGAAAACACATTTAATATAAGCATGTTCAATTATCTATAACTGCTCACAAAAAATCTGTTACCATATAAACTGTTTTGAAACATACTAGATATTCCTTGATGTTACGCTGGAATTGATTGAGAAGATGACAGGTTAATTTCAAATCGCACCTAATTGCCGTCCAACAGTTGCTTTAATAAACGTCGTGGTTAAAGCCGCTCTGATGACATTCGCACAGAAAACACACCCTCAAACCGTTTTTAATTTTGTTTTTCTCAAAACTCTTAGATTTCCAAAAAAATTTAATCCTTCATCTGTTATTAAATATGTAAAATTACTGCGAACATACATGTATGCCAAAAAAAATTCCGTTCATCTTCCATAAAAGTATTAAGATTTTTATATAAATTCTTTTAAAAATATGTTTGTTCTACATTTTCTGATAGTAATGTGGGAAAATTTTAATCCTTTAAATATTTTATATGACATTTAAATTTTTAACAAAAGCAATTGAATTACATAACGGCAAAGTCAATTCTGAAAATATAAAATTATTTAAAAAAAGAGTTTAACTTCGAAGAGTGAGATATGAAAGGATTAAATAAATTAAAAATAATTATACGCATTTTTTTTAACTTTAAAAAATATTTTTATAATAATCAAAAGGTCTTATATGTTTTATCAACTTGTCAATGTGTCATTAAATAATGTTTTACGAATTTAACTGTAAATCATCCGTTAAAGAATAAAAACACACATAAACTTACTGCATTTCAAGTTTTAACTTGAATTTAAAAAAAAATATGTATTAATATCAATTAAATTTTATATGTTTTTATTAAATTTAATAATATTTACATACACTAGTGGCCATTTGAATAAAGACAATGAAATTTTATTTAATTTTTTAAAACCTATTGATTGTTCATTTTAATTTTCATTCATTTTAAGGGCCTTACCTAATCAAAAGGGTACGACGTGTATGACGTATAATACGCCGTACGTCGATACGTCGACGTATCCCGAAATCGATACGCGCGTACATAATATAAAAACGTTTTATTTATTCAATGTCAACAAATAATCACCATAACAACATAACAAAAAACAATAACAAAATTTAATACGCTTTGTCAATTTTTAAATTTTAAAAACCCGACACATAGTACGTCGCGTATTTCGGGAGCTCTCATTTAATTATATTTATTTAAAATTATTTTGACAGAAAATGTACGCCGTACGTTATGATTTAGGTAAGGGCCTTAATTCCCTTCATTTTTGAATGTGGAAGTTAAGTGTTATTGAATATATGCTTAATATTCAAAATTTTTTACCAACTTTAGAGTTTTACAAAAGCAATTAATTAAATATAAATTTCATTTATTTGGGAATACATACACACATAATTAAATGCCAACAGCAGTATTCTATTTTTATGGCCGTTGACTATAAGTCAAAAGGGTATCCTAAATTTGCCATTACATTTGTGACGCAAAGAAGGAAAAGCGGTAGATATAGATTCAAAGATATGGATTCGATCAGAATTGAAAAATAAATCGATTTAGCTATGTGTATCCGTCCGTCCGTTCTCACGATAACACAAGAATAAAAGAGTTAGGATTTTGAAATATTCAAAAATTCGTTTTTATGCCATCGGTACGGTATATGAGCATTTCTATACGTATTAACGCTGGGTGTCTGAAATTTTCCCAAAGATAGTTAAGTCCAAAGTTTGTGCAAAATTTGGTTGGTTGGTAGTTCGAGTAGCAGCCATACAAATTCTTCTTTTATATGAGCATTACTCTACAACTTATGAAGCTGGGTGTAGGAAATTTTCCCAAAGATAGTAAGTCTTATGGTCAAAGTTTGTGCAAAATTTGGTTTGTCTACTGCTCTATACCTATTAAAGCTGGGTGGAAAATTTTGCCAAAAAAAGTTTAGTTTTATGGCGAAAGAGTTGACACAGTCTACTCTTCTTCACAATTCCTCGTTTAATATTAAAATATATTTTCAATAATAAAGAACTTCCAATAATGTGGGCTACAGTTTCAAACCCTCGCTAAACAAATTATTGAAACTGTAATTTTATTACCAACTTTAAAATTTCTCTTAACTCAGAATCGCACATAAACAAATATATACAAATATGATGCGTATAAATCCTGTTTTGCTAAGTATAGTCAAATGATAATACAGGCATACTATGGAAAAATTTAAATCAAGCATATAACACGGTCCTTGGTTATTAATTTTTTTAATTTTCACCACTAAAGTTTTCTCAGTTCTGAATAAATGCAATATATTAAATTCAATTTATTTCCTAATTTTTGTTGTTCACTGTACGTGTACATATATTTTTGCATGAGTTTCAAAATAATTAACCTCAAAAGTTTTCTTTTCTAACAAATTAAGTTTTTATATGAAAGAAGTAAAAATATATTGAAAAAAAAAAATTGTAATAAAATTGAGACAACATATGGATTGCATTAGCGCATCGCAGATTTTGATTATATAAAAATTTTTTGAAATTTAATTATAATTATATAAAGTTGTACTGTAAAACCAAAAGAATACTGAATAAAATTCAGTATAATTCTGTGTGATTTATTGGAGATCGGATAAGTGTTAAATTGAGACATTCATATGTTAGTGTCAGATTAGACTTCTCTTGTTGAAAAACCTTTAAATATTACAAGAGAAATTGAAAAACTTCGAATCTTCAAAAATCCATCCTTTAGTTTCAAAGGAGTTTCAGAGGCTTATCTAATGTTTTTTTCTTTTATAGTTTTTAATATATAGAATTGGGAACCAAGTTTTTCAAATCAAGTTCGACTTCTGGGTTCCAAGATACAGGAGCGTTTGACATAATGTAGAAGTTTTCTAAATTTTTCTCGCTCAGCTGGTTTTGACACTAGATTGATGGACAAATAGATTAGAAATGGATGAGAATAGAATTATCATCAATTAATTTGTGATCCAGTTCCCATTATTAAAGGGACCGTGGATGATTAATAGGATTTTTCGAACTTTAAAACTAAAGTTACTAATTACGTCTATACTATTTTCGATATTCATCAAAAGATTTTTTTAAAAAATGAGAAAATCCTAGAAATATAACAATTTTAACAACACATAATAATTTTTATAAATACATAAACACTTATAATCTATCGCAAAAATAATATTAAAATTTAATACTATTAAAAATACATTTTTACTTCATAAAACATAGTCAAATTTTATAACTTTACTTGTAGGTATTCTAAAAGATAATTGATAATCCTATGAACATATTGTATAATATTAAAATAAAACTATTTTATAACTTTTACTTTGGGCGACAATAAACTTAAGAAAAAAAATTTTATATTTTTTTTAGTTTTTTTGATGGTATTATGTTTTTTAATGTAATAATAATTATTATTATTCCTCATTATTACGAAATATCCTTAAGGATA
Organism: Dolichopus griseipennis; assembly: GCA_963082915.1. Taxonomy (NCBI): domain Eukaryota; kingdom Metazoa; phylum Arthropoda; class Insecta; order Diptera; family Dolichopodidae; genus Dolichopus; species Dolichopus griseipennis. The sequence continues at coordinate 19,169,458 of OY720441.1, read as the reverse complement.
AGATTAAATGAAAAAGATAACTAATATTGAAATATAATATAGTCTATAGTAGTATACACTATGTAAATATTTTGTAATGATTATGCCAAGAATATATGTGTCACATCATTAATATGATGACATTATAAAAATGGCAGATTGCTTCAAGGTTTTTCGCAAGTTTCTCTTTTTATTTTTTTTGAATGGTAATATATAAAAAAATAAAGTTTTTTTTTATGAAAAAAATGTTTATTAGGTTTTTTTCCTTTACTTTACAATAAAAAAAAAGGAAATTTAATTAAAATAAAAATATAATGGGGTTTTATTTTCTGAAAATTTGCAAATTTTCTTTTTAGGAAATCTAATTATTGAACCTTAATTCAATTTTAGTAAAATAAAAATTTATAAAGTGGGTAAGCATTTGGCTTACTAACCGAGGGGGGTCCGGGGTTCAATTCCCGTACAGGTCATGCATTTTTATTTACATATCTCCATGGTGACCAATATTTAGTAAAATATAAAATATATGATATAAACAAAATAATATTACTTATAAACTTGGTAACTAGTATAATCTGTTACGCCTTAAAAAGGGAAAAGCATTCTTCACTCCTTTATCACATTGTATGAGGTAAGGGACAGTTTATAAATAAATAAAAAATTTATATAGTTGTAAGATGTAAAGTTAAATTAGTTTTGTAGAATAAAATTGGTTATAAATTATATTTTTTACTTATTGAATAGAGGAAAATTTTGAATGCTACATAAAGCGTCAGTTATAGCTTTCATTTAAATGCATACGAAAAACACGTTTGATTGTAAACAAACATTTTTTTTGGGAATTAGTGATTATAGCAATTTAAGTGTAAACTGGTTGAAATACAAAAGCGTAATGAACTACTAATTAGCTCTTCAGGAAAATAATAATCAATTCGGAAAATCGTGGTCATACATATGCATTTTCTTATACGTATACAAATGGTACGGCTAGTTCTTCTTTCATTATTTTAAGTTGAGTAAATTAGAATTTTTAATAAGCAGTTTCTCATTAGTTTTTTTGTTTATATTTTTACATTGAAATACATTTGGATTGGAGAGTTTGCACATTTTAAATTATTTCGTATAAAGATATTTACTATTTGATTTAATTTACTTTTAATTTTAAATATTTGCTTATTAATAGTAAATAGTTTAAACTTTTAAATTTTGATTATGATAATATGTATCTTCATCTTGAGGCTTTTATTCATTGTGAAAATGTATATCATAAGCATAAAAAATCATTGTTCATAAAGCAAAACAAGCAGTGGTAACAGTCTTTCGTAAAAATTTAAAAGATGTTTTGTAAAATGGTCCCCACAAACGTACAATTTTTACTTATTTGAATCCTTCTGACAGCATATTTAAGGTTTGAATGACGTGAATTCATTTTAACTTTAATATTTTGTCAGAAGGAAAAATTAAAAATATATATAAAATATTTTTAATGGTCAAATTAAAACTCAAACAAAAATTTTATATTTATAAAAATATATCAACATAACTCTATATCCTGAATTAAATTCCTCTATATTTTATCAACTCTATATTTTTATTTAAATAACAATGAAAAATATAAAACTCAGTAATTTTTTTGAACACAATATTTTTTTTTTCATTTAGTTTTAACTTTGGAGTATGTACTTAAAAGTGTCTTTTATATTTCATTTTCAAAAATATGATTTACGAAGAAACTAGTCAATACATTAAAACGGTACAGGTACTTAATTTTGAAATTTATCTGAAAATATTTTCCCTATAACCATTCTATTACTAGTAATTCTATGAAATTGTCAAACACTGGACGTCTAATTTTGATTGATGTCAACGTATTGCCTTATGACGTTTATACGTTGTATGTTATTATTTAAATGTCAAATATTTAAAAATAGATTAACAATATTTGAAAAATGGTATTATGTATTAACAACGTTCTTGTCTTTATTTCTATTGTTGTTATTAAATTAACTTATCTATTTTTTGGACTACATAACATCACATCTCCCAAAGCGATGAGAATCGGCCCACCCTACAACATTGTTTGTTTGTTTTAAGTCCAAAAACGACACCTAGATCTATGGTAAGTTATTCGCAAAACACCCTGTCTAAAAAATTAACCATTAAAATTTAATCATTTAAAAAAAAAAATGTAAAAAAGCTGACTTCACCTTACGATTTTTTACCATCATCATCCTGATGATCCAAAGATTAATTTTAAAGAATATTTTGTAAATTGTCCTAGTAACACATAATTTCTACATTTGCTGAAAGATAAGATTAAGAAGTTGAAATATAGTAAACATATTCCAGTTTTATATAATAGATGTGTTATAAGATTACATATTACTAACTCTAATTTCAACTTTTTATGTAAACGTAAGTACATAAATCTATATATTACCTTATTTTATTTCATATTCTTATTATTTTCAACTATCTGGTATAAAGGTATGTTATTTACCTATGCTGAATTTCAAAAAAGACTTCACCACTTCTAAAAATTTTTAACACAATAATGATAATCAAAACAAAATAAAGTGGAATAAATAAAATCTCCACGCAATACGAATAAATACAATTGTAGAAAGGAATTTACAAAATTTTTATTGTAAACAATGGTACTGCTGCTTCACTGTTATGGATATGTGTATTGTCTACATATTGTATTTCAATTTCTATTATTTGTAAAATAATATGTGTACATGAAGACTCTTATTATATGGATTTAGATAAGATTTTGTTTTTTTTTTAAATTCATTGTCTCCCAAAATAGTTGATTTCATTTTTTTAAATGATTCCACTATTGAAATGTGTAAAGTTATTTTAGGGTTATTGTTTTAGTATTCATAGTAAATTTTCAAATTTGTTTGATTTCAATATGACGATGACAAAGTTATTTTATTATTAAATTATTGAAAGCTTTTAGTCCGAGAATTCTTTTGTTGAAAAATAATATCATAAGGTATAACGATAATTCCGATAGTGGTAACTATTTCATGTACCAAGACATGGGACCCAATAATTACCTGACCTGAACAAACGGGACCTGAATAGTCTTCGTTTCGAAGCATTGCCTGTTTTAGTATTCTAAATTGCAATTCTCAATTGGGTTTGAGGACCTTTCGACGATATGTTTATGTTTATCTTCAATCGGTGTTCGAAGATATGTTCGAGTATATATACATATATTTGTTTCCCAAAAAAATTACAGTACATTGTGGACTCAAATTGTATAAATTTTCCTAAAAACTATCAATTTAAAAACAATCTTAATTATTAAGTCAATATTGATGAACCAAGACTCTGTTAAAGGAATAAACTTAAAATTAATATGTCTAAAAATTAATGCTTAAAAAACTAAAATCCGCAATACCTCGCCTTCCTTTGTAGAGGACGAGGAATACCGATAGCAGTTATCATACAAGAAAAACGATAGTCGTAAAAATTTACTAAATCAGGTATGATAGGAGAGATGCTTTTCTACCTCAGTCAAAAAAACTCGCCATAAAAAAAACACTTGCGAAATGTTACACATCCTGATACGAGATTATACTAAGTTCTTCCACGATATTAGAAACATCAGAAGATCATCAGATCCTAATGAAATAAAACCGAATTCCTAATATCTCATATTTAATATTCTTCTAAATATTCCCTAATTACAAATCTCGTATAAATATCCTGGAAAAAAGGGAATTCTTCGATTTTGAGTTCAACTGGAAGATTCTTGCAAATTTACAGTAACACAAACAGGTATATAAATATTCGGTAACAGTAAATCATCCATCCACCAAACATCCAAATCTTACAACTAAATATAGAGACTTCCGAAGTTGTTACATCATTATTTTATGAAATATTACATATTTTGTAAAACGCTGCATATCTTTGTATTCGTTTTACAAATACAAAATACTGAATATTCATGTTTTATACATCCTCTGTAAAATATTCATTCGCAGCAATTTTGAATAAATCAAATTTTATAGTTTTGTTATTGTATAAAACACTCCTCTTGAAGTATCATATCAATATAATGGTTTCACTAACATATTATGTATATCTTATTCACCTTTCCATTTTGTATCTCTGATAAATACAATCAATTTTATTTTCTACTTTATTTTATTTTACAATAGATTTGAGTGTACATGATCTTACACCACATTCCTATTAGACACAATATACAGTTATCATCACAACTTATAAACTTAAGGTTTTTCGCATTATTAATGGGTGTAGGTGTTATTTTTACAATGTTGTCATTAGATGTATTGACTGAGATTTTCCTATGGTTGAATTTTTTTTATAGTTTTGTGTATGTATAAATTAATTGTAGCTAAATTTTAATTGGATTGGCTGCCTAACTGTCTACGATGATAAATCTAATAAATCTGACACTCAAAAACTATTATTAAACGCTTAAAACGTGTTAAAAATAAGAAGAATCTAAGAAAATCTTCGAAAGTTTAGATTTTGTACAGAAATATTTTGTTACTACTAAAAGCTGTTCTTTGAATATAACAGGACTCATTCTATCCTCAATTCTGCAAACTGCAAAGTTCTTAAATAGACTGTAATGAACTTTTAGTACAAAGCTTATTAATTTACTAATTTGTAGAATATTCAAGATGTATTTGAGTAATTTAAGGCAATTGGGTTTTTATTCTTTTTTGGCGCAATTTTTTAACAACTGATTCTGAACATTGTCCCTCCCATCATTGCTGTATCATTTAGTTACTTTTTTTCGAAAATCTTTCGTTCTACTTATATTTACTGCTATTGGTATTAATCATTCTCTGCAACAGGAAGCAGGACAATAGAATTTTTCTTTCTTTAATCTTTAAGCTTAAATAGAATTTCCTAAAGTCTTAAGGTCTTTAAATTAACTTTAAGTTGATTTCTTTTACAGGGTCTTAACTATTTCTTTCAGTAACTTCTATCATACCAACCACTATGGTAATTTGACGTACCCTACACAGTAGCTGTTGGGTATTGATCATCTTCCTTCACAGGTTACCAGCTTAGAAAATTTCCTATCACAATCTGTCCAGAGCATCAGCGAAATTGCATTTTTTAAAAATTGGTAACTGCAAGTCCAATGACGGTTAAAATTTTACAATTTCAATTTTTTATTACTCTTCTTGTATAAGTGTATGAGAACAATATGAGACGATTGATATCATGATAATAATGATGATGATGATTGTACACACTAAATAATGATTAAAATGGTAAGAATAATAGGAATGATGACGATTTTAGTTTTCCATTTTATGTTGTCTAGTTTTTGTATTTTTTTTTATTATAATGCCGTTTATTTTGTAAGAAGCGTGAAAATATAAATAAAAAAAAAAAACAATAACAAAATGAAAAGGTAAGATCTTAACTGTCTCTTACTGTTATTTCCTTTATACAATCTATCATACATTTGTATTTTATTTTATTTATTTACGATTGTTTGTTATGAGAGGTCCTTGTTAGTGTCTTCTCTTTTTTTTTTTCATAGAAATTTTCTAGTACCTATACCTACACTCAAAATATATATACATATGTAAATATAAATATATGTATATGTAAAAACGTAGTAATTTTTATTGTTTTGTATTATTTTGGAACAGACATGAATTGTCATGTACAATCATTTCTTTTTAAATTCAGCTTATATACTTATAATGTTATGTAAAGCAATATTTATACATGTATAAGTATATTAAATAGGATCTAGTAGTATATATGAAGATTTGACACAATAGAATTTTTATGATGTTGTTGTTGTAATATATATTGTAAGTAGATAAATCTATAGATTTAATTGTTCTTATAAATAAAAGGGATCACTTTGATTGTTTGTTTGTAAAACTAGTATTTTATAAACGTACACACGTGTAAGGGTATACTAAAATTGCCATTCTGTTTATGACACTGTAAAGGAGACAAGATGTAGATATAATCAAATATTGACTTATCACCAAATACGGCTCTGTAAACTACTCCAGAGTGACCTAACACCAAAATTGAAAATGAACAAATGTCTGATGAGTGATGACTTTCAGCTAATTTTTCTGGTGTTAGTTCATAAATTAACTTAAAATAAAAACAAAGGACTAATGTCAGAATGCAATTAACTTACGCCAGAACATTATTAACTAACGCCAGGATGAAATGAACTAACGCCAAAATTCAAACAATTAACTCCAAAATGCAATGAACTAACATCAGAATGTAATACCAGTTTTTGAGGTTCATTTTCAGTTCTGACGTTAGTTCACTCTACCAATTTTAAAAGAGCTTAGGTTCTGAAGTTTTTATAAATTTGGGTTCATGAATTAAAAAAAACCGAACATTTGCCAAAAGATTGTTTTATCACTTATTTCTTCAGAAAGTTTGATTTTTCTAGTGCAAATAATTAGAATAGCTGCAATACAACTTGGCTGTGTATCAAACTTTGTCAAAAGAAATTGAGAGAAATTCTCTGATGTTTGATGAATTCTGAATTTGGCTAGTGTTTGGTATGAGATATATATAGAGCTGCTAATAAAATGCTAAAATAATGTGCGCTACATTTTATGTCAATTAAAATAGGGT